>CM052539.1:11757139-11935915 GCA_028533065.1 Trachops cirrhosus
GAGACCAGAGGGGAGAGGGGAGGGAATTTCAGGGGAGAAGGGAAGGGTTTACAGGAACAAATATAGAGGACACATGGACAAAACTACGGGGCTTGGAAATGGAAGGGAGGTGGGGAGGGATGGGTGGGTGGGCTGGAATGGGAATAAAAGATAGAAACTGTACTGAATAATCTAAAATAAAAAATTAAAAAAAAAAAAAGAAAAAGAAAATGCTTGCTGACTGACTCATACATCCCACTCGGGGTGAACACATAATGCCGGCACCCTGGGATCACAGCCCTCTGTGCCTGTGGTCCTAGGGTCCTACTTTAACATTTCTTCCTTTCACTCTGCCAACAGGCCAGGTCTGATGATAAATCGTGTCCTGCTGCACCCAGAAGTGATACAGGCCAGGTGTGAGCAGCCTGGACGTTCTAGAATCCAACTCTGGGGTCAGCCCCAGGCTCTTGCTTCCTACCATGGGGTCCTTGGCAAATCGTGACCATCTGATCAAACCATCTTTGCAGCAGTTCATGGAGACTGAAAGATAGTAGGTGTAAGTGCTTGACACATGGCACATAGTAGGCATTCAGTAACATCATCATCATCATCATAATATTGTTTGTCCTCTGAACACAGACTGCCAGGCCCACCACCTACTAGCTATGTGACCCGGCCCCATTTATCTGTTCTTGCCATTTTCTCATCTCTAACATGAAAAGAAAACTCCTAGGCTCACAGGGCTGTTGTGTAGATCAGATGCAACCATTCGGGCAAACCCCAGTGCCTTGCCCATCCCAAGCACTCAACAAGCAGTAGCAATTAGTAACATCCATACTTTTGCTTGTCCTCCTAATCCACAAGCACATTGAAGGCAAGAACCTGTGTGCTTGCTTCTCTACCCCCAACACTAAATGCCTGGCACATTTTTCTGGAAGGAAGGAAAGCAGTGCTTTTTGAAGTCACCCCATGCCCATCACCACCCAGCTTGATTCCTGGTGTGAGAAGGAGAGAGTGTAGATGGGACACAGAGAACTCGGGAGGCATAGGTTGGAAGCACAGTGCCACGAAGGCAGAAAGAGAATCCGCTGGGAGGGCGGAGGGTTCACAGATGGTACAATCCCCCACTGCTCACACACCTCCTGGTGGGAGGGGAGGCTTGTTAAATGTTAAAAATGAGTCAACTTTCTCTTAGACAACCAGAACAACAAGCGGGAAAGTAATGGGGAGGGGAATAAGTGGGGTGTGGGTGGAGGAGAGAGACAGGCACCTGAGCCCAGCTCTCTGGAAACTTAACCCTTTAGGAATAAGGGGGGATGCTGATTAAACTTAGATCTGCCTAAAACATTTCATACTCCACGGACACCCCTGCAGAGATCAAACACAGGACACGTTGGTTTTGCAGGCTGTCAGATATGTCAAGACCGTTAACTGTTCCTGAGTTTAGCAATTTGGTGGACTGTGGAGTGGGGCTGCTCAGAGAGCCAAGCGCTTTGACAGCAAAGGGAGTTTCTTTCACAATCTTGTCCTCTTCCGCCAACTGTAAAGGAAGGAAGATTAGGAAGCTGAATCAAGGGGGCTGCCCTGAGTGCTGGGCCTCAAAAGGAAAAGCCAGGCGTTGGGGGCTCACAACACGGTGTGGTCAGCAGGCCCACTCCAACACCACCTGCACCGCCACCCCCTTCGCTGCCCTGACTGATCTGCCAGGGGTCCGTGAGCTGGGACAAGTGATGGACAAGGTGCAGCCTGGGCCCCCAGAAGGCACCCCACAGAATATGTACCCCAAATTCCTAGCCTGGAATCCCCCCCACTTCATTGTGTTCTTGTCCTGGCCATAACACTTCAATTTCCCATCAATCCAGCGTGTTTGCTGTGACGGGTGCAGCTACAGAGCTTGTGTTGAGATTACACAATGGAATCAGAGACAGTGGAATTAAAGAC
The DNA here is from genome assembly GCA_028533065.1 of Trachops cirrhosus. Classification (NCBI taxonomy): domain Eukaryota; kingdom Metazoa; phylum Chordata; class Mammalia; order Chiroptera; family Phyllostomidae; genus Trachops; species Trachops cirrhosus. Next base: position 11,759,060 of record CM052539.1, read on the forward strand.
AACTGCTCAGAACAGAGAACATAAGGGAGATGTGTCTATGAGTAAATGTCCACAGATCCTGATGACTGTTCCTTTAAATGAATCCAACAGGTTGTATTTGTCATATGACTTTCTTTCTCATTCTGACCGTAACACATTCTGAAAAATTGAAGCATCTCATAAACTGAGCCCTGGTAACTAACATGGATACTCTAAGAGGGTTCTCTAGCCCTAGAATTTTTTCCACCAAAATAGCCAAGTAGAGAAGTTTGTCTCATTTTGATTTATAAGCCAGTAGTTTTACTTGTGCGTAGCATCTGGAGCCAGACTACTGGGTTCTAATACTGGCTCTGTCTCATCTTAGCTCTGTGACCTTGGATTGGTTACTGAACTTCCCCATGCCTCAGCTTTCTCATCTTTAAAATGGGAATAACAGTTATACTTCCTCTCAGGGCTCCTGTGGGATTAATGAGCTACTATGAGATGACTTAAACAGTGCTTGGCACACTTTTAACTACTTACTTTAACTATATATGTACTAAATGTAGCTACATACATAAGACAGCACTGCCTTAAGAGTTAATAATCTACTTTTTTAAAGATCTCCATGGGTGGGTTTCTACTTTTATTTTAGAAGTAGAGAAGCAACATAGAATACTGGTTAAGGGCACAGAATATAAAGCCACACTGCCTGGGATTGAATCCCAGCTCTGCCTCTTACTTGCTGTGTGACCTTGGGCAAGTGATTTAACATCTCTGAGATTTAGTTTCCTTCTTCAGAAGATGGAGAAGACATTGCCCTCAGGCTTAAATGAGTTAATAAGTATGAAACGTTTAACGAGTAATAGCAAAGTTCCTTTGCTAATGACAGTTACGGCGTTTCTAAGTCCCATCAGCAATTTCCACGGTCACATCTGTAAAATGTCAAGATGACCTTCAAACTCTCCAGAAGCAACTAGGCAGCCAGCCACGGGCCACCCTCACCCCATCTCAGCTCCGCTCAAAGTTACTGACTTACAGTTCATCAACAGAGGGGCGGGGGGCAATTAGAACTCGATCGGCCCGGTTCACTGCTCCAGGACCCTCTGTCCCCATCCTGCGGCAGGGCTGAGGGCTAAGCGGGGAGAGGGGGCAAACAGAGGGGCCGATGCACGAACAGTGGGAGAGAGGCGCACTGGCGCAGACCGCTGGCTGTTCCATGGCAACGGTAGCTGCCACACAGCAGCGTAGCAACAGCCCTCAGCGAGGAGAGCCTGGCTCCTCCCCGCCAGTCAAAGCACCAAACCATCCACGAGGCCAGAAGGCAAGCAGACCCCAGCTCTAGTCAGCAGCCCCACTCTTGGGGCCAGTCCAGCCCACCCCTCTGAATCTGGGTCTGGAAAGGCAACAGACACACTGATCTTTCTCCGTGTCACCCGTCCTAGGAAGCCACAGACGCACCGACAAGCTGAGCCTCTATCCAACCAGGGGAGTCCAACCTGCGGCCCTCGGACAGCACGAGGCTCAGGATCACTACAAAAGCAGTCCGGCACAAAATCATAAATTTACTTAAAACGTTATGAGATTTTTTGTGTGTGATTACGTGTCACAATGTATTTACAGTGTGGTCCAAGACAACTCTTCTTCCAGTGTGGCCCAGAGACACCAAAAGGTTGGACACCCCTGATTCCGAACCTGCCGCACAGCCCATGGGGACGTCTCCCTGGGGACAGAACAACAGAGACAGTGTCACTCAGCACAAGCAACACCGGAGGGGCTGCAGGCGCTCCTCAGAGCGAAAGTTTCCCGGACAAGGGGCTGGATCTTAAAGGACACAAGGAAATGGACGTGGAGGCAGGGAAAGAACAGCAATGACACAGTCCGGTGTCCCCGGGGAACACCTTCCTGTCCACAGAGAAATCAGTCAGTTAAAACACGGCCTTTCTGCCTTCTAAGAAAGGATTGAATTTCCTGCCAGGTCCGATTGAATCTCAAAGGTATTTTGTAACTGCACTTTCCTGCCTACCCCAAAATGCCCCAGCTCGACTGTTATCCTCAATCCCGGATGCGTTTTGCCTGTTCCAGGTGATGTGGCCCGTCGGAAACATGTGGCTCGATTTCCCAAAGATTCTTGCAACTCCACCTTGGCCAGCTTCAGTGGCTGTGGGAGTTTCGGTGTGACAGTGCATTTTATTCTTTGCAGACATCAGCAAATTTTGCCTCTGGTGAATTGGTCCTGATGGAGAACCTCAGATTTACAGATATGGAGGAAAACACACACACACACACGCGCACGCACACACCCAACATATGAGCATATGAACACGGGCGGGTTTGTATGCATATATAAACTGTATATACGTGTGTGTACATGTGCATACGTGTGTGTGTTTTAACCCATCTAACAGAGACACCTGCCTTGAGCTGGACACTCAGGGCTCTGGGTCTCAATTCTTATCACTGCAAAGCCACAGCGTTTTTTAGGCTCAGGTACTACGGGGTAGGGGTTCTAAGGCTCCACTCCGGTTCAGTGTGAAGAAGGGAACCGGGACCCAACAGTGGTGTCTGCTGTGGGCACATGGAGCAAACACGGAAGGTGTATTTGCTGGTACCTGGATCAGCTCACTCAGATCCTCGGTAATTATCTAAGTCCCAAACAGAGGGTATTTAAAAATCTCTCAAAGCCTGTGAGTTCCATGCCCTGAGCACTGACTTACAGAGGCCACACTCATGGATTCACAGTAGTCCCTCTGCCGCAAATAGAGGGAAAAATGCTGCTTGTGTGGAGAAGATCTGTCCATAACCCACTCCCCCAGGCCCCTGCCAGCACCTGCTGCACGTGGGCCCCGCGGTGGCGGGCATGACATTTCTCCGCCACCGAGACCCGGGGAGATGGAGGAACGGTTTCCCAGGTTCCCCAGAACTTTCCTGCAGCTGTTGAGTCACAGTAACAACTTCTGTGCGAGTCTAAAATTAGCTCTGTTGTGAGAGCCTTTCACTTCACAGACAGACCCGCCCCGCCCCATGCAACTTCCAAAGGGAATGGGGAAGGGGAATTTCACACAAAGGCAATAATGACTTCTTGGAGTTTGAGGTAGCACTTAGGAGAGGAAACAGGGAGAGAAGTCATTTACGAGGACCATGACGAAGCCCCAGACCTGTCTGAGGAACATTCTAGAATCCCATTACAGCGGTGACACTGGGGCTCAGCGTCAGGCTGTTACATCAAGGTCGCACGGCCAGCAGCACCTGGCTTCCATGGCCTGTCTTTCCCACTAGACCAACCACAGGGGTGGGGCAGGGCCCAGGAACTGGGATCAGAAGGCCGAGCCCCAAGGAGCACAGCGAGGTTCCCACCGTGCCCAGCCTGCTCCTCGGAGAAGCTCAGTAAACGTGGGTCCAGGTGTTTCTGTCCCAATTTCTCGGCAACCACCTCCACTCGCCCCAGCACGCACGGCACAGGGGTGCACTACAGCTGCTCGAGAACATGGCTGACGGTGCTCCTTTCCCCCCAGAGAGGCCCTGGGGGCCTGCCCAATCTCCAGGCACTGCTGAGAAGAATAAATGGCCAACCGCTGAATGCCCTAATGAGCCAGGTTTCTCCCTGCTCTGCGGGGGACTCCCCTGGGCCTGGCGTCCTCCTGCTTTCACTCTGCCTCCCCCCTCAACCCCCGCTGCCTGCAGACTCCTGCCTAGAACACCCGTGACAGAATCTGACTGCTGGTGGCACTTTGAGACATGGGCTAATACAGAGCAGGCAATTTACTAAAGCCCTAAACATGGGGCTGTGTGACGTGGTCTCTAGACTCCCTTCCCGGACAGAAGCGCAGAGACATGTGCAGCGGTGTGACTACTGTCACCACTTGTCACGAGGGAGCCTCGGGTCCCCAACCTCGGAGACCCACTGGGGGAGGAGGAAAATACCTCATCGGGGCAACATAACATTGGCAAACGATCAGAGTGTCATCCCAGACGACCCCATCTCTCGAAGACTTGGGGAGAAAATGGGTAAGACGTGATGGGGTTTAACATGCAGAGGGACCTGGGCTCCGAAAGCCTCGAGCTGTCAGCGGGGACAGGAACGCGAAAATGGCAGGTCCGGTTTTTGCGCACCTGCTACACACTGTGATTCAGGCTTCACGAGCACTTTCCTTTGATCCTGCTCGCCACACCAAGAGGCAAGTACTACTATCCCTGCTTTTACAGATAAGAAACTGAGGTGTGGAAAGATGCAGCGACTTGCCCAAGGCAACACACCGTTCATTCATTCATTCCTTCATCATGTATCTACCTCACGTGTGGCTCTGGCCACTGCATCAGATAGGGAGACACAGAGCGGCGGGCTGGGATCCAAACCCCAGCATTTGGATTCTAGACTTCATGCCCCAGGTGGCCGGCCAGCCCCCATGGGAAAACGGTTTGCTGGGCCATGCAGACTCACGGGGGAGGGCCCCAGGGAAACGCAGGCCTCAGCCCATTTTCAGGTGTGCTGGTCCTTGGAGCTACAGGAAGGAGGGGACGCTGGAGGGAGACCGGCAGACAGTGTTCCTGGAAACAGGGCCGCCTTCCTCTGAGCTGGCCTCCTCCTGGAAGCCTCCCCAACGTCGCCGCACAGCAGAACCCAGTAACCACTCTGAGAGCACCCTGCACTCACGTGTTAGAAGTGCTGGGCCCCCAAATGCCTCACCAGAGGGGAACCAAGTGCTGACTGTGGAGACAACGGGCACGAGTGTCTGCCAGCCCCACACGCACCCCAGAGCCTGACCGAGCCCACACGGTGTCCCTGTCCACCACAGTCCGACAAAATCCCCTTTCCGGGAGCTGAAAACCGCCAAGAGTGAACGTCTGTCCACAGTTCTCGCCCCAAACCCAGAACCGGGCCACACCCGGCCGACCACAGGCAGGTTTATTCGCTGCCAATCAATCGTGGAGAAGTCAAGGTCTGGGTGGCTAGAACCAGCTGCAATTCAACTTGTGGAAGAAAAGGCTATTACGATTTTGGAAGAAACCATGCACAAAACAGTGGGGACAGTCGAGGGGGAAAGTTTTGAGCTGAGGGGCCTTGGAAAGGGACAGATTTCATGAGACTGACATGAGGATTGACTGGAAACTGTGCATGGGGCACGGTGGCCGGCACCCGGCTTGCATTTCCTAACAATAACCACGAAAAAATGTGGGGTGTTGTTTCCATCAGACCCCAGCAGAGTAAAACCCAAGTCAAGTCAGGCTGCTGGTGACCCCCGAATCACCTCATTTCAAGGTTTTGAAATATCTTCTATTTTGCTGTGGCTCGGGTGTGACTGGTCCCTCCCAGATCGGATCTTGCCTTCCTTCACAGGATTAGAAACTCAGCCACTCAGGCAACTGCAATCAAGATGAGATTTCTCAGCTTCCCACGCAGGGAGAAGCAGGTCATGTGACCCAGTTCTGGCCAATGGGACGCGAGCAAGAGCGCGCGTCTGTCTCCGCAGTGAAGAGCCGTCTGGGACCACGTGAATACGGTCGGCGCTCCAGCGACAGCTGGGCGACACCATGGAAGGGATTTGGGCCTCTGGCACCACGGAGCTGCCAAGTCAGGCTGTGTCACCGCTGTTCTGTGAGGAGGATCTTCCACCTTCTGTGAGCCGCTGTCTTTTGGGGAGTGTGTAATAGCAGTCATGATACGTACGCTTGCGTCTCCCATCCAATCCCCACAAGTACCAGATGAGGTTGATAAAGTTATCTTACTCATCTCACAGATGGGAAAAAGGACCACAGGGAGGTTAAGTGGCCTGTCCAAAGCCATGCAGCCCCCAAAATGGCTGAGATCCGATTCCAGGGGTCTTCTCCCAGGTTATGGGACACTTCTGTTCCAGACTTTTGTCCCCCAAGGAACACTGTTGATCGCAGCAGAGTTTAATTTACAAAAAAATCCAAAGACCTCCTTCCATTATCCTTGGCATTCTGCTAAGTTCAAGAGACACAGGAAGGATAAAATGCAGCCCCCAACTTCAATGAATTATGGAGTTATTAGTTTTAACTAATAGAGGAGTTAAAAGGTAGGACCAGTATCTTTTTTAGAATCGTGGTTATAGTTTACAACAGGCTTTCTTAGTCATTATGGATACACAGAACAAGGATGTCAGCTGCAGAGGTTAAATGACTAATCACTCAATATCACTCAGTAAGTAGACGAACTGAAACTAGATTCTTATCTTCTTCCAAGTTCAAGTCACGTGTCTTTTCAGCTACTCAACTATAAAGCATCATAAATTACTGATGTTGCCTGCTGGGCCATGACCATCCCGGCCTCCTATCTCAAGATGCTTTCCTGATGCTGATCGATGTTTGAGTTCTACTTTACCCCACCACACAAGACAGGATTCCTAGAAGGGACCATGAACCCTACTATGGCTCAACCAAACCCTACCGTCCCGCCACTTTGAATTCCTAGATTAACCCTAAAGCTGTGGCTCTACATATGAACAGAGGGTAAATTGCAAGCAGAGTTGAGAAGAATAGTATTAATACAATTGCCTTGTCTTTTTCCAATACTAATTTGGTTTCCACAGGCCTTGATGTGTATCCAGATCATTGCCAACCTGGATTATAAACAACTTAACACCCAACCTTGACTTTTAAGATCCTGTATGATCTAACCCTTGCCTACCCCTTCCACTCACCCGAGTCACACCATTCCTCTTAGCACACGAAGCTCATTCCCAGCTCTGGGACGTTATCCTAGATGTTCCCTCTGCCACAAACACTCTCCCCTTAGAACTTCACACGGCTCATCCCTTAACATCCTTAGGTATGTGCTAAACGGTCACCTCTTCAGAGAGGCCTTTCCTCAACCACCCCTTCCAAAGTCGTTTTCCCAACTCTCTGTTCCCTAACCCTACTTTAATGGCATTCTTCATCCCCCCAATTATGTTACCGACCACACGTGTTTTTTTACTGACGATCTGTCTTCCCCACCAGAATGGCAGCTCCACGAGAGCTGGGACTTGTCCGCTTAGTTCACTGCTTTACCTCTAGTATCTGGAATGGAGCCTGGCACATAGCAGGTGCTCAATAAGTATTTACATTAGGCTCTGGGAATATGTTAATTTAAAAACAAGCAAACAAGGCAACGTTCCTACCCCTGAGCTCACAGCTGAGAAACAAAGGTGACTAGGGAGGTGGCCGAGCCCAGAGCGCCAGAAGAAAGAGGACCCACGGTATTCCCGGAGCACAGCAGAGGCTGCGCCGCCCCACCCCACCACACTGCTTGGTGTTGAAGATCCATCAGCTCCCCCTCCCAGGGGGAACACACGGTTGCGAGACAGGCCCTGCCCAGAGAATCGCCACCCACTGGTGGGAGCCCAGGGTCCACATGGACGCCAGACGGAGATGCTCACCGCACCGTTTCTTTGTGCTGCGTACATGCCCCACCTGCTTAGGAAGTAGTCACTGCCCAGATGCTTAAAACCATTAAAAATGTTTTCCTGTTTTTAAATGGAGATACAATTGACATACAGCATTATATTAGTTTCAGGTGTACAGCATAATGATTATCGAATCAGTATTAGTAGATATTGTGAAATGATCACAGTAAGTCTACTTTAACATCCATCACCACGTATACCTACAAAAATTTTTCCTTGTGATGAGAATTTTTGAGACCTACTCTTAGCAACTTCCTAATACACAACACAGTATCATCTGCTGTAGTCACCACGCTGTACATCACATCCCCACGGTTTCTTTATTTTATAACTGGAAGCCTGCCCTTTTCGGCCCCCTTCACCCGGATTGGCCCCTCCTCCAGCAACCACTTAAAGCCATTTTTGAAAAGTTTCTCTTACAGAGAGTCTGCTGGTGCCTGCAGACCTGGAATGACAAGTGTCTGCCTAAAGGGAGCTAGGGATGACAGCACAATGGAATTAATGTTACACACTTCAGGAGGGGACTGGGAGAGGGAGGGGACAGGCATGACAGCCCCCAATTTGCAGATGAACGGCCTGGGAGCTTGGTTTCCAGGAGTCTCTGGCATGCCCACCAGCTGGGAGGCATCGGCTCTTCCTTTCATTTTCCGAGGCTGCCGAGGAAGACCAAAAGGCAGAGGGAGACGGTGTCTGGAGGCTGAGACTGAAATATTGATGAGCGACAGTAACTGCATCGGAGGGTGGAAGCTGCCGCTGCCGGGAAAGGTTCTCGGCACAGCGAGCCGGTCCTTTCAGGGCCCCCGACTGACTGCCCCCTGGACCGTCCACCCCCACCCCTGAAACACGCTCCCTACTTTCTTGCCCCTCCACAGCTTTCCCCCAAGTCCAGGCCACTTTCACCATGAAGCCTTCTCTGATTGCTGCAGCCTGCAGGGGTTCAGAATCAACGAAACGTTGGACTGTCAGAGCCAGAAGGGAAGCTTTGACATGAATTTGTCCAGGCACCACATTTTCCGGGAGAGGAACTCGATGTCTGTGAGGTGGAGTCACCTGGCCTTCACATCTCTCTCACACATTTTCAGTCCATCATGCCCTCTGCTCCTTCTAGGGAAAGTCCACCCTCCTTATGTATTGGCTTCTTTAACTCACTCAACAAATATTCCCTCCTCTCCTGCCCCCTCCCTTCAACATCTAGCCCTGCCCACTTGACCACCTAAATTCCTGTCTGCTTGCCGCCTCCTCTCTCTCTCCCAGCAGGTGCCTGTGCTCAGGCCCTGCACATCTGTCCCCAGACTGTCATATAAGACTCCTGATGGCACTCAGACAGAGTCCCCTCCGGTCCCTGCCCCTTCCTCCCAAAGCTCACCTTGCCTGCCTGACCACCCACCCCCAATTCGGATCCTCCAGGGCCCCAACCCCCATGGCATAGTCTAGGCCTGAGTCCGAAGTTCTAAGCACGGCCTATGAGCCCTTCGTGAGCTGGCCTCTCCAGCCTCAGGGGTGCTCACTGTAAGTGAGCCCTGCCCCCTTCTCTGCCCGTTGTTCCCGCCTTACAGCCATCTCCAGTGTTGCGGGTTGAATTGTGCTCTCCCAAAAGATCTGTTCAAGTCCTAACTGCTGGGAACCTGTGAACGTGACCTGATTTGGAAATAAGGTCTTTGCAAATGTCCTCAAGGTAAGATGAGGTCGTACAGGAGTAGGGTGAGGCTTAATCCCATGACTGGTGTCCTTGTAAGAGGGAAATTTGGCCACAGAGACATTCAGAGAAGGAGACGATGTGAAGCCAGAACCCACAGGGAGAGCGGCGTGTGAAGATGGAGGCACAGACTGGAGGTTGCGTCTACGAGCCAAGAACACCAAGGTTGCCAGCACCCAGCAGAAGCCAGGAGAGAAGCATGGAACAGATTCTCCCTCAGGGCCTCCAGAAATAGCCAACCCTTGATTTCAGAATTCTAGCCTCCAGAACTGCGACAGAATAAATTTCTGTTGTATTAAGCCATCTAGTTTGTAATAATTTGTTATGGCAGGTCTAGGAAACTAAGGCATCCACCCGCGATCCAGGACCATGGAGAGCCCCTCCCTCGATGCCTGGAACAATCTCTTAGCTGGTGCAATGGAAAAAGAGGATTTGGAGTCAAAGCTGACTTCCAATCTTAGCCCCATGACTTCCCAGCCAAGTCACCTGGGACAGGTCCCTTGAGGTCTCTGAGCTTCAGTTTCCCCTCTGTATAATGGAAGAACAATATTATCTCAGGTATTATTACTAAATATACATAACTAATTTGCATAGAATAGGAGCTAAGTAAGCATCAGCTGCTAGTACTACAACTTCTCTTTCTGGGGGGTCTTTTCTGTCCTTCCAAAGCTCGTCCCAGGAATGTCCTCCACACACTGCACCCCTGAGATCCCAGTGACTGAAGCCATCTCTGTCAAGTGTCCCAGGTCTGTCTTTGAGAGCATCTCCCCTCACGCCCGTCTCAGTAATCCCTCTCTCCCTTGGGACCGGGCTCCTTCCTGCCCACAAGCTGTGAGAGGGCCCTGGACCCCCTGCCCAGGGAGCAGCGGGGGGGTGACCTCCCTGGAGACTGCCTTTGTGAGCCTGCCAGCACCCAACCTGTTGCTTTTAAGGACAGGCTAATTGCCAGCGCCATCTGCCTCAGGGACAAGCTGTTTAATGGAGCAAGAGTTGGCTCCAGGGAAGACAATAAATTTTAATGCTTCTGGACACAGCAGTCAGACAGAATCCAGACATCCAGGCATGGCCACGAGGGGCCTTGAAATCACTTGGACCAAGCCTCTCCTCTGCACCTGAGGTCAGGGTGGCTGGGTGACTTGTCCAAGGTCCCAAGGCCATTTCACAGCGGTTAGTTCCAAAACTAAGATCAGCTGTCTCTGAGTGCTACAAAGAGCAGCATCTCTTGTAAAAGTTAATACGCAGAGAGGAAGACAGCAAGTGAGGGAGGAAAAGGAAAAACGAGAGGCATGTACCTCCAATCTCAAAAATGAGCAAAAGATTTTTTTCCAGGTAACTCCAGATTAGTGGAATTTAACCCCCAAGTCTAGAAAGTGAAAACTCTATTACAAAAATATATTTTCCTCTCCTAGGCATCAGGTCCTCCTCACCCTGCTAATCTTCACTCCCCATTCTTCCTACAGACACCCCTTTGCATGAGGTCCCATAAAAGGGAGGAGCAATGACCCTGATGCAGTGATACCAAAGGAACAGGGCCCCCTCCCCTCCTCCTGACAGCAAACCACACTGCGCAGAATCTCATTTATTACCTGCCTCCCTAACAAGGCTGGGACCAGAGTTTCCTCTCCCATGTGCTCGGCATTCACAAAACACGTCGGAGGTGAACCCGAGAGGGCCCCCCGATGACACTGAATGCCATGTTCCTACACAGCATTGAATGAATGAACAATGAATGAGTGAGTGAGTGCACAAATGGAGGAACTCGACAGCTCTTCTTATCACAAGCTGAGAAACAGGGTTTCCCGATAACTCGGTAACCCACCTCCCCACCAACCCCACCACAGCTTCAAGTCCTCTTTCTCCCAGTTCTTCAGGGGAAGACGAAGCCAGTGTAACTGGCTGGGTCAGGGTCTACGGCTCTAGTCTTGACTCAAGCTCACATGAACCCTAATGGAGCCACGTGGAGCCAGCAGGGGAGGGCCCTCCAAGGGCAGTTGGGGCATGTGGTTCCAACCTGTTAAGTCACGGAACTCTCCGTAAAAAGAAAACCGTGGGCAGAAAAGCCAGTATTGGACCCACAATAAAGCACAGTGGTTCTCATGGGTAGGAAGGGGATGCTTACCTCCCCCCTCCTCCACCCTCCCCAGCAGCCCTGCGATCCCTCTGCAGAACCCCAGATCCCCTGGCACCCGGATCAAAGGCCTGATCTCATTTTATGCAGCACAGCAAACGGAAGGCCAACATAAGGGGCACACTCTCAGCGCCAGGAGCAGGGGGACACGCGCCAGAGCCCACGCATCCTTTGCCCCTGGTCCGTTCTCATCTCCAATCAAACACCGGTCGGCCACGCCCTCCAAGACAGGCATTTCCTCAGCAGGGCACAGTGCCTCGTGCCTCTGTGCCCTTGCACATGCTGTTCCCTCTGCCCAGCTTGCCCTTCCTTGCCCACCCTGGTCCCTGTTGCTGTCTGTGGTGGACAGACTCTAAGATGAGCCCCAATAATCCCCAAATCCAAATATTCCCAATATTACATTGTGTAATCTCCCTTCCCATTTGAGCCAGCCTAGCAACTTCCTTCTAATGAACAGCACAGAGTAAACGTGAGAAGGTGTCACTTCTGGGACTACCGTACAGAAGACTACAACTTCTGTTTTGCCGTTACTCTCTCTCCCACGATGGCTTTGATAAAGCAAGGTACCATGTCATGAGCTGCCCAAAGGAGATGCCCACATGGCAAGGGACTGAGGGCAGCCTCTGGCCAACACACAGAAAAGCACTGAGGCCCTGAGTCCAGCGGCCTGCAAGGAACAGAATCCTGCCTGAACCATGTGAGCTTGTGAGTCCTTCCCCAGTCAAACCTTCTGATGAGACGCTAGCCCTGGCCGACACCTTCGCTGTGGCCTGTGGGAGAGCCTGCTACAAAAGACCCAGCGAAGCCACACCTGCACCTTCTGACCCATGGGAGCTATGAGGGAGTACAGTGTGTTGTTTTAAGCTGCTCAAGTTGTGACAACTTGTTACAAAGCCTTGGTAACTGACATACTGCCCTAAGGAATTACTACTTGCCTTTTGAAATTCAGTTCAAAGGGCACTTCCATGTAAAACTTTCCCTGAAAAGTTAGGCACTCCCTCCATAACCTCCACCACCACCATCATCATCATCACCAGCATCACCAGCATCACAGCTAACATTTCTTGAGGGCCTACTCTATGCCAGGTATTGTGCTAACTGATTCATGTCTACTAGCTCATTTAATCCTCACACCGAATATACGAGAGAGGTACTGTTACTTACCCTCATTTTACTGGTGAGAAAACGGAGGCCCAGACAGATTTCCAAGTCCCGTGGATTGGGCCCCACATAGTCTACACTGGTAACTCTTTCCCTACAGTTGTTCCCAACACCACAGTTAAACTAATTACTGCCTCTTCTGACTCTCCTTCTAGTCAGTGAGGAAATACGAATGTTGATGTAAATGTTACTGAGCACCGGGTATGTGCCAGGCACTCCGCAGGCACGGCCAAGGTTGGGAGGGGGGACGGTAGTCAACAGGGTGGGCAAGTGCAGGTTCTTGGCTCTCCTGGCGGTCACACGCTAATGGGGAGAAACAGAAAAGAAATATGAAACAAGATAATCTCAGAGAAATGTGAGAGCTACACCAGTGGCTAGGGGAGCTACTCTAGATTTGGGCCATCAGGAAAAACAACCCCAGACCTACTAAGTCAAGATCTGCACTTTAACAAGACTGCCTGGTGAAATGGATGTGCGTGAAAGTTTGAGAAAGTCTGGTCTATGGCATTCAAAAAATGATTGCTGAATGAATGAATGAATGAATGAATGAATGCATTCCTTGCACATCAAGTTTCCAATTCCAGCTGCACCCCTCACAGCACCCGGACAGCAAGGAGGGTGTCCATTTCATACCTAGAAAGCGGGGTGACTGACAACCACCGCAGACTATGATGAGTGGGGTGCCCACTTCAGGATCAAATCACCCAACAGCTGCCCCACGCCCAAGGCTTTCACAGCCTCGGCTCCCTCCACCCCTCACTGCACACCCACAGTCTCATGTGAAGCTCTAGATTCCATTACTAGTCCCTCAATGGCTATCAAACCCACACAGCTTGGCTAAAAATACTCTCCCCACTTGTCAGGTCTCCCCACTATTAAATCACATTGAGAAATCTGACAGCTACAATTAGCAAAATATGTAAATCCAGACTCTCCCTCAGGAGGACACCCTTCTAAGTTACATTGGCACAGAGCAAGCCAGAGAAGAGGGGGCAAGGTTAAGTCATTCTTCTTGAGGGACCTATAACTGATTGAAACTGGATGATTCTAGCAACAAAAGCCAGGCTTTCGTCACTGGAAGTGAACAATCTATAACCAATACATGCTTTCAAAACCAAGTAGACACAAGACATAAACTGAAGAGCGACTTCCCTGCACCCTAACCATGGAATCAGTGCTGTCCGTGTTAGGAGATCTGAACCCCAACATGCGGGTCACCAAGGTGTCAGCCTGACCCCAAACCTCCTCGGGACTAAAGGTGAAAATCAATTTGTGCAGTTTGCAATGGCGTGTTAATTTTTCCTGTCAGGGGAGTAACATTTGTAAAATTGGAAACAGGTTTCCTTTCTTAATAGAGCTCTCCCCAGTCTGGGAGGAAAGGCTGGTGAATCCCAACCCACACTTCAAGATGGTAGAGTAGGTCGCCTTTGAAATAGGGCCGGAGCCTGAAAACTGAGAAAAGGGGATCATCAGTGCTCACCTCACTGTCTTCTTTATTCAGACCATTGGAAGGATGAAGCAAACAAGAGACAGAAGGCCTTGGCAAAGTGCGGGGGAGAAAGTTAAGCTGTGGTCCCACCACCAATGAACACAAAACACGCCAACCCCATCTCACTGGATGTCCCAAGGGCTGCAGCATCCAGACAAGAGCAGTGACACCACGAAAGTGGCCCAAAGACGTTCTCTGCCTCCCACCCTTTGGCTAGCCCCATCACCACCAACAGGAAAGGAGGGTTTTCACTCACCCCTTTTTGCTCCCCACCCTGATTTCGGGTGGGGAAGGGCCTTGTAGCATAATAACGCACTGGCTTTGCAATGCATTATGATCCAGGATAGAAGTTTCCATTCCGTCTAAGCCCCTTACGGCACCAATTGGCCACTGTCGGACCCAATCCTCCCAGCTTCCTGGTTTGGTAAATAGTTTCACTGGAAGACAGCCATGCCATCCGTTCACCCTTCACCTGTGGACACTTTCGCTCTCTAGCTGCACAGCTGAGACGCTGTGACAGACCCCGTGGGGCCCACAAAGCCTAAAATGTTTGCTACCTGGCCCTTGAAGAAGATACATGCCTTCAAAGAAAGAGGCAATATTCACAGCAAAGTCAAAGTAGAAGGCATTTTGCATTCTGCTTAAAGAAAGATCAAAATATTTGGTTGATGGCCGATTTCCCAAGATCCTGATCTCTAAAAAAGTAATTTTGCCTTTATAACACAACGGGCTGGACCAGGCACGTGGGGAGATGCCAGGTGCCCCAGGGAAGACCTACAGACGACGAAGAACCCATACTGCTTCTGCCCTGTGGGCTGTAGACTCTATACCGGAAAAGTCCACAGGGACTTCTCCTCCACCCCATGGTCGTTCCCTCCGACCAACGTCCCCCTGGACGCCGGCTCAGCAGGGCAGACAGAGGTGCCTCTAATTCAGTGTCTGAAGGGCAGGCAGGTGGGGATGGACTCTGACTCCCAGGGTAGTTTGCAGCCTGCTGAGAAATAATGGCCTCTTTGAAACCCTGCTCTTCGCTCTTCTAGGTGTTTCTTCCAGGTGAAGTGCGTCCTCATTTCATAACCTGATCTGGGTCTTCCAGCGGCTCATCATTCTCTCCTCCAGTGGACAGGCTTGTCCGTCAGGCAGAGTCCTCTAAACAAAACCATTCATCTCCTCACAGCTCCTCCTTCTCTGCCTTTGCTTCCCTTCTCTGGGCTTCTGATGAGGGGGAACCAATAAATAGCTTACAATCCTTTTGTTTGCTTGTTTTAAAGAAACTGACATCTGGATATAAAATCTGCAAAAATCCTGAAGACGATACAGAAAATAGCCCTTAGAATAGTTCTCGCCATTTTTCCCCAACAAGGGTCTCAACCTTGGCGTTTTCCTTTGTGATGTATTTTCCACCTGCCAGAGGTTGGTGATGAGTCTGGATTCCAAGGTGAGTAATTTGCAGAGGAAGGAGTTTTGCAGGAGACCCCCCCGCCCCCGCCACCGGACCCGGCCATCTCGTCCTCTCCTCACTCCCGCCACAGCCAGGCCCCACCCCGGACCCAGGCAGGACGTCACAGCCCAACTGACATGCAGCGAATCTGCATGTGGGAGCTCCTGTTTGCTCTCTGGATGCTTTATTGCAACTGTGTTTTGACGATCCGCATGTACTTTCCTTTATTCCCACCTGACTTATCACTGCAGCTGGTATCTGAGAAAACCAACTGTTCCGCTGTGAAGGCCAAGTTCAGTGTATGATGTCTGGAATGGTATTCACAAAGATGGAGGAAGGCAGGGAAGACTTTCATAATTTTGTTGATTACAGTGCTAGTTAACTTTGCTGAAAAGGCAGTTTGGGAGTTTGAAAATTAACCCATTTGACTGGGAACACCTTGCCCTTTGGGACACTCTTGGTTGCCCTCTGACAGTCGTCCTCACGGCCAGCAGACGCCTGCCTTGTGTTCGGAGAGGCCAGGGCCCTACAGTAAGAAATGGCTGCTTGTGAACGGTCCATGCAAGTTACAGCTCACTCCCTCCTCCCTTCTGTGTTCCCTTTTCCTGGCCTCGTTTGCAGCTAGGAACGGCCACGTGACCCAGTTCTGGACAAGGAGGTGTAAGACCACAGGGGAGACTTGAAGCAGGGCCTGGCACCAAGTACACCCTCAATAAACTTTAGCCAGTGCTATTGTTGTTATCATCATTACTATTACTAATTTTAATAGAACCTTTTCTCTCCATGTTCTTTTTTCCCTCCATCCCCGCAGTGGTGAGATGGAGCTGGTTTGGACCAACTCAGAAGAGTGTCATCTTGTTAGCAGCCTGAAATCATCCATGATGGGAATATTTATGCCTGGAAATGGGCAAATGCCACAAACCAGAACTTTTTTTTCCCAGTGAGCTAATAGTTACACATTTACCAGCACACCCCTTGTATCTGCCCCGCTCCCTCCCTCCTCTATTACCAACCATCCATCTTCCTGTCATAAACCACTGAGTACTTACTACATGCAGGGCATTATGGTATGTTCTCCTTGAGAGCTCAAAGGCAAATAAATCATGGCCCTGCCTTCAAGGAGTTTACCATCTAGCAACAAATTCATATCAATCATGGTACATTTGGCTGCAAATAACAGAAAACTTAGTCAGCAGTGGTTCACTGGAGTCTGGAAGTAGGCATTGGTTTAGCTGCCTGGCAGTCATCAAGGATGTCAACAGTTCCACCCTTCTCAGCAGCCATCCTCAGCACATCGACTTTCCCCCTCTTGATCATTGTCTCATGTGCACAAAAAGGCTGCTATGGTTCCAGGTATCAAGACTGAATTCAAAAGCAGGAAGCAGGGACAAAGGCTTTTTTTTTATTACCCATGATGAAAATCATTTAATCCTCCTAACAAATTCATGAGGCAGCTACTATAACTATTCTCAGTTTTTAGAAAGAGAAATTTCTCAATTTCTTCTCTAGAAAGAGAAGCCCAAAAAGATTAAATCATTTGCTCCAGGCCACCCAGCTTGAGCAGCCAGAATATAAACCCAAACATTCTGACTCCTGAGCCTGGGTGTTCTGTCCGATACGCCACTCACTAGAGTGGGTCGCACTTGGAAGCAAGACCACACAATCCACTGCCTGTTCGTGCTGTCTTCTGCTAGTCCATGTCGTTGCATGTACTCATCTTCAGCCCAAGACTCTCTGTAGCTCAGGGATGAGAGTCACATTTTCTCATCACGGGCACAACATCAGGTGTTTGTATTTGTTAACTGACAGGCACCCATCTCAGCTCTAAGACTATCCAACCTGAACGGAAAATCTTGCTGTTCCTGGCGCCGGCAGGCCTGCGTTTGGCTCCTTCCTGTTCTAATTACCCACTTGAAAACCTGAAGACTTGGGCTCCAGTCCATTTGGCAATCAAACCATCTCCTTGGCCCATCTGCCTGTAACTGCACACCCCCTTTCTGGGGCTGCATTCCTTTTTACTGTACCCACTGCTGGAGAAGAGCTTAACAATCTGTACCATCCCAATTACTCCCCATCACGACAAAGTTCGACCCCAGCTGGCACTCCACCGCAGGCCGGCATTCCTCCCCAGAACCAGCAAAAGGAACACACCAGTATTTGTGAGAGTGGCCAAAAGCCTTGAGTACTTTATTATTAATACTTTTTTTAAGTAGAAAAAAATAAGCTCTCTCCTTAGTTTCTCTGGTGTCTCTATGATGCACGCCAGACTCAGAAATGCTGCTCTGCGGAGAAGTCGTCTGGTTTGGAAATCTCAGCGCCACTCCACTAGTGCCTGGAGCACTCCGTTCCAAAAGCACAGGCAGGTTCGGGGGCACTCCCTGGGCAAGTGCCCACTGCCCAAGGGAACGTGCTGGTCCCACCACCTCTTCTCTCTTGACTTTTGCTTTTGGACTTCCTGTCTGGCTTTGTTTTGAGTCTGTCGGGGAGAGAAAAGAGGTGGCGGGACAGAAGCCGCTGCAGAAACCTGCCGGAGCGCGACAGGACAGAATGTTTCCCCACCCTGGGAGAAAGGTCACCAGGTGTGACACTGGCCCCTTTCTGCATTTCATTTTTTTCAACATGTACTGAAGCAAAACACAGAGCTTTTTAAATGGGTGCTCTGGGTTGCTCAGAGTATCCCTATGTTGCTGGGCTAAGAACTGCGGAGGGAAAGCTAAACCCTTACTATTCCTGATCGATCAGAAATATCGAGAAAAAAAATCGATCATTTACGGTTCCATGACCTTGGGTAAGTCACACTGTGACTCTTAATCTCTGGGGTAGTGAGTCCACACTTGGGCGTCAGAGCCAGAGTATCTGGGTTTGAATCCCTACTCTGTCACTTGCTAAGCGTAATCTTGGGCAAGTTACTTAACATTTCTGTTTCTCAGTGTCTTGAGTTCTTGAAGGTACCTGGAAGGTAGCTACTACCTTCAGGGCACTGTTAAGAGAATTAAGTCTGTCCATTTCACACATAAAATACTTAGAAGAGAGTCTGACATACTGTTTTATTTGTAATTTTTGTTACTTATTATTGTTACCATCTTGGGAGAACTACGAAAAATAACATATTTAGAACAGAGAGTTTCCATTCAGTAAATATCAGTCTCAAAAAAAAAAAAAAAGCCAGACTAAGTATCTTAATAACCATTTGTTCTATATTTAAGCTCGGGTTTCTAAATAGTCAATCAATCAACCCAGCATGTACCCAGCGGAGAGAGACAAGGGCGGTTATTCTCAAAAACCTGACTCAGAGCGGTTTTTCCCCTCCACCCCCCACTGCAACACAGTCTACATTCATTCTGCGACGGAAACCAGGACAGGCTCCACAAAGGAATGCTGAAATAACTGATCAGTCCCCCAGGGCTCCGCACCCGAGTTCGGCAAAGCCAGGAGGCCTTCCGGCCCCGGAGGGGCGGCTCAGTCCAGCAGGACAGAGAAGTTGGGAAGGCAATGGATTCATTACCCTCCACCTCCCAATTTGTAACGAAACTCTCCTGGGGTCCTTTTCTCCCTTTCATTCTGCAGGTAGCAGCTCCGATTCTCAGCCGGGATCTGTGCCTGTTTCTGGGGATTTCTCACTGTCCACAGACACAACCCACACAGAAAGGGCAGAGTGGCCCTCCCAGCCGCCTCCCAGGTGCCTCCCACGGCTCAGAACAAGGGCGCTACAGGGCTGGATCCCAGAAGTGGCACCTCCCATCCCTCAGCCGCAGGGCAGGACTATGGCACACCGCTGAACCTCGAGGCTGCTGTGAACAGGCCAGCGTCCACCCAGTGAGTTCACTGCGGTGATTCAGACGGGGTTGAAAATGACTCCATTATACTTTCGTGAAACCAAAAAGAAAGCACCTAATCTGTTACCTACGGGGAAGGCTCGTGACCACCACGGCTCTTTATTTAAGCTCGAACTTCAGATTTCCACAACAGCAAAACGAATTTTCTCCCTTACCTCCCTTCCCCTCTCCCCACCCATCTGACCATTTTTCTGTGCTGACACGGGGCACAGTCCCTCAGGTGTACACGATTCTCAAAAAGCCTTAACTACGCTCATTATTTCCTGAGAAGCTAGTCCAGGGAGGCTGGCCGGCCAACACCATCTTTACAACCAGGAAGGTTCTCTTCAGAAACCTCAGGTGCAGACAGAACTCAGTTCTCTTCATACGTCCTAACTGGTGCCCAAAGCAGGCGAGGGGCAGAGTATCAATATATCAGCCCAGTCCAGTAGGATTTGTCGGTGGCTGGGGTGGGGGAAGGGGAGGTGGAGAAAGAGGTAGGAGGAAGTGAGACAAGGGATAAAGTGGCTTCGGTGGTTGTCACCACATGCTCTGTGATGCTGCTGATAAAAACACATCAGGCAGGATTCCAGCAAAGGTATCCATTTCCCTGAACTCACACTTCTAGACTCTTTTAAGAAGAAGCCAAATCCAGGGTAGGGAGGTGGGGGGAAGCACCACATTCCTCTGCAGAAAAAAAAAATTCAAAAGCCATTTAAGGCCAGAGGACACCTCACGCCCCTCCTTCCATTTCAGGTGCAAAGAGATACAGTGTGACAAAGGCACGCACCTGTCCTGCTCAGCTGAACACTGGACACACCCGCTGTGTCATCCTCCCTTGTCTAACCAACGCCCCTCTTGGTCCATGAGGACCTCCCCCTCAGAGACGCATGTTAATCATTTTTAAAACTTACTGATCCTTTCTAAGTGCACAGTTCAGGGCATTAGACACTTTCACGTTGCTGTGCAACCACCACCACCCACCTGCAGAATTTCTTCATCTTTCCGAACTGAAACTCTGTACCCATTAACGAACTCCCCATCTCCCCTGCCCCCAGGCCCTGGCAACCACTGTTCTACTTTCAGTCTCTATTTTCACTATTCTAGGTACTTCATCTAAGGGGAATCAGCCAGTATTTGTCCTTTCATGACTGCTAATTCATTTACCGTAATACCTCCAAGGTCTGTCCATGCTGTAGTTCACTCAGCGTTTCCTTCATTTTTAAGGCCGAATAGTATTTCCTTGTATGGCTATACCACCCCATGCTGACCCATTCTTTTCTCAGTGGACATTTGGGTCGGTGTCCTATTTGGCCAGTGCGTATAACGGGCTGTAAATATTGGTGTGCCAATATCTGTTCAAGTCCCTGCCTTCAATTCTCTTGGGTGTATACGCAGAGGAGAATTCCACTGGTACTTGTGTTCAAGTTTGGAGGAACCGCCATGCTGTTTTCCACGGCACCTGAACGTGGATTGCTTTTCCAACAAACGTCAGCCTGTTCTCCACAGTGCTGTACTCTACCACTAGAAGCGCTGCTCTCTTCTCTCAGTTAAGGAGAGAAGAAGTCACTTGTGAATCCCCACTTGATCCTTCCCATCCAGGATGCTGCAGACTGGATGGACAGCAGACAGGATCGTGGCTAGCAGGTACGGTGCCTGGGGTGTTCTTATCCAATGACACTCTGTGGTACACCCAAAGGCTGCTGGTGGTCTTTCTGCCTAAGACAGTTCCTTCCCCTGCGGATGAGTGGTCCTTCCTGAAATAACTCCCACTGCCCTGTCCTCAACTGCTTCCCACTTCCTGCATGAAATGGAACACAGGAAAACGGGTGTCTCTAAAATATCAGACAAATGCAGTCTGAGTAACTATCCCATCCTTTACCATGGGATTGGAACTTAATTTTTTTTATTTATTAATTTGAGAGAGAGAAAAGGGAGAGACAGACAGAAATCTCTATTTGTTGTTCCACTTATTTATGTATTCATTCATGGCTTCTTGTATGTGCCCTGACCGGGGATCGAACCGCAACCTCGGTGTATCAGGACAATGCTCTAACCAACTGATCTACCCAGCTGGAGCCCTAACTGTGGGATTTGAAAGGAAGAGCTGATAGCGCAAATTTTATTTTTGAACATCCACTGGGCCACCATGGAAATTTGACAAATGTTGGAGAACCACCTCATAAACATCACTATCATTATTTTTGTTTTAGTGGGTGGGTGGGGGGAAGAACTGCACAGAGATTACAAATCACATGCAAGCTGAACACAGACCACATTCATGAAAAGGGCCTTGCAGGCACTAGGAAGAAACCCCCAAAAGGGATGTTAAGGCAGATTGTCATTTAAGATACTAACTTCTCAGACAGGGGATGAATCACTGTGTAGGTTGACACCATTCCACTCAGGTCACCTTCAAGGATTTTGCACCTCTGGAGCAAAGCCAAGGACTGCCAGTTAATCATCAGAGGAGGACAGCGTGACCAGGGCAGGCAGATAAAAACTTTTTAAATTTGTGTGTGTTAGAAAAAAAGGTTGCTGGACACCGTCCCAGAGATTTTTCTTACTTTGAAAATATTCTGTGCGGTAAAAACTTAAGTTGCATTTAGATCCTTCTCAGAAGCGGGCATGTGGGACATTTCAGAGACATTGGGCCTCCTTCTAAAAGTTATTCAGAAGCTCTGCCCACTGGCTTTATCTTTTGCTATAAGAATGTAGTCAATGAAAAAGTACTTTTCTGACCTGACTTCAACCTTAACTCAAGAAGCAAAATCTTAGAGGAAAAGCTCAATTTCCATTCCACCTCTTCCACTCGACACACACGTGTGATTAGATAAGACCGTGTTTCCAACATGAAAACCGGGACCATTTCAGGGCATCAGAATCCTTCCCGGCTCACCGCGGGCCATCTGGAACCCCCATCTCCAGGTCTCATTAGCTTTGTAATTAGAGAGGAGAGAGTCTTGGCTCTCCCAGATGGAACACTGTGGCTTTACCCATTTGCAAGCATCCCCAAAGGTCACAGACATGTCATCAGTCACTTCTGATTTTGCTGTGGCACAACTCTGAGTCAAGGTCATCCAGGTGAGGATGGAGGAGGACAGAGGAGGGGCCTCCGGACACCAAGACCTGCCCTTTTGACCCAGTGACTTGGGGTTCCTATCTGCTGCACTCACGCACACTCTCTCTCGCTTTCACTTTTTTCTTTGCAAAAACATGGCTTTCCCCAAAAAGCTGTCTGCCAGAGCTACTGCCAGAAGCAAAGCTAACATTACAAAGTCTAGGAGTTGATGGCTATGGTTCTTAGCTAAAAATGGTGACTTCCCCTAAATCCAAGATGCTACCTGTATTCTTCTTAGGGATCCTAAATTATAAGAAAAATTTAAAACTCAGGTCAGTTTAATGGCAAGCTGCATTTCCTAATGTTACTTATAACTTTTATGTTATATTTACATAATTCTGAAGTCTGAAACGATAACTAAAGTTTCTCAGTTTATGCTTCACTATGTACTATGCTATCACGGGTGAGGATTTTGGGATACAAGACGATCTTAAGACACCACCCTCCTGACTTATCGTGACTGTTAATCGTCCCTTCCTCCGTCTTCTTTCTTATAGAAGCATCTTATAATTCCACTGTGAGAAGATGATTCCCCTTTTAAATATTTCATCTGGTGGTCCCCACACTGACACTGTTCATCCGTGTCCCCCTCCTTTTACTGCAGAAAATATGGTGGTTGTACTTAACAAGATGCACACTAGGTTTGGTGCTTTCTGTGCATTAGCTTATCAGAGCCTCTCCGGTAGATACCAATGCTATTATCTGCATTTTACAGATGCAGACACAGAGAAGGGAGGTAACCTGCCCCAGGTCACACAGCAGGCAGATGCTGGAGCCAGGAATGAATGAAAGGACCCAGGGCTATGCAGCCAGGACTCTGCTGTCACGGGAGGAAAGTGATAGTGGAGTTATTTATCAGCTAGTGTGGGCTGCAGGGAAGAACAGTTAGCCATCACACAGATAACTTCTTGCTTTCCAAATTCTATTGCCCAGCTCTGTGAAGTACTACCTGTACAACCTTGAGCCGTGCGCTGCACTTCTCTGTGCCTCAGTTTCTTCACCTGTAAAATGAGGATAGCAATAGTGCCTGCCTTATGGGGCAGCTGTGTGGATTAAATGAGTTAGCATATGTTAAACATTGAACACTCCGTCTGGCACATCAGCAGTGTGAGTAGCTATGAGCTTTCATTGTTACTTGAACTTCTGAGGCCTCAATTCATCAAAACTCAGCATTCTCAAAATACGGACAGGAAACGCTCCCCAGTGACGGACACTATAATACGGAATTACAGCATGAATTGGGAACTGGGGAGCTAATCCCAAATGTCAAGTCATTTGGCCAATTGACCTGTAACGCTTGTACAAATAAGCCGTGATTCTCTCCGTGAAGGAAATTACGACCTAGCGGTAGGAAGAAATACAGTGGATTTTAATAAGATGCAGGATGTGGAAAGTGCTGAATAAGGGTATGGGCAACTTCTTTCTAAATTCTCTTGAACACACCCCTAAGTAAAGGCTGCAGATAATGACTTCCTTCCAGGGGGCAGAGTAGGGAAAGGGGAGGAGGGGTGGGACAACTTTACAATGGAGGACCTTGACAAAGACCTCAACCAGGTGCTCAAGGTCAACAACATCAACCTTGATGAATCATGTACCCTTGATGTGACGTGATAATGGCAATTGATCTCTGTAGTCCTCCTTCCCGAATCGCAAAATCCCAGTCAATCCGTGAGATAAAGATAAGACAAATTCCAATTAAGGATATTCTACCAAATATCTGACCTCTACTACTCAAAATGGCCAAGGCCACCAAAAACAGTGTCTGAGAAACTGTCAGAGCCACATGGCTCAGGAGACCTGACAACTAAATGCAACGTGGTGCCCTGGAAGGGCTCCTGGAGCAGGGAAAGAATGTGAAGTAAAAACTATGGAGTTTAGTCAGTAATAAGGTTGTTCATGGGTTGTAAAAAATGGACCACACTAACGTAAGATGTTAACACTACAGAAGCTGGGCATGGGGGCATATGGGAATTCTGTTCTATCTTCCCTATCTACAATAATTTTTCTCTAGAGCTAAAACTATTTTTTATTGAATTTATTGGGGTAACATTGGTTAACAAAATGATATGCGTTTCAGGCGGACAATTCTATAACACACCATCTGTACACTGTACTGCGTGTTCACCGCCCAAGTCAAGCCTCCTCCTACCACCATTTATCTCCTTTTTCCCTCTGGTATTCACCATACTGTTGCCTGTCTAGGAGTTTTTGTTTTATTTACTTAGCCTACTCCCTTCGCTTTTTTCAGCCAGCCCCCTACCCTTCCTCTCTGACAGCTGTCAGTCTGTCCTCTGTCTATAAGCCTGTTTCCACTTTATTTTCTTCATTAGATTCCACATGTAAGTGAAATCACAAGGCATTTGTTGTATTCTGACCGGCTTATTTCACTCTGCATGTTCATCCCTGCGGTCACAAAAGATACGATTTCCTTCTTTTTTATGGCTAAGTACTATTCCATTGTGTAAATGTCCCACCGCTTTTTTCATCCACTCACCTACTGATGGGCACTTGGGCTGCTTCCAGGTCTTGTCTTAGGAGCATAAATGTTTACAAGGGTTACGTCCCCCGTTGGATGGTTCCCTTTATCTTCATGTGTGTCCTTTTTCTCTTACTTCTTTGTTTTAAAGCCTATTTTGTCAGATGGTAAGTGTTGCTCCCCCAGCTTTTTTCATTTGCATTTGCATGAAGTATCTTTGTCCATCCCTTCACTTTTAATCTGTGTCTTTCATTCTGAGGTGGGTATCTTGTAGAGAGCAATATATGGGTCTTGTTTTCTTATCAATTCAGCTACCCTATGACTTTTGAGTGGAGCATTTAGGTCATTTACATTCAGAGTGATTACTGATAGGTACATATTTATTTTTTAACTGTGTTTCTCTGTTGTTTCTCCCTCCCCTCTCCTCCTCCTCCTCTGTCTCTTTCTTCTCCTCCTCCCCCTCTTTCTTCTTCAAGAATATCCTTTAACATTTCTTGTAATACTGGTTTGGTGGTAATGAACTCCATTAGCTTTTTCTTGTCTGGGAAGCTCTTTATTTCTCCTTCAATTACAAATGATAGCCTTGCTGGGAAAATTAGTCTTGGCTATAGGTCCTTGCTTTTCATCACTTTGAATATTTCTTGACAATCCCTTCTGGCCTGAAATGTTTCTGATGAGAAATCAGCTTACAGTTTTATGGGAGCTCCCTTGCAGGTAACTGTCTTTCTCTTCCTGCTTTTAGGACTTTTTGTCCTTAATCTTTGCCATTTTAATTATGATGTGTGGGCCTATTTGGGCTCATCTTGTTTGGGACTCTCTGCACTTCCTGGACTTGTGTGTTGCTTTCCTTCACTGGGTTAGGAAAGCTTTTAGTCATTATTTCTTCAAATAGGTTCTTGATCCCTTGCTCGCCCCCTTCTCCTTCAGGCATCCCTATAATGTGGATGTTGGCATGCTTCATGTTGTCCAAAGGTCCCTTAAACTATCCTCATTTTTAAAAACTCTCTTTTCTCTTTGCTGCTCTGATTGGATGTGTTCTGCTACCTTGTCTTCCAAATCACTGACTCAATCCTCTGCTTCATCTGACTTACTGTTTATTCCTTCTAGTCTCTTCTTCATTTCAGGTATAGAATTCTTCATTCCTGACTGGTTCTTTTTCATGGTCTCTATGTCCTTTGTCATATGTACTATCTCTGTTTAAGTTCTCACTGGTTTCATCCATTCTTCCCCTAAGTTCCTTCAGCATCCTTATAACAATTGTTCCGAATTCTAATTGCTTGCCTTCATATCATTTAGCTCTTTTTCTGGAGAATTCTCCTGTCCTTTGACTTGGGGCTTTGTCTCCCCATTTTGGCTGCCTCCTTCTGTTTGTTTCTATGTACCAGGATGATCTGCTATGTCACCCAGTCTCAGTAGGGTGGCCTTATGTAGTAGGTGTCCTGTAGGACTCAGAAGCACTGTCTCCTTGATCACCTGAGCCAGGTGTTCCAGGAATGTCCCTGTGTGAGTTATGTGAGCCCTCCTGTTGTAACTCAGTCTTGAATGTTATTGGCCCATTCGTGCATGGGCTCGACCCTCAGGCTGGCTGACTGAGGATCAACCCCAACCACAGTGTACTAGCTGCTGTGCAGGTGCTCTCCACACAAAGAATTCGCCTCAGCAGAGTCAGGAGCCTGCTGAGCTCTCCCTTTGGACGTGCCACTTTTGAAACTAATTGGATCCTGCTCTGATGTTGTCTGAAGTTGGCCACTGGGTGTGTTGGTTCTGGGGCCTCCTGGGAGAGACTCTAGTACAGGTCAATGTCAGGGGCTGCCTCCTGTGACTGGCCTTGCTTAAGCTAACCGGATCTTGGTTAAAGCGATCCAGTTTGTGGCTGCCTCTGCTGGGCCTGGGTGCGCATGGGAAGGAACAAGTTACAGACCAAAACTGGCTTCCACCAGTGCAGAGCCCAGGGGAAGTTCAGCAAAATGCCCAAGGCTCCCCAAGATCCACCCACCTCTGCCTGCCTCAGCCAGCCAGCTACCTGTTAAGCTCAGTCACTGAAAGAGGCTCTGGTGGTACTCAAGTTGTATGAGGTAGATTCACAGTGAGTTTCCAGGTAGGGGCGAGTGGTGTTCACTAGACTGATATTAGTTCAAACAGTGCCAGTGCTAGGTCTGGGACCACTCAGCAAAAGTCCCAGAGTAAAACAGGTCTAGCTGCTACCCACTGGGTGTTCGCACACCTTTGTGGTAGGGCAAGGTCCCAGGGAGCCATCAGGGTAAGGCCCGCAGAGTTTATCAGGCTCAAACAGCCCAAGATTTGGCCATGCAAAGGGAAGACTCTGCAACAGTCGAGTGTGTAAGGGGAAAATTGCCTCCATCCTAAGAGCCACATCACTCAGTCTGTCCTAGATTCTTCTGGCACCTCCTGGAGAGACCAAGTTCGGCAGGGCAGGGCCTTCAGGAGTCAGGAGGGTGGGGCCAGTGGATCTCCCATAAAAAGAGGGCACTGGTCAGGCTTGGGGTAAGGTGGGGTATGGCCCTTGCCCCATACAACTCAGTCACCAACACCCTCTGAGTTTTCTCGTACCTCTACACCCCAGGTCCAGAGAGCTGACTCCTCTGCAGGATGGGAGCTCTTCAGGGTGGGATGACAGGAAGTTCAGAGGGTGGGGCTAATGCATTCCCCAAGCTGATGCCACAGAGAAGGGCATGCTCCACCCAAGAAAGATGGTGTCTGCGGTGTGCGAGAGTGACTCAGCACTGGAGTCCTAGAGGCTTCCCCTCTGTTCTCCCCACAGAGCCACAAGCTCCAGTCTCTCCTTGCATAACTGTAGTCCACTCCACCCTCCGTCCACTGGAGCCCAAAGCGAGTAGCTGCAAATGAGACCTTGTGCCTTTATAGGGCATCTGTGTCTCTAGCAGACTCCCCCGTCTCTCTGGTGGACATAATTCCCCACTAGTTTTCACAGCCAAATGTTACGTAAGCGCCTCTACCCAACTCTGGTGCTCTGGACTGGAGAGTCTAGTGTGGGCTGAAACCCCACACTCCTCGGGGGGAGCTTTTGCAGCTGAGATATCCCTCCGAAATTTCAGCCGCCACACGTGGGAGCAAGGCCAGCTTTTTTCACATCTCTGAACTTCCTACCAGTCTCAATGTGGCTTCTTCTATAAATCCTCGGCTATCTCTAAAGTTATTATTAAATTAAAAATTCATTTAAAGGATTTTAAAAATTTCTATTGAACAGCCAACTCAAAGGACCAGGTAGGGTATAAAGTCATCTACAGTTTTCTTGAGAGAGGTATGAGCCCCCTAACCGGCCTGTGATCTGTCTGCCGGAAGAAGATGGAGCAGACATTTCAACCCTCGGCAGGGAATGTCAAAGCCCACCCAGTTGAAACCTGGCCTCACTGCCCCCTACGGTGAGGGAAAGCCCACGTGGCCATCCCAAGACCAGTGCTAGTTCAATGTGGGGCACCCACGAGGCCTGTGGTTAAAGGTCCCGCCTGATGGGCTGTGTGTCCAAAAGCCCAGCCCCCTCCCAAGGATATGCTGCTGTAAACCTTCCGTGCCTCACAACCACACCACATTCCAAGACGATATCTTCCCAAGTTGACGGACAATTTAAGTCAATTTCATATGTACTTGAGCTCGTCATTCTCTATCTCATTCCAAAGTGACATGATGATGAAAACTGTGAGCTGGTGTTTTCTCAGCAACTACGCCTTGTCGTTCCCCACACCTGTGTGCAATGTGGTCTGTTACCCAAAGAGCAGTCGTGGACTTGCCCGAACCTGACAACAAAGAAACCGTCCCATTACAGGCTTCTAGAATGCTGCCCACAGAGCTTAGGCTTGTAAGACTGCTGCCTCTGACTGACACTGAATCTACCAAAGATCAAGGATTTCGGCTACAGGAGCTAGTGCTAGACAACAGCTCATCCCCATCAGCCATGTGCTAGGCACAGAGAAGGGGCATGGAGGAAAACAAAGACGAAGCAGACAGGAAGCCTTTTTAAAAGGCGTGAGCCATCAGCAGCGAAATATGACATAAACCTCGCTGTCAACCACGGTACGCTACTTGACTGGGTCTGGGGCACGAGTGTTTACAAATATCTCTTCCTTAATGCTTGAAAACCCCCTCGGAGGGGGTTGCTCTTATCTCCACTTTATAGATAAGGATGGCAAGGCAGAGCACTATGACGTAGCTTTCCAGCAAAAGAGCCAAGATGAGTTCAGTCACAATCCAAATCCTGGACTCCTCACCCGTACCGTGGGAGAGAGGAAGGCAAGCTGTCAGGGACCAAGGTGGGTAACCGGGAAGAACAGTGAAGCAAAGTGCAGGCACTTTACACAAGCATGTTACCTGGGCAGGTGAGGCCCGAGATTCTGCATTTCTAATGACACGGAGGATGCTGGTCCTCCAACCACACATCGAGTAGGACCCCTGACCTCATCATCACGGGCAGTTCTATGTGAAGAAGAGGCTGGTCTCATGAGACTTACATCCTGGATTTATGGGCACCAACACCAGGCAAAGCAAACAGTCTTACTCTGCCTAGAAAGGGTGTGAGAAACTTCTTATGAATTCCAAGGCATCATTTCTCAGCCTGTCTGAACCCGTGTCCCTAAGATGCTTCTTAGTCCATCTTGTCCCTGCTAGGCAAGAAGACTCGTCCAGTTCTATACCCTCAGCATTTTATACAGAAAAAAAATAACAAATTAAATAGATACACTGCGTCGAATTACAGTCTCTCCCCCATTTCTAACGCACATCCCTGCTCTGTGTTGCTGAGCCATCGCTGAAGGGAGCTGAACTAACAGATGTCATAAAGGAAAGTTAGTGTGATAGAAAAACAAGGATTGCCCTTCAGAATCTAACTGTACACAGGGCTCGAGAATCAGTCTGCTTACTATTAACATTGACTCTAAAGCTTGGATCTCTTTCATATGCCTACATATAAATATATGATACATTAAAATCCCTGTAGCATCACAAATGAATGCACAATCCTCTTTAGGTAACAATGCCCTGGTCTGTAACGCTGAGGTTACCTCTGGGAACTAAATGTCATCACAGACACATAAGGCAGTGTATTCTCCGAGCCCCCTGGGCCTCCCCCCATGTGCTCGGTGTACCCATATGGATTTAATTTTAGTAGATATTGAACCACCTTGGCAACAGGAGAGGAGAAGATATTTTCAAATGCCCCTGTTCCACAATGTCAGGTTTATGTTCCTTGGGGAAACCAACGTTCCACGTGGCTTCTGGAATGCAGCGCCGTCAAAGGCTCAGTGTGAGAGCTGGCCCCGGGCTTAAGGACACGAAGACCTCCTGTGGATGAGCAGGTGAGAACACCCCGACATTCTGCTCAGGGCTCTGCAAATGACACCCAGTGCCCGGTGGCCCACACTCGAGCTGCCGCCCGCACGGGAGACAGTCTAGGATCTGATGCCTTTTCATTCCGCCCTAAGCCGCAGAGGGGTGAGGGATCTCCATGGTGATGTCGAGGACAGAGCTCCTGACTTGTGACTCAGCCCACAAACCCAAAGGCAGGGGGCCTCTGGGAAGAGGATCAGAAGTACATGTCGCATTTCCACATTTTCTTACAATAAGAAGAAGTAGCTCCCACTGGCCATGTTCTTACAACCCAGTAGGACATAGTCTCCGAGCCAGAACCTTCATCTCAGCAGTTTTACAAAAATGCAAATGTCTCAGATTTTACCAGAATTAGCTACTTTTCAAAAAATGTATAATTCACATTTTAAATTGCCGAACGATGATGGGGTGGTACAGCTCATCAGATACTCAGCTTCTGCGAAATAAGAATTGAGCTCCTTAATCAAATTAAAATTTAAAATTTTTCCTTATGCACTGGTAATTCATAAACAAGTATGCAAATGAAAATAATCCAAGCAAACCCCTCCCCCCGGAATCACCCCACACATCCACTACATTCTTTGATCTTTTGGGTCTTGCCTCTTTTATGGAAAGAACCACGCATAGCCAATATGGGATTACACACCGAATCCTTCCTTTCTGGGAAAAAACCATTAAGGTGACAGCAGCTTCTCTCACCTCGTCGGTGGGTTCAGCTGAAAGTCATCCACCTGGCCACCTTCGGCTGTGAGTTTCCAACGCGATAAAAATGAATTGAAAAGTCGCTGAACGCTAAGCACAAAGTTCAGCGAAACGGAAATCGCGAAACAGGAACCCTGAGCGGCAAGTGACTAATTGCACTCGAAAAAATATTGTTGGGAATGTGTTCTTGCTCTGTTTCCCTGGCTCTGAGGGAGGCCAAGTTCAGAAGCTAAATCTTGAGACGTGCCAGGCAAGGCGCGGACGGCTGTGGGGCCCACGACACCACGCGTGGTGTCGATCAGGCCATCGGCAGAAACTGAGACGGGAGGCACGATCTTTGATGTTCATGCCGCCACTCGCTCTCCCGCCTGAACAAAGTATTCTGAAACAAGAAACCGAACTCGTCACAGAAATATTTAACAAGCTGGCTTGTTAAAACTTTATATCACTGTTACGTTAATAATTTTGGAGGAAAACAGAGCTCAGTTTTTTTTTCAAAACGAACCCTATCAAACGCCAAGAAAACCACATCTTAGTTTTATTTTCTAGTAAGAAAAAAGAGTAACTTTGCTAACCTAACACCTAACTTTATTACGGGGTAACTTTAATCGTGTTTAAAGTATTGGGGGAGGTCAATTGAAGTTTCCCTTTGTTGCCATCCTTACGTTAATCCAATACGGACACAGCAGCAGGATGTGAGCTATACCCCAAAAAAGGCATTCTGGAAAGGTATGTGACGGGCTCCGAGCAGCCACTGACTCATTTCAGAGAACTTTCTCTTCATTGCTTGTTGATCCACATTTGCTAGGGCTCCTGCATTTCCATTCTCCCCACCCTCCAAGCCTTACTGATCCACAAACCACCACTTAAGTATTTTGGGAGCACAATTTGGAAGGAAATGTGTTGAGAAGAATCATTTGGTAATGCCAATGACCCTCCCCTTCCGTTTATGTATCTATTTATTCAGTTTTCTTTGGCAAGTCCAAATGAAAGGGGTGTGAGACTTACAACCATCCACTCAAGACTTGGTGAAAAGTGCTCTAGATTTCAGTATAACCCTCTCTCCCTAATATATTTCTGATGGCCATTTTTTTTTTTCAGAATCTGAGAAAATTAAACTCATGGGCCCTACCCCTGATACTTCACAAAACACCAGCCCTTTTACACTTGATGCCAAGACAAAGTGCGGTCAAGTGCAGGACAGCAAGTGGGCGTGTGATGCGGGGAAAGCTCGATCACGTCCACAGGTTAAACGTCTTCCAACTCTGCCAGACTTGGGCACCCGCAGCTCCCTCAGGTCTTGTCTGTAATCCAAGGGGATGACCGTGGGATCCACAGCCAACAACAACGACAGGACAGATGAGGACAGTAAATGAAGGTGGGCTCCAAATGCGAGGGAACCTCGTGAGAAAGCAGCATCAGCGCTGTTGGGCATGTAGGCGTCAAGCGATCTGGGGGCTGATCGAGGGAAAACATGACCAGGAGAGGCAGCAACACACACAAGAGCTTTATGGGGGGTGGGTAGGACTTGCACAGAGCCGCAGAGAGGGGCAAGACCCCCACAGCAGGAGATCTTTCAGAGGCTTTGCTCATGGTCCTCCATTCAGAAGGGGAGGAAGGTGCCCTGGCTGGTGTGGCTCAGGGGATTGAGCAATGGTCTGCAAGCCAAAGGGTCGCTGGTTTGATTCCCAGTCAGGGCACATGCCTGGGTTGTGGGCCAGGTCCCCAGTAGGGAGTACTTGAGAGGCAACTACACATTGCTGTTTCTCTCCCTCTCTTTCTCCCTCCTTTCCCCTTTCTCTAAAAATAGATACATAAAATCTTTAAAAAGAAAAAGAAGAAGAAGAAGGGGAGGAAGATGAGGGAGCTTCTGGGTAAGCGGAGAGGAGGCTCACATGCCTAAGTGATATCACTCGGCAGTAGGGACAGGAATCTTTTAGTCACAGAGCCCCAAAGGGCAGTAACAGCCTGGAGTCTTATAAACGGAAGACTCTATCGACAGCTGTACTAGTAGCTTATCTTACAACCATAAGGCTCTCTCCTATCAATGGCCAACATATACATGTAATTTCCCAGGGTATGCAAAGCAGGCAGGTCCTAAATAGCTAAAAATCTGCTTGTTTGGGCTGTTTTTTTATAACAATCAGATGTGTAAAAATTTGAGTTTGGCACTAGCGGGTTTTTGAGTTAGTGGGTCTTGGCCTGCAGTAAAGAAATAAAAACCTAGGGGCCCAATGTGCAGTGGCCACTTTTGGCTTATTTACAGGAGACTGTGAACTAGACCTTGAAGTCAACCGCTGCCAGCCAAAAGGCGAGGGTAGGCAGGGGCCAGCCGGAAAGAACTGCGCAGGCAAAGGAGTAGTGAGATGGACAATTTCCTGTTCTAGTTGTTCAAGGTGACAAGACAGGCGTGAAAGCTGATTAGTGGGGCTGGAAGTCAGGACCTGAGGGAAAGAGGCGGCTGGAGAAGAGGGCAGAAAGAAATGAGACCAACACACGATGTGGCACTTGACTGTACCAGTTCCGGAGTCCAGCTGCCCGGAGTCCATTCTGATTTTACTACTTTTTACCAGGTGCCATTAGGTAGGTGACTTAATCTCTCTAGCCTCCATTTCTTTGGCTATAAAAGAAGGTTATAAATAGCACCTTCCACCGTGCCAGCTATTCTGCCTGTTATTAATTGTTAGCAGACAACCACAGTCATGGCCTGGCCTTGGACCCAATGCCAAGGCTGACTTCATACCACTGATTGCAATGGAAACAACTGATTATCTATAACCAAGACTGTGACCAGCCAGATCTGGGCTGGGAGAACGTGCATGGGATGACGCAGAGGTAAGAGTCAGAGAAAACAGGAGGCTACTGCAAGCTTCCTAGCACAGGGTGCTAAAGGCTGGAATTAGAACAATAACAGAAGCAATAAAATGAAGAAGAGGAATTCCCAAGTGATGCTCTCAGGGAGCATCAACAGGGGCTAGAAGGAGGAAAAGACGAGGAAGAGAAGAAAAATGACCACAACTTTCATGTTTCTTTCTGGGGATTTCCCAGTCCCTCATCTCCGTGGCCCCGGATCTTTAGAGATAAGTGCCTTGATAGAAAGAAGCAAGGCCATAATCTTGGAGCAATTTTTCCTAGGAGAAAATGTCACTTTCTGACACTGCATTTTAAAAAGGCTAAGGGAGAAGACAAATGATGAAGGTAAAACTTGGCTCTGGAAAGCATGAAGGCTGGCTAGAGGTCCATTAAATTAGCCTCACTGGGATTTATAGCAGGGAAGTAGCATCCGTCTTCCTCAACATTTTAATGAGTCCTAAGTCCACGTAATTTCTCGATAAACCATCGCCACCGTGAAAGACTCCTGCAGAGCCTTTAAATCATGAATAAGGGTCTATGGAAGAAACCCCTTCATTTATTGAACATGCTTCTCAAGTAGAAATAACTCAGCTACCACATCCTTCCAGGTCCGAGGACTCTGAACTTGGGTTTTGGAAACCTCAATGGTGAGCCAGGAGGCTGGATATTTAGACTAAGACTTTGAGAAGAACTGCGTGGCGATTCAAGGCACCTTCCCGGGGAGGCTCACAAACAGGATAGTGGAAGCAGTAAAACAAAACAAAGCAAATTCTTAACCTACATTTAAAGGTACTTACATTTTTTTCTTCCCACACCAATTTTTCCTGCAATATTTTAATTAAGACTTTCAGCTCTAGTCTCCCCTATTCCTAAATTGCCTGTGTTCTTCCTCACCAGCTTTAATCTTCATTTCCGGCACACAGAGCATCACAGGGCTGTGGTTACCGCCCAACCTCTAGGTACACAAAGGTGCCAGAAGTACATGGATATAGAACAAACTGTGCAAGGGAACAAAGCACAAGCTAAAATGGAAAGTAAGGGGGCAAATTAGAAAGTGAGGGAATGGAGGAATGTGTACGCTGAGATCAGAAAGGACGATGACCGTGACCATGATGATAATGATGATGGTGATGGTAATGGTGGTGGTGGTGATAACTAGCCTTTATTGAGCATTTACCTTTTGAAGGGACACTGCCAGTTGTCCTCTACTACCCCATTTCTCCTTTTTACATAGTAATAGAGTTTTTAGTGAGGCACCCACATAAAGCCTAAAACTTACTTTTGAATAATGTGGTCATATGACTAAGCTCTGACCAATGGGCTGAGACAAGATGAGGGCAATTTTCAGACCTTGCCCTCCACTTCTCCTTTCCCCTTCCTGGCTGGACTGTAGAAATGATGGCAGGAACTAAAGCAGCCATATTGGATCATGAGGTAGAAGGCACATATTAAGGATGGCAGAGTAGCCCTGGCTGGTGTGGTTCAGTGGACTGAGCACCAGACTGCAAAGCAAAGGGTCACTGGTTCAATTCCCAGTCAGGGCACATGCCTGAGTTGCAGGCCAGTTCCCCAGTAGGGGGTGTGTGAGAGGCAACCACACACTGATGTTTCTCTCCCTCTCTTTCTCCCACCCTTCCTCTCTCTCTCTAATAAATAAATAAAGATAAAATCTTTAAAAAGAAAAAAAGGATGGCAAAGCAACAAGGTAAAGGAAGCTGGGTCCTGGATCATTTGTGCAACCTCCATCACAAGCCCTAAGCTTCCTAGCCTGGCCATACATAAGAGAAAAATAAAATAAACTTTCATCTTTTTGAAGCCAGTATTATTTTGCAGTTCTCTGTTAAAACAGGTGCTAACCTATATACATACATTATTATACATACATTGAATCCACATGCAGCCTTGTAAAATAGGTACTATGGTTATCTTCCTCTTGCCACAGAGGATACTGGGGCAGGAAGAGCAAATCACGTATCGAAGCTGTCACAATCAAGCAAATGACAGGGTCACCCTGAACAAGGCAGCCAGATTCCAGGCATTAGAATATGCCACTTTCCTGCCATGCAACCAGCTGACCTGAACCGATGAAGGAATCTGACCAAGTTCCAAAAACTTAAGCCTGGCTTAACAATCTCTCCAGCCAAGGCTGAGTCGGCACAACGCCTTGGCTGTCCTTGGCCATTTTGGTTTCCAGGTGATGCGTTCGCCCTTCTTCTCCTTCCCCCAATTCCGGGAAGGTCAGGTAGAGAGCCCTTTCCACCTGTCCATTTACACCTCGGCAGAGTTTGGGCATTAAAGTGAAACAGGAACAAGGCTGAAGCACTGCAGGCACAGCTACCTCTGGTCTCCCAACCCCACTCTGAGACCCTGTAGGCCTGGGGACATGCCTATTGCATTTCTTGACTTCTTTCGTCTTCTCGCTTCCCTTCCAAAAGGTGCGGTTCCCCTCAGTGGATCCCGTGGTATGGCACAATGCAGAAAGGACTGCAGAGTCAGTCCTGGGGACACAGCGACACGAGGAAATACTATCAAATGAATCAAACTGAAAACAACTGAGTCTTCACTCCTGTTTCACAAGCTTTCAAAGTTAAAAATAATGAAAAAGTGCAACAGTCGAGTGAGGAATGAACTGAAAATTCTATCTGGACACCACAGGGAAAGTAGTGTAGAGTCTGGTTAACTCACGAACTTTTTTTATAACCTGACAAAGTCTCAGAAATCATCTCCAGGTCTCAGTCTCCATATCCGGAGGGGCAGGCAGAGGGACAGCCCCTGGCTACCCAGCCCCAGAGCTGCAGAGCGCCCGGTGAATTCACGACAGTTCTAGTGAACGGAGTTGTTGCTAAAAACAATTTCTTTCTATTGGGTTGGCCAAAAAGTCCATATGGTTTTTTCTGTGAAGTAAGACACATTTTTCATTTTTAGCAATAACTTTGCTGATTTGGATATTCTGAGTATGTCAGCTATCTCACGCTATTGGCTTCTAGTGGGTAGAGGCCAGGGGCGCTGCTAAACATCCTCCAATGCATAAGGCAGCCCCACGGCAGAGAATTGTTTGGCCCAAATGTCTATAGTACCAAGAAACTTCGCAAACCAGTTTTGACACATTCCATCAATCACAGCACCTTCTCCATACGCTGCCCAAGTCTTTGCGCTTCAGTTGCGTTTTTACCTTCCTTGAAATAATAAAGCATCGTACGCCCACGATGTTGCCTATTTTCTTCCTCCTTCAGTATTAAAATGGCTGCACAAAAACTCACCGATTTTGATAAGTATTTTTTAAATGCACACTGATGTGACAGCTGTCACAATACAATCTGACAAAATTGTTTCAAATGAAGTTAAAGACAACTAAGCACTACTGGAGCCATCGTAGGGGAAAAAAAAGTAAATGTACTTTTTGGCCAACTCAGTATGTCTTCAAATGAAGAGTGAGTGAAAAGGAGATTCAATCTCTCGCTAGTTTCACCAAAACTTTACTATGCATTTGGGCATCTGAAGAAAAATCTGCTTTGGGTGTTGCCTGGGGGAAAGGATCTGTGGATAAAGAAGCCTCTCACTTCCGGTTCTTCTTGCTCACAGCTAAGGCAGTGCCATCTTGCAGGGAAACTTGGCTCAAGTTTATTAGAAGATGCGCTTACCTGAAAGAGTACTGTGATTAAGCTACATGCTCATCTGGCATCTAGGATGTGCTCAGTTAGTACTAACTACAATTACTGGTGCTCTCATGGTCACCTGAGGACATACCTCTGCGGACCTATTAACTCCCCGTGGAGAATCCAAGTTTGTCATCTCTGCAAAGAGAGCGCAGAACTGGGGGTGGGGTTCTTCGGGAAACAGAACAGTAAAGCATAAGTCTTAACTGATTCCATACACATTGACTAACTCCCAGACTCAGAGCTGAGTGCTAGGGAGCAAAGATGAACAACATCTCTACCCTCCAGGTTTCAAAGCCTAATGCAGGTAAGAGACAGAAGAACAACTTTAGGATGATTCATAAAGCTGTGGCTGACATAAGCTTCAAGAGGATCCAGAGGAAGATCCGAGTTCTGTAGGGGGAGGGGGGAAGGGAACAGAGAGGGGTGGTCTAGGAGGGCCTCACAGAGCGAGTGGCCCTTGAACACAGTCTTGAGGATTTGTAGTTCATCAGACAGAGGAAGAGATATCTGCCCGTGGCTGCAAAGGCAGACAGAGCCAGAAAAACAGGGACCTCTAGGACACTTGTTGGCGTTGGAAATGTATCCCTGGGTCAACGGCAGCTGTGTACGTGAGTTCGTGAGGGCTGCCATAACCAAACGTCACAGGCCGGGGCTTCGACAACAGAAAGGCATTTTCTCACGGTTCCAAAGGCTGGAAGCCCCAGACCTAGGAGTCAGCAGGGTTGGTGTCTTCCGAGCTTCTGTCCTTGGCTTGCCTGGGGCCGCCTCTTCCCGATGTCCTCACTCGGTCTTTCCTTTGTACACAAGCCTTTGTGCCCTCGGCATCTCTTATCAAGACAGCCAGATTGGATGAGGGCCCCCCCATGTGACCCCCTTTCATCTTAATCCCCTCTTTAGAGACTCCCTCTCCAAACACTGTCACTGTCCGAGGTCCCAGGAGTTGGGACTTCCGCAGAGGAACTTGGGGAGGTCACAGTTCAGCCTGTGGCACCATTTTTCATATTTGAAGGAGGAGGAGAGTGACACGAACAGGCTTTCATTTTAGAAAGGGCACAGTGCTGGGGGCGAGGAGGATGGAATTTGGGACGAGAGCCCAGAGGCAGGGAGGCCAGGGGTGAGATAATGCACTGTCCAACCTTGGGCACATTTGGGAGCTTGGTGGCTTTGCCTAAGACACAAGCTCTTGTTACCCACTGTAAATACCTGCCATCCCCCGCTGGGGTCTACCTGTCAGTGTGGATTCTCAGAACTACTGTCCCAGCGCATTCCCCGGCTGGGCCTGATCACCCACCGCCAAAACCTGCCGGGGCCTGGGAACATAAACAAGCAGTGGCACAGGGAGCAAGAATAAAACCAGGGCTGCAGTGAATACCAAACACGAGCTGGGGCCCCGGGGACCCACGGTCTGCGAGTCAACCCTCCGAGTGGAAGAACAGCCGCTCTGGGGTCCCGGCTGGCCCATCAAGGCCCCTCTAACAAGCGCCCCTCACAAATAAAGCCCCAGCAGGAAGCCCATTAACACCTCACGGGGGCAAACCTCGGGTCCCGGCAGGAGAAACTTCAAAAGACATCCCAGAAGCACAGAATACCAGAAAAATCATCAATCAAGCACACATCCCAGGAAGCAGCCGGCTGAATTGGGGGAAGGAGTCAAACACATAAATTCAATGTCCCTGGGCCCCCATATGGCCCTCAATTTATCACCATGGAGGCAAACTGTGTTCCTTAGGTTTAAAAAGGATCAAGGCCTCTATAAACGGTGTGTATTATAGAACTGCCCTCCATGGGAAAAAAAAGAACAAGAGAAACTCTCTCTTAAAAAAATATATCTTTTGTGAAAATAATTCCCCCCATACTGAACTCCTCAAGTGTTATCACAAAATCCAGCTTGCTGGGGGGCCCTCTAAAAAATATAAAACGTCAGCTACAATGACCAAGTGCTTTTCTGACTTGTTGAAATTAATCTCAGGATCAGCGTTTCTCCTGCGTGGCTGGTCTGCCTGGATGATGTGCTAACACTGAGGAGTGTTCGGTGAAAATCTAGGACCCGGCTTACAGGTTTCAAACTCCTTCTCCTCCTACCTCTCTGCAGACACGAGCACTAAGCCCACCCCTCCACCGCCCCTCTCCACGCGCCCCTCAGCTGCAAGAACAGCTTGTTCACCGCTCACCCCAGTCGCAGCAAAGGTGAAAAAGACGACTACACGATAAGCACTCCTATTTCTCAGGAGATGACTAGTTGGGTAATTAATTAATCCCCAAAGGCATCCTCACACATCTCATTTCCACCACTGAAACTCCAAGTTGCCAAGATTTTTCTCTTCTTTTTGGAACCATCCAAACCCTTTGCTTCTAATCAAAATCAAAATAGCTCGATTTTACAGTGCACTAACTAACTCCGTGCCAGGCCTGCAGAAAGCACTTCACAAATCTATGATCTCATTCCATCCTGGTAATCATACTCCCCGGCGAATACTGTCACTCTCCCCATTTTACATAGAGGGAAACTGAGGCTCAGAGAGGTTACATAATTTGCCCAAGGTCAGATGATATACAGAGTGGCAACATGAAGCTCCAAACGTCGGTCTGTCAGACCCCACGCCCATGCTCCGCACCACTCACATTAACCAGTCCCTGTGCTGATCTGAAAGGCACAACTCTCTGCCTCCCGGCTGGCCTTCAAGTATTATAGATTTAGAAGGTGTTTTGTACTTTAATTTACCCAAGGCTCAAAAAGCAAATTTGAATATGAGACACTATGAGTCTTTAAAAAAAAAAGCTTGTAAGAATTCCAATGGATCCCTGAACACATTTTTGTAGTCATAAGATTTAATCTTTTTTTCCCAGGATCTTGATTTCTTCTCTCTTTTCCTGTTTAGTTATACAAGCACTTGCCCTGTGTTTAGAGTTATGCAAAACCTGAAACCCAACTCTAGAACTTGGGTTTATAAAAACAATGAAAATGTACCAAGGGTCACATGCTGTGCTAAAGAGATGAGAACCAAAACAAAATAAAAATAGGTAGGTGTTGGGCAAGAAGCTGACCTTCTATTTAGGAAAACATCCTGCATCTTAGACTGCTGGAACCTTGAGGACAGGGATCCTGTCTTACTTGATTTTTTCATCCCTAGAGTCTTACACAGAATTGGCACATAGTAGGTGCTTAATAACCAGTTGTCAAAAATAAAGGATGGATGGGTGGATGGATGGATGCTTACACCAATGGTTAAAGTACTGAAATTATCTGTAAGGAACTTGGTCTCTACATGTTTCTGTGTCTAAAATTGCTTTCTGGTCAGATACATATTTTTCAACAGTCCACCCTGGAGCAAGATAAATGCACGACCCCGCTGCAGAGCCCGCTAGCTCAGTGACGACAGGGCCACACGTGGGCTGCTACTGAACTACGACCTCCCCCAAGGACAGGCAGACAGATGCCGGCAACTGCACACTCCAAACTGCCCACTTAGCAAACACATGCTGAATGCAAATACTTCTTCTGGAAGGCAGCTCCATTTGCTGGCAGTAAAACACGTTTGTGATCTTCTCCATGTGTCCTTGCCATTCTTGAGGCGCTATAGGAGGAAGCAACGTGGATCCTCAAGGACACACCGGGTTAGTGACTGCTCCATAAACAAGTCCTTCTGTACAGCCATTCGATTCCGATTGAGGAGCGAAGAGAGAGGGAAATTCTCTGGCTTTTGTGAACACTGTAGCACGCAGGTCAGAACAGCTTCATGCAGGCAGCTATCCGCCCTCCCCAGCAAACACACCACATGCATGAGATGGAGTTTTAAAGATGGGCCTCTGGGTGGGGTACAGGAAACCCACATGAGATTCCAGAACACACTTCTACAATGGGTGTGGGTGCTACAGTGGACCCAGGGTATAATGAGCCGAGACAGAGAGAGAGAGAGACAGAGAGAGGGGGAGAGAGGGAAGGAGACAGGGAGAGAGAGAGAGAGAGAGAAAGAAAGGAAAAAAGGAAGGGGAGGGGAGGGGAGGGACTTACATACAATTTGCCACGGTGAACATAGAAAGAAATAACAGGTAAATAACCAACAAAAATACTGAGTAATACAACAAAATATCCCTTATTCAGTAAGGTGGCGCGGCTCTGTGACTTTACAAGGCACTTTTACAGCAAATGATACTTCGTCTGGGAAAGCTGAAGAAAGGCACGCGCACACCTCGTCTGACCAGTAGGGGAGCCGAGGCTCGCTCTGCGAGGGTCGATGACTTGCTGCAGGTCACAGCACCAGGACGTGGAAAGGGGCACGTTTTGCACCCGAGTCCGACGTATTTCTCCTTGCTCAACAGAAACATGTCAGGCCTCATGTGGAATGCCAGGTTGTCCCCAGGGAA
This sequence comes from Trachops cirrhosus, assembly GCA_028533065.1. Lineage (NCBI taxonomy): Eukaryota > Metazoa > Chordata > Mammalia > Chiroptera > Phyllostomidae > Trachops > Trachops cirrhosus. The sequence continues at coordinate 11,800,691 of CM052539.1, forward strand.
CAGTTGGGAACAGTAGGGAACAGTTGTTCCCTAGCCGGGAACAGTTACCAGCTTATAAAACTTCCAGCCGTGGAAGCGTTGGAGCCAGAATTTAAGCTGGCTTCCCTGACTCCACAAACGCCAAGGTTCTCCAGAAGGTGATCACACAGAGTTCTCCCAGTACCACGGGGCCAGGGGAGGGGAGAAGCTGACGGGCGAAGAGAGAAGAAACCCCACCTAACCGTCTGAGAACACAGATGAGACTGCGCGCTGACTCGCATCTCTCCATCTTAGGGCCACCTCAGGAACAAACTCCTGTGTCTAGAAAATAAACCCAGGGGCACCTGAATGGAAATCATCCAGTTGTCTTCAGGAACAAGAAGAGGGCCTTTTTAAGGATCAAAGTATCTACTTCTAATTAGTAAAGCATCACAGCTTCTCTTACTAGACAATTTTTTAATGGTCACATTTCCCACCCCAGCTGACCCACCCTGTAGAAATAAATAACTGACTGTGAAAACAGAGCCCAAATCAAGCATGAAAAAATGGCCAGAATACTTAAATCCTCAAGTCACATATACACCACCATTTGGCTTTTATCAAAGATGATTAGAAAAGAGCCCCAGTCAGGTAGTACAGTGGGTTGGAGCATCATCCCAACGCGCCAGGGATGTGGGCTTGGTCCCCGGTCGGACACATGCAGGAGTCGCCGGTGGATGTGTAAGTGGGTGGAACAAGAGGTCTCGGTCTCTCTCCCTCTCTCCCTCACCCCCTTTCTCTCTCTCTCTCAAATCAATTATTTAAAAAAAAACATTTTTTCAATGATTAGAAAAAAATAAAACCCACCCTATAGAGGTTCCCAAGCATAGCTGGGGATCAGAAGAAGCATTAGAGAACCTTTTAAAATGACACACTCACCCCCGGAGATCTGAATGAGCGGGTGGCCAGGTATCTGGTGCTGGTGGTGCTAGTGTTTTAAAGCATCCCCCTTAATTCTGATGATCGGCCTGCTTGGGCCGTCCTAGAGGGAAGGCCGTCTGGAGAGCACCCACCTCAATCTGTAGGCCCACCACGCGCCAAGCACTGAGGGAGGCCTCTTCCACCCACGATACAACCTCGCACCATCCTTGCCGCACCTTCGAGGTTGGCACCCTACACCCGTTTGCAGAGAAGAACACCAGGGCTCGGTGAGATGTGCCAATTCGCCCAGGAGGTTTGAAATCACAGGCTTCCCCAATACAGCCAGCTCTGCACTCCTACAGTGCACAGAAAAACTCCCTCCCGAGGAAAAGAGCCAGAGCAAGTGCTAGAACACAGAGACCAGAAATGTATTTAAGAGGCTGGCACTGGTTCAAGGAATGTCTTGATTGAGCTTCTTATATTATTGATAAATATAACTGGAAAAGGAAAGCTAGTGGAGGCAGACACCCCAATTTTATATGCTCCAGCAGCATCACGTTTCCCATGCGTAAGAAGAGTGCTAAGATCCTGTCTGGGATTTCACCACCAAGCAGGAATCAGGCCAACTAGTTCATCTGGCAGCTCCATTGGCCAGCACCTGGATGTCCCATCCACCAGCCGTGAGGGGAGATAAAGGTAGAAGATGCCCACGGGCAGGGAAACAGGGTAAGGTTCACCAGGCTGGGAGAGGGAGAGACCCGTTTCAGTCAGATGGTGGAAGGACCCAGATCCATTTCCCCCAGTGTCCGTGGAACCAAAGACTACCCTGGGACCCCCCCGGAAACAGGCACCCTTACGCCCGACATCTCCATCCAGGATGTCATCTCTGCTCAGGGCACTCTCAGGACGGAAGTCACGGCCTGCTTTCCTGGAACTAGGGCGGCGCTAGGAGTCAGGAGAGGTAGGCTTCCATCCAGTCGGCCCACTAACTCAGTGTGTTCTTGGGCAAGTCTCTTCACACTGGGCCTGAGTTTCTAAAATGCAGAGGTGGGATGAGGCCATCTTTGAATTCCCTGCCAGCGCTGACAATCTTTCAAAGCTACACCCTCAGTAGCAACCAGGCGCACAGGACAACGTCTGCAGGGAGATTTCCCAAGACGCCGACCGCAGAGGAGCTGCAGGAGGAAGGAAGCCAGCCTGCTCGTAGTCATATTTGCCTGCGCTCATCTGCGGAGGTTATACATTGCGGAAATGTATTTAGATAAGAAGAGAGTGGTTATACGGGACAATGAAAGGCTACAAGCCCAGAGAAAAAGAACGTTTGCCTTAAAGGTCCCCCAGACTTGAATCTAATGGTAAATCTCCAAGTCTTCCTCTGTAGATCTCCAAGTCACTCATTCACCGAACACATGTGTACAAGCAATGGCACAGGAAGCTGGGGACACTGAGGTCAACTCTGATCATCATCATCATCATTACTATTATTTAATTAACGCAGCTGGAGACAAAAGACATGTCTAATTAAGTAAGGCTGGGATTCCCTTAACAGATGAGAAAAGTCCACCAGCAAGATTCAGAATGTGTCCAATTCTTTCCCCACTCCCCCGGCTCACCTATTCCAAAGGAATATCAGGCAGTTAGCCTCAAAGCAAAAGGTCCACAGCCTCTAAAGCCAGAAAGCAGACGGGCAGACAAGCAAAGGTCAAGGGCTCGCTTGGGAATTCAGACCTCCCCTTCCGAAGCTCAGAGCTTCGACACACCCGCAGTTACACCCACACATCGCTGCACTGGCTCGAGGCACAGGGCTGATCCTGCCGCGCTCGTTCCTCAGAAAAAAAGATCCTAAACGGAACAAAATCAGTACATCCTAAGAAGCTCCTTCTATAAGTGCTTCGGAATTTCAGGCAACGGAACCATCTGTCCTATAGTAAACTCAGAGAAAAAAAAATGCAATTGGCTAAGTAGTAGCAGTGTGTAACTACTTGCTGTGTACTAACTAGCCTTAGTACTAGCAACTGCAACTACTATACCTACCCTGCCAACTAATGACTACGCCTTAAACTCCACTGCCGCTCACTGAACCGACCCGCACCTCTTCCTTCATCGCTTGTCGGTTATCTCGGGGGATGTGGAAGGTCGTGTGAAATAAGCGGAATGGATTTTATCAGACCTGTTGGACGGATGAGGAAACCGATGCTCAGCAGCCGTTCAGAGACTCCCCAGAGGGCTGACAGACCATAACGTTATTTTGCCACCTCCTCCCTTACTACCTGCTGCGAGGCGGTGCAGAAAGACAAGTGACCCCGAGGGCAGCCCTGCACCCAAACTTAGCACTGATGCCCACAGCTGGGAATGACAGCGAAGGCGGAAGGAGCTCCTGTACCCGATGGAGCCCCCTTTCTCTTTTACATCTGGGCCTCCTAATAAACTAAACACACACACACACACACACACTGCAAAGAGTTTCCTAGGAAAACCCGACTGGTCCCTTAAGAACCTACCCCGCACCTGCAGGAGAAACTTCAATGCAACGGAGTGCAAAGGCTTCGCCGACAGTTCTCAGAACAGCTGTCCTGGTCCTGCGGCAGGAAATCTTCGCGTTTAGGCAAACCCCACTGCAGCGGTGTTTCCGCGCTGCAGCCCCAGAGGAAGGGAAACATCCACCTGAGCCCAGTGAATCCAACAGGCGCTCACGTAAAATGCTGGCGTCAAATCAAACCTCACAACCAGTAATTACCCATCAAGCCAGAGCCGTAATGACAGGCTCCTCGGGGGTCACCTCACTGAAAGGCAGCGAGGTGGTTGCTGCAGAGGGAGCTGGCACTGGACAAGTGCGATGAAAGCCTGAAGAAAGAAGTGGTCCCCGCGCTGTTCCACAGACGTCCCTACCGCTCGCGTGCCTCCGAAAACAGGCCTCGTCTCCAAGGTCAGCCGCATTGCCTAGCTGTCCCTAGGCCGGGTGACTTTTAGTTCACCAGAGCAGATTTCCATCTCGTACAATGGGCCCCCTCTAATTTTAAAGGAAGTCGGCTTTAGATAATGGTCTGAAAGGTGCTTCCTTTCAAAACTGCTGTAATTAAACTAGAAAAACATTAATTTGTACCCTCGTGGTAAGAGGGCTTCCTGGAAATTCCTTAAAGGAAGTCTGTAATTGATAGTGTCTATACGTCATGTAAACACAGAGGAAGGGAGGTGGGGAGGGAGAGAGAGGGAGAGAGAACTCCAGATTTGAAGCATTGGGCCTCAAATCTCCTTACGATATTAGCTAAGACTCTATAATTCGATTGAAGAGAGAAGAAAGAAAGCATTAAAATTTTTTTCTTAGGAAAACAATAATTTCTATTAAAATGCATAACACCATCTTTCAAAAGATGAAAGGACTTAGTAGAAACACCATAAACCTCAGAATTACACAGTAAATTGCTTCTTTTGTTCAAGGCAAATTAATATCAGATCACAGATAGAAAACAAACCCTCCCAACAGGCCCTCTCGGATGCTCCATTCCTCACGAAGCTCGGAGGACTGCAGGCCGAGTCTTCCGTGGAGGAGGAAGGACAGGGCTGTTCCGAGCACCTTCCCAACACCCCCAAACCCTGTCTCATCACCAGAAGGGCTTCTCTTACAAGGGACACTCAAACGGTCTTTTGGCCTCCACTTCCTTCATACGAGCCGCCACACGCAGAGCGAGGGGCAAGCTCAGGACGTATTAGTAACTGAGACAGAGCGTCTGCCCAGGGCCCTCCTCAGTGGTCCCTGAACATGAGGGACAGACCTTTGGGTCTCAGAGTGACATCCTCTCCGAGGTCTTCATGAGACTCAAACTGAATCTGGCACAAAGGCAACAGACAAACCTCCTAACGTCCCTCCCTGGGCCTCCGAGAAGCAGACACCCTCAGAACCCACGTAACTAATGAAGGAAATAGAGCATGAAAATGTGTGTCAATCTGAATCTTCTCTCCTGCACACGGGCCCCGGGCATTCAGGTGAACGGCACCTTGCTGACTCAAAGACGGCTCTTGACTTGTACTTCCTATTGAGAAAGTGACCTAAGATCTAAAGCGATCCAGTGGGAAAAAAGTGAATGCACATAGTAGGTATTCTGGAAAAGCTAACCACTCCATTAAGAGAAGGGGCCCATTATAAACCGTCTGCTTTAATTTCACCCAGCTTATCGGCAGCTAAGTATCACATTAATTCCACGTGCCCCTAAAAGATGGAATTCTTCTTGGGGCCTGGAGCCTGAGTCTCGTCTGGGGCAGAACTCTTCTTCTAAAATTCAGTTCAGTCTCTGAAGAGGGGGTGAGGGTGAGGTCATCTGTCACAGGCCACTCCATGTGACCATGGAGCTCAGCTCCACCTGGGAGCATATTAGAAATGCAGAAACCTCCACTCCTGACCAGCCCTAAAAGTGGAAGAAAGAACTGATGTCTACCTCATTGCTTCACAGATCAATTGGGAAATGGCCAAAATGGAAACCACATATAAGAGGTGGCAATTACTAACAGAAGAAAAAAAAGCAAAAGATAACCGTCTGGGTCGCTCGTATTTTAACACAAGGACCTGACCGATCATATCAATCGTATAAATACACTTCTTACCGAGACACACGCAGCTGGAGAACAAGGCGAATGGCGAAAGGAAGCGGCAGGGTCTCCACGCGCCCGGCTGACGTCTGTCATCCGCCGAAGGCCTGGGTGCACCAGGCACCATGCTGATGCTCGCTGCATTCCCTGCTTCAGCCTCCCAACAGCCCTCGGATGGCAGGTTGAAGTGTTACCTTCACTCGACAGATGACAAAACTGAGGCCCAGAGAGCCTAAGTAACTAACCTAACGCCACACAGCTATTGTCAGCCTAACCCCAGAGCACTGGTCCTTAATGAGGCGATTTTGTCCCCAGGGGACACGTGACATTTTTCATTGTCATACTGAGGGACTTCTATCGAGTGGGCCAGGAATGCAGCTAAACACCCTACAGTGTACGGGACAGCTCCACGCAACACCCACGTGGTCCCAACAGCGCAGAGGCCGAGCAACCCTGCCCGAGGATTTCTACGCTGGCGCTCGGCACTGCAGGTCTCCTTTCTGCCTTTCTAACGTGCCTGAAGAGGACAATAAAAAATTTTTAACACGACCATAAACCGGATTATGGTGAATCAGCTCTGTAGCCAAAGCTGAAAGTTTAAACAAACAAACTTCACTACACACGCCCTGCTTTCTGGGGCCTTCTCCAAGGCTGGCACCCCACGGCCTCCAGCTTGCTTTTCCTCCGCCTGAGCAGCTCCCACACCTCACCTCCTTCCCATCAACTCCACCTTCCCAACAAGGCCTCTCCAGACCCCCCTCCCCCACAGCGCTCCTCCTGGCCCCCTGCCACATAACAGGTATTTCTCTTTGTGTATTATCGAATTCCTCCCATTAGACTGTAACCTCCATAAGGCAGAGATCTTTTTCTGTAGTACTTACTGCTCTTCCTCACCACCCAAAACAGTGTCCGGCACATAGCAGGAGCTCAATAGATATCTGGTGAAACAATGGATGGATGGATGGATGGATGGATGGATGAATGAATGAATGAACGAACGAATGAATGAACAAGCTTAGATCCTTACTCAGGAACTGGAGAGCTTTAGCTTCCCCAAAGCTTTGCTATCATCAGGGGAAAAGACCTCTGTGCAGAACCTGGTTCATAGTGCTGCAGTCACTGTTGTTCTAGATCAGGGTTGGCACACTGCTTCCTGAAAAGGGCCAGATCAATATTTTCGGCCCTGCAGGCCACTCATCGCCGGAATGGCTGTCCAGCTCTGTCATGATGGCGCCATCACAGCCACAAAAGATCTGTGACCAAGTGAGCCTGGCTGAGTTCCAGTGATGCTTTATTTGAGAACACGGAAATTTTGAGTGTCATGGAGTTTTCACGTGTCAGGGAATAATATTCTTTGATTTTTTTCCCAGCTATTTTCAAATGCGGCATTATGCTTTGCTCACAGGCCACAGCGAATTGGGAGATGCTGAGATTTGGCACATGGGCCCCAGTTTGCTCACCCTTGCCCTGGGCCAGGGGTGTCCAATCCGCGGCCCATGGGCTACATGCCACCCAGGATGGCTGTGAATGCGGCCCAACACAAAACTGTAAGTTTACTTAAAACGTTAGATGAGATTTTTTTATGATTACGTGTCGAAATGTATTTCATGTGTGGCCTGAGACAACTCTTCTTCTTCCAGGGTGGCCCAGAGACGCTAAAAGGTTGGACGCCCCGGTTCTAGGCCTTCATGGATTTGGGCGATTTACTCAGTAATAACATTGCACCACATCGGGATGGCCCCGAGTCCTTTCACGACCGGATCTTCTCATCCATCCTCCAAACGGCCCCGGGAGGCGGGTTCTTCCCTGCTTGTCCACATCAGTTTACCTTGCGGGAAACCCACGCCTGACCCGACTTATCCCAGGTCACAGCCTTGGCCTTCCCACTCCACTGCTAGAATCCTGTCTGCACGGAACAGGCTGCCACAAAACCTTGTCAAAACAAACAGGAAGCCCTCAATTAATCCCTTATTGATTTCAGAGAATTAACAAGGAACATTCCAGGGAAGTGAGCCTCAGAATCAGCATTTCCTGTATGAAAACACAAATACCAAGGCAACGGGAGGGCAGTCACGTGTCACCCATCTCGCCACACTGATGGCTGTTCAACTTGCCCTGGGGACGTGGATGCCAGCAGCCTGCTGCCCTTTGGTGTTAAGGGGAAAAGTTAACGACACAGAAAATTGCTTGTGCTGCCCGGGGCTGCAAACAGGAATTCCAAAGGTGAAGCCTTTAGGACAGACACACAGTGTGATGTTTTAATACCTAAGCCAGGCGTGACTCTTCTTCCACCTTCATTTCACAAATGGTCTCCAAATTAAGACACTCCGGGGGGAATGAGAAATTCGCATCCCAAATCCAGGAAGTCTGGCCCTGGCTGGTGTGGCTCAATGGATTGAATGCTGGCCTGTGAACCAAAGCGTTGCCAGTTCGATTCCCAGTCAGGGCACATGCCTGGGTTGTGGGCCGTGTCCCCAGTTGGGGGCATGCAAGAGGCAACTGCACATGGATGTTTCTCTCCCTCTCTTTCTCTCTCCCTTCTCCTCTGCCTAAAAATGAATACATTAAATCTAAAAAAAAATTCAAGAAGTCTGAACTCTATTCCTCATGATTACTGTCTTAGAAATAAACTCTGAACATACATTCTTATCAACTTATAACACCCCCCAAATCTATTGCAACCACTGTTCTCTCAGTGTGTGGGAGACATGGAATAAAAAAGCAAACAAAGCCCTCCAATTTCGATCACTATAACGACCCTGCCCACCTCTCCTGGAATCAGATCATTCTGAAGCCCCTGTAGAAATGCAGAAAGTCACCCTGTGAGCTTCCCCTCTCAGGACCTGAGAATCAGCACCTAGAATTCAGCACCTAGAATCAGCAAGGAAATGGCCATAAAAACCAGGGCAACAACCTAGCTCAGCATCTTACTCCCCAAATCCTTTTGCTACGGAATTCTTAAGGCAAAGATTAAAGCCTAATCGTTAGGATCGCAACGATAACATCTGGAGTGGGCTGATGGGTGAAACTTAAAACAGCCTGGGTGCCCAAGGCTGGTTCTCCACCCGCTGGAATTCAAGATGGCGTCTCCAATGGGGTTTCCGTCCATCGCATTGGGGGTGTTTGGCCTATTTCATCTCCACAATGCCTTCCCCTCAGCCTCCTCCGCTCTGGTCTGACAGCTGACCATCTAGCCCGGATTCAACTCACTGAGGAATAATAGCTTTTTTGTGTGCTCCTTCCTGTTCAGAGAACTACAAAAGTCCTTTTCTCAATAAACCCGCTGTGTCTCAATAATAGACTATATTGGTGATTGACATAATTGATGTCCCGAAGCAGGGCCTTCTGCCTTCTGAAATGAAAAAGGCACTGTTAATAATTACTCGAGGACAGCAGCCATTAACCAGGACAGTCAGGGCAAAGGAGGGCACAGGGTCACCCCAACAATAAAGCCTTGGAAGGGACAGCACCCTGTCTCACCTTGTTAACTCTCTCCTACCTTTTTAACCAAACAGTCCCCAGCACAGCACCTGGAACAGCATTAGCCCGATAACAAATATTTGTGGAACTGAATCTGTAAATAACAGCAACCCTAAATGGTACCAAGGGTACCAGCTACAGGTCCGGCACAAATAACGCCCCCCATTTATTACAAAAGCGTAAGCCTGTAATTCTGTAACATAACAATATCACACTCAAGCACACCATATGACATTTTAGGTGAGCTGTTCAAATTAAAACTGTGACTTATTACACCCATATTACTATCCTACCAAACACACTCAAGCAGGCGCTACTTCTGCCGGGCACCCCCCCATACAATGCATTTGCCTCCACAAAGGATGCTGTAGATTATTACAAAATAGTATCATTTTGTAGATTATTACCAGAAAAATCACTGCTCCTGACATTCTATTTCGTTTCATTCCCACCACAGGTATTTTTAAATCTCACTGAGAGCGATTCTGAGTACAACACTCACAACTGTAGCCGGTCTCGGTCACTGCGTCCCCTGTGTGCGGGGCACAGTCGAGGAGCCTTCTGTACATTCTCCTGACAACCCTACCAAGGAGAGCATGAGCCCACCTCGTCTCCAAGCGAGGAAACTGAGGCTCGGCAAGGAGAAACAATTCACACAAGGTCACAGACCCGGCCAAGCTCATTCCCTTCCACTGACCAGAAAACTCACCAACCGGAACATCTCTGTTCCAAAGGGTCACTTTTCAAATCACGTCATGTCTAAGACAGGGTGGCAAAACACTGAGCAAACTCTACAAAGCTGTGAACCTGGCCGTGCGTGGGCCAGCTGTACCACTGACTGCCGACCGTACCTACTATATAAGGTAGGCCAGCAAGACACCCAAACGCACAGCCCAGCCCTTCTCTGAGCGCAGGCGGGAGGGCAGAAACTGGCACCCTGGTGTCCAGGTTCCAGATACGCCTTGCTGGCCAGCCCCACAAGGGGACCCACAAACAGAATTCCTCCGCGATGGGAAGAAGGGAGCCGCCGCTTTCCTGGAGAGGGGTGGGGGTATCCTGCGAGGAGGGGAAGACATTCTATTACTAAACAAAACCAATGAAAGTTGCATTTAGAGAGAGAAGGGAGTTTAGGCTGTACACCCCACGAGGGTGCAGACTGATTGAGCCCAGGGTTGGCCCCAAAGTTCTCTGCCATTTTGTCCAGCGGCTTCTTCTCAGTGAAAGTCCACACAACGAAATCGAGAAAAGTCATCTCCCATGATGCTTTGACTCATGGCAGTTTCACAGGGAACACAAGAGGTTATTTTATTGTTGTTTTTTAAGTGAGATGTACATTTTATAGGCCCCCTCCACCCCGCCCATTTTCAAGTATGTGTAAATTTCCCAAATCTATAAAACTCGGGGCTGCCCTGGCTGGCATTGAGCTCAGTGGATTGAGCGCAGGCTGCAAACCAAAGCATCTCAGGTTTGATTCCCAGTCAGGGCACATGCCTGGGTTGCAGGCCAGGTCCCCAGTGGGGACCACATGAGAGGCAACCACACATTGATGTTTCTCCCTCTCTCCTTCTCCCTCCCTTCCCCTCTCTAAACATAAATAAATAAAATCTATAAAAAAAAAAGAAACAAGATTGGCAAATGTTGATAATTATTAAAAAAAAACAAACTCGGGGCTCTCATGGGTACAGCTCTCAAATTGCAAGCAACCAACAAACATACTTTACGGTAACGCAATGAATTGTTGACTCCTCTGAACAGAACTTGGAGAACCTCACATATACACTTACAAGAATCACAAACTGACTTCACGTAAACACACTCCCGGGAAACTAAGCGAGCACTGCACCCCTGACAAAGGGAAAGCTGCGTCTGCCACACAGAGACTCTCACCGTCAGTGTCCCCTCGTACTGATCACCGGAGACAGCTGCACAGCGTTTCCATGACAAGGACAAAGGAGCAATAGTCCCTCGAAGGCACACTCGGCCACCCCTGCTCTCAAAGGCTGGAAACCAAGCACGATGGGCACTGCCGTAGCTGGCAGCCAGCAGCACCTCACATGTAGCCTAAAAATTGACTGTGTTCTACGAGCAGCACAGAGTGACAGTCTGGTCCTCACCACGCAGAAACTGTCAACAGCAGTTCCCGTTCTTCAAGCCCACCTGCCTGCTTCAAAGACCCCCATTTGTCACTAGGACCCAACAGTGTGAGGTAGGGTTTGGTTAAGATTGGCTTAAAAGTGGAAAATCAAAGAGAAGTGTTAAAAAAAAAGAATGCTGCACATCTCTTGCATAAACACCATTGTGTGAGGTCTGGCTAAACAGAAAATGAATACGTAACTAACTGCATTCCTCTGCCCCACAGAGACCAAGCTCCATGGGGCGGGGCGGGGTGGGGGGAGAGGGAATGGGGGCAGAAGTGATGGACGCCGATTCCAGGCCCGGCTCGGTAAACTCAGTGTCTTCATCCCTCTGGCTAGCTGCCTGAAAAGAAAAAGATGACCTTCAGAGTGACCTCGGGAGTCTTGTGTTGAAAGTAGCAGATCAACAAGATGGAAAAAGCCTGGGTCCCTGAAACACCAGTGGAGGTGAGATGCGTAACCAGGAACTCCTGCTCTGGACTGTTGCATAAGTGAGAAAAGAACTTTGCTTGTGTTCACTCATTGAGATTTGGGGACTTATGACACAGAAGCTAGAATCACCTCAAATGATGTGAGTAGTCACGATGAGGCCATTTATAAGTTTCTCAGTTAGAGCGCCTACTGGATCTGGGGCTTGCATCTATGTACCCAGGGTCCCATGTCACTTGTGCCTGTGACTCTGATTATGTGCCTCTGTGGCCACAGCAGCCGAGGGGGAGGGGCTCCTCCCACACCCTTTGGTCTTAGAACAAGGGTCTCACAAGAGTGCGGTAGAACTCCTCCGCCAACAGTCCTCAGCAGGTATTAATTGAGCACCCACTATATGCCAGGGTCTGCCCTAGATACTAAGATACAGGGGCAGGTTTTACCGCCCTAAAGAGGGGCGAACAGGACACCCATCACCAAACACTGCACCGCAAACACAGTGTGAGTTAACAGAAGCAGGTACAAGAGACAAAACAGTGGAGTACCACCCCTTGTGTGAGGGAAGCGGGTTAGGAAAGTCACCAGAGAGGATGCTGACAAGGGTTTGAAGGACGGTACCAATCATCCTGGCTGTGCTGGAGGTGACAGCAGTGGTGGCAGTAATGGCGGACCAGCTATTAGAAGGACTGTCCCACCAAATAAATAATTGCTAGTGCTATTTCCCACCGCCAACATCACGTTTTCCCACGTGATTATCAAATCTACAAAAAACACATCATCCTATGTCATAAGAATGATGACTGGGGGGGTGAGGGTTTGCTGGTAGCGTAAGAAACTGAGGTTAGTAATTTTAGTGATAGATTACGAAAGGCCCTCACCCCTCCCTGGCACACTCCTTCAGCCACGTAACTCTGCGTGCTGGCCTGGCAGGGCACTCCGCCCCGCGCTCCGACTCTGAGCTCCATCGAGTGACTCACTTTGGTCAATGGGATGTTAGCAGACATCCCATGGTGGGTTCACAAGCACGTGCATGAGTGGCTTTGCTGGCTCTTTCACCTTGTCATACCCACGAGGACATGCCTGGGCTTCCCTGCCAGGGGAAGAGAGACACGTGAGCAGAGTTGACCACCTCAATCATCCCCGCCAAAGCCACTCTGTATGAGTGACCCTCAGACACGTGAGCAAGGCCAGCCAAGATCACAGAGCCCTCTGACCACCCAGATGTGTGAATACGCAACAGTGATCAGTGTGTACTACTCCGGCTTCATGGTTGTTTGCTAGGCAGCATGGTTGTGGCAATAACCGATAGAGTACTGCGTCATCATTTCCGTTTTATAGATGGAGAAGCCAAGGCACAGAGAGGTGAGGCAACTTCATCAAGGCTGCCCAGCTGGTACATAGCAAAGCTGGAACTTGAAAGCAGGCAATGGCTCTAGTCTTTTCTATGATCCATTTCATTCACCTTAACATGTCTCAATAAAGCTGTCAGAGCTTAATCTTTATCAATGGGAGGCAAAGTGCTCTCTGCCTGGGCTCCCAGATGGGGCCCCCCAGGCGGGGAGAAGGGCTCCCAGGATCCTGCTAATTGGCGGCAGTCACCCTCCTCTAGTCACCGACTTAGCGCTGGCAGGGACGGAGGCCATCTGCTCTGCCCAGGAGCCCTGCGGCGCACAGAGGGAGCCCGCACACCTGAATGCTCCCCACCTTTCCCTGCGCCGCCCTCTCACCCTCAGACCCTGTCCCCCCACACTGCCTCCTGGGGCCGCACCTGGAGCCTGCGGGGCTTCCTCTCCACCTGCCCTCCCCACTCACTCATGCCCCGCAAGCTTTCCCGCTTGGCTTCATCTCTTCGAATTTACCAGGAAATCTGCAAAAACGCTCAGAGCACCTGCCTCTGCTGTCACCTGGGTCACCTCTGCTTCTGCTTCCAGACTGTTTAAGCCTGGCTCTAGGGTTATCCCCTCTGGAGGTCAACTGTTCTGACAGCCAACTATGGGTGTCTCCTCTCCTGTCCCCATGCCCCCTCCTCTTTCCCAGTAATGAATGATGGCTTGGCAAAGAAAAAAAAAAACAGCCTCTGCCAAAATAAAAGACCTGTTGGAACAACTCTCAGGAGTTAGCGTGTCCTCTGACCCCTCCACCCGGCCAGGTTTCCATCTCTGCTGGACACCCGGCACCGCAGGGGACCCCTCCAACCCTAGCACTAGCCCTTCCTCAGAGTGGCCCAGCAGTCCCAAAATCCCCTTCCTGAGCCTCGCCCCGGCCCTAGTGAATTAGGCCTTAGAAGCCCCATTCATGACTCTCCACTGCGATTCCAATGCACTAGCACTTGGAAACGGGCCTCCTGGGGACAAGCTTACACTGCAGACCCAGAGCGGTACTGGGCAACAGTCTGCAAGGGACAGAAATGCTGCATCTCGTGTCAGCCTCGCTTCCACTCCGGACACAGGGACTATCTTTCTCCCACTTTGGAGATGAGGAAACCGAGGCTCTGAGATGTGAAATAATCCCCCGGCCACAGGGCCAATGCACAGCAGCGCTGGGCTTTGAAGGAAGATCGACCCCCACGTTCAAACCTGCTCTGAGCCACTCCTACACGAGAGAGCAAACACTTCTGAATGCTGATGAAACTGGATGCCTACATTCACTTGTCATGCTTCTCTGTTACCCATAAAACCGTTATTAGAATGAAAACCCAGAAAACGGGTGCCTTGTTTTTTAGGATATTCTATTCTTCCCATATTGACTTTTGTTGGGCGAGTGCAGTAAAACTGCTGGGTTTCAGGGATGTGACAAACAGGTGCCCTGTTCCAGCCTCACCTCCCACCCAGTGCCAGGGGGTGGGGTGACTTACGAGTGAAAATGACACTAGTTATCTCTCTACTGGACCATCAAAGAGGTCATTTCTGTCTCCTCCCAACTGATCCTACTTTAGCAAAGCTGTAGGCACAGAGAGGATAAATAATGAAACACTGGACAGACAGAGTCACACTCCTGAGCAAATAATAATGATGGCAATGAAAATAACAGCCACATTTGTTGACTGCTCGCCAAGGGCAACAACCACACTAAGCTCCTTACAAAGTATTATCTCATTTAACCCACACAACATTGCTCCCACTTCACAGGTGAAGAAACGTGAGTATATAGAGGTTAAGTAACTGGCCCAAGGTCACACAGCTGCAATTCCAACCCACACCAGGGTCACTCTGAAAGCGACTCCTGTAGGAAACACTCCTTGTGCTAAGCATGGTCCCCAGAAGGGCAGCATCACCATCAACCAGGAGCCTTTAGAAAGGCAGACTCTCAGGCCGCACCCCACGTAGTAAACGAGGACCAAGTGCCCCAGGTAAGTCAGAGAAGCACTGGTGTAGACCAGGCCTCTCACCTCGGCACTGCTGGCTGCTTGGGCTGTGTAACTCTTCGCTGTGAGGGCTGCCCTGTGCAGTGCAGGACGTTTAGCAGCATCCCTGGTTTCTACCCACTGGATGACAGAAGCACCACCTCTTCCTCCCCAAGTCACGTCAATCAAAAAGGCCTCCAGTATTTCCTCCAGCAAAACAGCCCCCAGTTGAGGATCCCTGGTTGGAGGAGACTGCGTTCTGCTGGGATGCGTTTCTGGCAGGAATCAGAGGTTACGATGCAAAAATTACAGGGGCCTGTCTCATAGGGCCTGAGTTCCAAGGACTGGGTATGATTCTGCCTCTGTCACTGTCTGGTCTGAGAATCTGGACAAGTCACAGATTTCCACCTCTACATCCAGCCAGGCAGCAAAAAGGCTGAAAGTGCATCACATACGAGAATCACCTGGAGGAGGTTTTTAAAATTACAGATGAAGGCGTGCCCTATGCAACTACCCAGAGCTGCTAAGAACCCCCAAGGAAGGCCCAGAATCTGCTTTTTGAACCAGCTCCTCCAGATATTCTAATGGACCTCACCCATGATCTGGCTTTTAGGAAGCACGACACTAGAACATTGTAAGGAGACATAAATCCTGGGACCCTCTTCATAAGGGACTCGAGCCTCCTCCCCGCTCAGCGCTGTTACTGACAGCTGCCTGGAAGAAACCAAATCACACTGAGGGTTGACAGGCTGCTGTACGCCCGCCCCCAGCAGGTGCCTGGAGCACACAGAAGTGGCGTCTGCAGTGTTGAAAGCAGCATCGTGGTGTCTGGCTTTCTCAAGTGCGCGTGCTGTGGCGGCCTAGCTCTGCCTCTAACTGCATTAGCACAGCTTGGCGGAGGCAGGTGAGGTGCACTGCTCCAGCCAAGAACAGCCGTGGGAAGTGAGACCCGCACCACTTCCCTGCAGCTGCACAACTGCAGAGGAACTAGACTTGCCCGAAGGAGCAGCTGCCGCACAGCCACCAACTCTCCCCGCGGCCAGACGGTGATTAGAAGATGCTGCCCTGGGTATCCCAGATACCCCCAGGTCAGCCAGCCAGAGAGCCAGAACCATTTTCCTGATGGGAGGAGGAGACTCACAGCAAGTTCTCTGCAGAGCAGAAAGAAAAGCTGCCTTTCCCTGGGTGCATCCCACACGCGAGGCACTTTCCAGGCACGCTCTCCTTCCTGTCCACCCGGCAAGGCTGCAGGGAGGTCTTGGCCTCCGTCTTACAGATGGGGAAACTGAGGCTCAGAGCCCAAAAGTACTTTGCTCCAGGACACTGAGCATTCATGGTGGGAGAAAAACTTGTCCCATTTGTTAAGAAAGCAGAGACCCCAGCTTGCTGCTTTTTTGCTTCCTGTGTCTGAAAGGAACTTTCAGGAACCAACTTTCACATCCAGCCAACAACCCAAGAGTGTGCGTGGAAGCCCTGAGGGCCGTGCCGCCTGGCCCAGGAACAGATCTGCAGTCCCAAATTCAAGTTAGGGCCACGGACCCGGGGCCAAGACTCTGTCCCGCAGAAAGCAACTGGGGCTCTCTGAGCTCAAAACCGCTGGCCAGGCCAGAAGCATCTTACCGTTTTTAACTCCAGAATCTGCCCGATGATTTTCTTTTCTGTCCTCAGAAGAATTTTCTTCTTCTCCCTATGAATCCTCATCCTTTCGGTGACAGCCTTTCTTCGGTTTTTCCGATCAATTCCTGAAGCCATCCCTGGCCACAGAGGAGGGCAGCGGGTCCTAAAGAGTTCCCTGTGCTGACGAGGGCGGCCAAAATCCCCAGGACTGGGTGAGTGGAGGCCAGGTTCCCAGTCCCGAGTGCCCAGTCCCACTCCTAAGGGAGACGCAGGGCCGCAGCTGGGAGTGTCGCGGCTGAGTCCCACCAAGACCAGGTGGGAGAATGGAAAAGCCCTTGCTGTCGCCTGCTCTGTGTGGGCCAGGAGCTGTTCTAAGATCTTACATGGATTTGCTCTTTTATTACTAAACAGACACATACTTTTAAGGGGGTAGTGACTACTAGCCTGAGTCTGCAGGTGGGCAATGAGGCTGAGAGAATTGATGATTTGCCCAAGCTTTATGGTCTGAGTGTTGGTGTCCCTCCGAAATTCATGTTGAAATCCCAATCCCCAAAATGATGGCACCAGGAGGTGGGGTCTTTGAGGTGTACTTAAGTCATGAGCGTGGAGCTCTCATGAACAAGATTAGTGCCCTTACCCAAGCGGGTCCAGAAAGACCCCCCGACCCCTCCACCACATGAGGGCACAACGAGAAGGTGCCGGCTGTGAGTCAGGCAGGAAGAGGGCCCTGACTGGATCGTGCTGGCGCCCGGCCCGCTCACTTCCAGCCTCCAGAGAAATCAGCTTCTGTTGTTTATAGCTTCTCTGTCCATATTTTGTTGCAGCAGCCCAAACAGACTAAGGCACACCCAAGTCACACACACTGAGGAAGTGACAGATGACAAATGAACTCAGGCCATGCAATGCCACTCACCACCCTGACAATGTTTAGAAAGGGATGTTGGTCCCACGTGCCAACAGTTCCTTCTCCCCGTGACTGACACCTTTAATTACATTACCTAGGTCTACAGATTAATACCTGATCTAAATACTCTCTAAGACGCCGCTGACCGAGGGTGGTCCTCAGACCAGCAGCATCAGCATCACTCGGGAGCTTGTTAGCAAGGCAGGATCCCAGGCCCTGCCCAGACCTGCGGGATCCAGCTGGAGAAGCGCTGATCAGGTACTTGTCTTGCTGACTTGGCATCAGGAGCTGCTTCTGAATTCTCCTCTCCTGGGTTCTGGGCCTCAGGAGTTTCCAGATTCTAGCAGTAAATGTATTCATTTCACGAACTCCTTCCTGATGACTCCCCACCGCAGTCTCCTCCTTCTCTAACTTATTATGCACTTGATAGCCTGAATTACACCCCGTCTACCAGCTACCCAATTTAGCTCCCGTGTTCTCTCCCAGCTGGCTCACGTGTTAATTGTTTCACATGTGCAGGGGTGGGGCTGAAAAGTTAAAAGACTGATTGCAGAGGGAATGGGAATAAATTAGCACCCACGAATCCTATCATCTCCATCCAATTAAGTTTCTGGCAGTCTGGGGTGAAGACCCAAGCTCTGCGTGGGGTGGGGGCATTTTCTGCCCCACGGCGACCAACGGCCACTCCACAAGTGTACAGCCACTTCGTTAGCGGAATGATCTGGCCAACCTGGTCGGTTCTAAAAACGAAGCATTTATTCCCAGATGAGATCAAGTTAAAGGAGTTCATCACCACCAAGCCCTTATTCTATGAAATGTTAAAAGGAACTTATGTAAGAAAAAGAAGATCAAAACTATGAACAGCAAAATGATAACAAACTCACAACTGAATAACTACTAACAATGGAATCTAAAACAAAAACAAACTAAGCAAACAACTAGAACAGGAACAGAATCACAGAAATGGAGATCACCTGGAGAGTTAGCAGTGAATTAGCAGGGGAGGAGGGAGAGAGGGGGAAAAGATACAGGGAATAAGAAGCATAGGTGGTAGGTACAAAATAGACAGGAGAAGGGTAAGAATAGTATAGGAAATGGAGAAGCCAAAGAACTTATATGTACGACCCATGGACATGAACTAAGTGGGGAGGGAATTGTGGTGGGAGGGAGGGTGCAGGGCAGGTGGTATAAAGGGGAGGAAAAAAATGGAACAACTGTAATAGCATAATTAACAAAATATACTTTAAAAGAATAAATAAAATAAAAGCCAGCACTTAGAAGGACTAAAGAAAGAGCAGCTGAGGTCATGTATGTGCTGGCTGGAGGCTCTGTCCTGCCCACATGCTGTCCAGGAAAGGAAGGAAAAGGTCGGAAAAGGTCAGGTGTTTGCCCAAAGCTGTGCCTTACCCTACAATAGGCAGGGGCTACGTGTCTGCTTAACTATATTGACAGTGACTGACCCCAGGGTTTGTTGCAAGGCACTTGCGATTTTGCCGACTACCTCCTGCAAAGGCTCTAGGACTCACTGCATCCCCAGCAGGAGGCTGGCTCCTTCATCCAGCAGCACCTGGAGTCGCCTGAAGGAGCTCGGTGCATGCAGACTGTAACTCACAAGCTCATTTTCTCCAGGCTGACTTCACTGGCCAGGCCCTGGGCTGAGCGCTTTACCTGCAGCAGCTGATTTAAGCCTCAGAAATGCCCACAAGGGCACCTGCTCTGCCAAATCGAGCCCATTTTGCAGGTCAGCTGAGTACCTTCGAGCTTAAGTGACTTCTCGGGGTCAAGAATCTAGTTCAGTGGTTGGGCAAGGATCTGACCACCAAACACTAGTCCAAGAGGGAGAAAAGGACTTCCGGTCCATCACTTCCCATCTGGTGTCTCCTCAAGATTATCCAGCAAAATTAGCACACTTGCCTTCAGGAACTCAGAAGTACCCTCTTGTTACTTCGGGTCCCAGAACCCCACTGAGTATCCACCCAGGACACACTCTGACATCTGCCCTCCCAGGTAACCCCCAAGCAGCAGCAGGTTTTATAGTCAAGGGCATGAAACCTGTGAAGGACAGACACGGGCTCATGGCCCACCTGTGCATGCAAGAAGGGTCCCTATCTCGAGCATCCTTCTCCATCCGCAGAGCCCACTCTTATCTCATTCCAGAATGCTCTGAAACGCAGTGCCACTTTCATGCCTCTCTGTCTCCAGGACCAAGAAAGTCCAGAGCCCCCCCGCCCCATCCTCAAGGACTCTGAGGGTGATGAAGTGTCCTGAACAGTAGGCCCTGTCTGCACAATGTCAGCCCTGTGCTAGGGATGGTCTCCTCACCCCCCTTGATCAAACTTGCCTTCAGTCTGTTCCGTGTTATCTGTGCCTCCGATTCTATGTTATTCACCAGTTTACTTTTTCATTAGATTCCACATATGAGGTCATATGGTATTTGTCTTTCTCTGACTGGCTTATTTCACTTAGCATAATGTTCTCCAGGTCCATCTATGCTATCACAAAGGTTAGTATTTCCTTGTTTTTTTTTTAATGGTAGAGTAGTAGTCCATCATGTAAATGTACCATAGCTTTTTTATCCACTCATCTACTGATGGGCACTTGGGCTGCTTCCAGATCTTGGCTATTGTAAATAACGCTGCAATGAACATAGGGATGTATGTATTCTTCCAAATTAGTGTTTCAGATCCTTTTGGATGTATTCCCAGAAGTGGAATCACTAGGTCAAAAGGCAGTTCCATTTTTTGAGGAAACTCCATACTGCTTTCCACCGTGGCTGCACCAGTCTGCATTCCCACCAACAGTGCACTAGGGTTCCTTTCTCTCAATATCTTCACCAGCACTTGTTGTTTGTTGATTTACTGATCATGGCCATTCTGACAGGTGTGAGATGGTATTTCACGGTGGTTTTAATTTGCATTTCTCTGATGATTAGTGACTTTGAGCATTTTTTTTCATATGTCTATTGACCATCTGTATGTCCTCTTTGGAGAAGTGTCTATTCAGATCCTTTGCCCATTTCTTAATTGGGTTGTTTATCTTCCTGATGTTGAGTTGTGTAAGTTCTTTCTATAATTTGGAAATTAACCCCTTATCAGATGTACCAGTAACGGGCATGTTCTGCAGTGCAGTGACCGCCTTTTTGTTTGGTTGATGGTTTCCTTTGCTGTGCAAAAGCTTTTTAGTTTGATGTAGTTGCCTTCTTCCTTTTTTTGTTCATTTCTAGTGTCCTTGGTTCATCTGGACCCTGATTAGCCACGTGGCTTAAAACCAACCATTTAAAATTTTCTGTGCCACTTATTGCTACGCTGAGACTGACAGACAAACTCTTCCCTCCCAACCTGAAAAACGAGAAGCTATCAAATGGTTAGCAAGCCCCAGGCCCTCCGACGGGGAGGAAATATTGTACATTAAGGAAATAAAAGGAGAGCTCAGATATAAGCTACCAGGTATTAATGCAGAGCAATAAACCAGGAAAAGGCCCAACAGCAATGTTTTATGGAGACAAGCAAGAACTTCCCCCGAGGAGGGAGAAGGCGAGAAGGCCAAGATCTGAGCTCCTAATCTAATAATTCAAAGCAGAAAAAACAAACCATTTACAAGGCCTGGCAAATGTATCTCGAAAGACAGCTAAAACAGAAAGAGCTTAAGGGTGCTGGATTAAAAGTTCACAATCAAATCCTGCGAAGCTGTATGAATGTCATTTAGAGGCACAGAAAAATACATGTAGAGCATTTCCCCGCCTGGCCCTGGGCTGGCTGTGCCAGGTGCACGGGGCTCAGAGAACGCCACAGACCCTAGGGTGGCCGCCCTGTGGCCACAGAGGGACAACGGAGGACAGCAAGGGAGCGGGGGGGCACAGAATGAGAGGAGGGGGCACTGAGGACTCAGGCAATGCAGGAGGCAGTCTGAAGTCAGGAGAACCCACCGTCATTTTGATAATTCCCTTTCCTGTTTTATTTGGTCTGATTCTCCATTATTGTGCTCCCTGCTGTCCAGACATAAGTGTCTACCAGAGTTACAAAAAAGTGACTTCTTTATAATCAAAGCTCCCATGACCCACCAGGATGGGCCTGTATCCCTTTGTCAGGGCGTATGTTCCCCATGTCTCCCCCTCGATTACTTTTTGTGGAAGCCAAGGTTAAAGAGCGCAGATCGTGGCCCAGAACTGCATGAAGTTAATGGCCCAACAATCAATAGCTGCTTCTGGCTCCCAAAGAGCAACCCTGGACCTGGACTTGGGAGGGCCCTGACTTCATCCATTCCCACCCTACCCAGGCGAGGAATAAGAAGGAAGCTACAAGCATTTCTCTCTCAATTGTTGGGGCCCCAAAGGCTGGTCATAGGCCTCACCCAAACTCTAATTCAGCCCCAAACACATCCACCCTACTCCTCACCCCCATCTCCACCCCCACTGGTGCATCGGGAAAGCACAGACACAGAGGAGTAAATCTAAACTAACCTGCTTCTCAACAGCCTATGAGAAAAGAAAGAAAACCAAGCACTTTCCTCGCCACCACCTCACCCAAAAAAGAACAACCAATAAGTATTTGCTAAGTTTCTGCTCTATCCTTTGGGACCCATCGTGTTGAAGAGCTACGGCCCAGACAGGCAGAGCTAAATTAAACTGGCCCCGGGAGAAAAACTGGCAAAAACTGACGAGGACTGGCAATAGTGAGCCACTGAAGGGTGCGGAGCAGGAAGGTGGTGGCCGGTAGCCAGGGGTTTTAAAAGATCAGGAAAAGAGGAGAAGAAATTCAAAACTGAATCATCTCTCTCTCTCTTCTCTCCTTTCCTCCCTCCCTCTCTCGACCCTTTCTTTCTTTACTGCTAGAAAAGAATGTAAACAAAAATAACTCTTCCCTCCAACCACCTAAAAACTATTACATTAAAAGTTTCCTAAAAGAAACCTGTAATTACAACATTATCAGCTGCAAAACACTATTAAAATCAACGGTGAACTCAAGCATCCAGCTCTTTGAACTGAATCCTCCTTCAATGGGCTCTCTCGGAAATCATCTGGAGTTGCACAAATAACCCCAGCAGGTCAGATACACCAGAAGGGAAACTTGCAGAAATCTTCAGTGAAAAGGGTCTCTAGGGAAGTTCTCAGTAAAGGCACCTTTGAAGGCTCAGTGGACCCCACAGACGATTCGGTCACGAGGTGTTAACACCGCCCTGTCCTTCATGTGCTCTTCTCTTTGATCTTCTGGCTTTGTACTGGGTTGAAGCCCACCCTGGCAGTTTATGATCCCCCTCAAATCTAATCACTTCCCATTCTATCTGCCTGTGTCCCAGTAACAGCTGGCAATAAAGCCTTGAAAATAAAAGGGACCCGTATGCTTAGGAAAGTGAAGAAGCTGACTTCTGACCCATGCACAGACCCGCAGGGAGAACAGACGCCCCTTTCAAAGACGGTGACTGTTATTAAGAAGCAAGGTGAGGCCCAGCCTCCCTGGAGCCATAAGACTGAACAAAGTAGGGGACAGGAAGATGGTCCTGCAAGATGCCCAACAGCGGCATAACAGTCCAGAATAACTCAAACAACAACTGAAGAAGAAACCTCCAAGGAAACTAGTTGTAGAGAAAATGGAATGTGAACTTTTTGTTCAAACACAAGGTACTCAAGACGTTGCAAAAGCATCAGAGGGATTACAGGGTGTATGAGTTTGCTAGAGTTGCTATAACAAAACACCCCAGGTGGGGGCGGGCCGCTTAAACAACAGAACTCTATTGTCTCACAGTTCTGCAGGGCGCAAGTCTGAGATCAAGGTGTCAGTAAGGTTGATTTCTTCTGAGGCCTCTCTCCCTGGCCTGTCGTTGGCTGCCTCCTCCCTGGGTTCTCCCGTGGGCTGTCCTCTGTGAGCCTGGACCCTTGCTGTGTCTTTTCGAGTCCAAATTTCCTCTTACAAAGACACCAGTCAGACTAGATTAGAGCCTGCCCACATGACCTCATTCTAACTTAATCACTTCATTAAAGACCCTATCTCCCAACAGAGTCCCACTCTGAGGTCATGGCGATTAGGACTTCAACATAAATATTTGGAGGGGACACAATTCAGCCCCTAATGAATGATAAGGACAGTAACTAACCTCTAAGGCATTCAACCTTTTAAGGGACCATCATATTTTGCCAGGTACTTGATGTACCTCAGCTTGGTAAGTCTTTGCACAGGTCCCCTGAGACAGGCATTCTCGTTGACAAGTGTCACACAGATAGAAGGGGGCTAACTCATCGCAGGCCTAGCCACAGAGGTAGGTCTGAGCCCGGGACAGGGCCGAGCAGACCTGTCTGCCCCCGTCCAGGGGAAAGGCTGTTTTTGGATGGCGAATTCTCAGACTCCCCAGTTCCATGATCCCCCAAACCCGCCATCACACACGTCCTTCAAACTGTGTCTAGGATTCTGTGACAGGAAATGACACGTCCGTTTTTTGCAAATGTGTCTTGTTTTTTTAAAAAAAAGTTTTAGGGCATTAGTGTGGGAGTTGACTTTTTCGTGGAGACTTCATTTTATGGTGCCAAAATAAAAAAAATGTCAACAAAACCTATCAAAGAGTGCGGAGTGGCCCTGCAGATTTAACTGGCCCCGTTCGATGGCCCCGTGCCATTATTTACGAACAGGATTAGCAGATGTGAGTGTGAAATCGCTCCCCCGGCTTGAAGTAACGTAATGTATTTTTCCTAATGTAATCTGAAGCGTTTGTTAGGACGCCGATCCAACACAAACATCGGAACTGATACGGCAACCGCGGCCAGCAGCCACTCAGCGGCACCTACGGGGAACTGGACTAACATCAGGCCTAGTGGGGAAACAAAACGAAATAGGATAAAGATTAACAAAAATTAAACCAAATATTTGACATTGGACTCGACAGGCATTCCAGTGTTTCCACGGCTCCCCAGAAAATCTGGGGGACCTCGGAGCAAACCCTCTCGTGCAATGATCCATTCATTCACCACCCTCCTCTCCTCACACACACACAACACAAGCCAAATTCAGGGCCTGAGGAGTGTCAAGAAAAATGTTCAAAATTAGGTGTCTCTTTCCTCTTTTCTCTACTATTTACTCAAGAGTTACTGGAATTCAAGCCAAAAAGGTAGAGACCTTTACAAGCAACAAACTTAAAGAGCCTTGGCCACTGTTTGTGGAGCCCTGGCGATGCCTGGGGCATAAACCTTATTCCAGAATCCTCTTACTCCTGACTCCACCAAGAAGCCCCGCTCTCCAGGAAGGATCTCGTTATCTACAACCCCGTTCCTGCTATGGGTCAGCTCGGGATTTTAACAGAGCTTAGTTACTTAGAAAGAGGGGAGAGGCCTCCCTGGAGGTTTGACAGCCGGGGTCAAGGTGCTGGCCTTGACTAGGTGCGACCTTGAGTAACTTAAATTGTAACTTGAGTTACTTAAATTTTCCAACCCTCACTTTCCCTACTTGTAAAATGGGGTAAAAATGGAACCCTCCTCGTAGAGTTGAGGTGAGAAGTGAGTCATACCAGGTGCTTAGAAGACTTCATAAATAATAACCAGTAGCTATTAGTTTTTGCCAGTATACTGATTACGCTATGTACTGATTCCACTTTGTCAAGATTACAATTTATGGGTTGATTACAACATGAGGTAAAAAGTAATAAAACTGCGTTGCTTGACCATAATGAGATAGCACCTCATAGCCATCGGGATGGCTACTATGAAGAAACAGAAAATAACATCCTTGTTGGCGAGGATGCGCAGCAAGCGGACCCTTGTGCGCAGTTGGCAGGAACGTGCGATGGCACCGCTGCTGTGGCAAACAGTACAGCAGCTCCTCAAAATATTAAAAATAGAATTACCATATGATCTCGTAATCCTGCTTCTGGGTATAAAGCCAAAAGAATGGAAAGCAGGATTTCAAAGAGATATCTGCATATACACGTTCCTAATACCACTACTCACAACAGCCGAGCTCTGGAAGCAGCCCACCAGTTGCCTCACCCATCAGTGCACGAAGGGATACAGGAGCGTGTTACAACATTACCGTGGAATACTACTCAGTTTTAAAGAGGAAAAATATCTGAGACACGCTAGAGCATGGGCGAACCTTGAGGACACTATGCTAAGTGAAATAAGCCAGTCCCCCCCCCAAAAAAAAGATAAATACCGTATGAATCTACTTTCTGAGGTATTAAGTAGTCAAATTCATGGAATCAGAGGGTAGAGCGGGGGCTATCAGGGGCTGGGGGTGCGGGGACATGGGGAATTCTGTCCCAGTTTTGCACCATGAAGAATGTTCTGGAGATTGATTGCACAACAAATAATGTGAATATACTTAACACTATTGAACTGTGCACCTACAATGGTTAAAATGGTGAATTTCGTTATGTGGTTTTTTAAATTTCACCATTTTTAATTGTTTTTTAAAATCTCTTTTTAAAAAATAGCAATGTTGAAATGTCTGCAGACATAAACTCTAAATGTCTCTCGGCCCATCAGCGAGGCCCCTACCCGCAACCCCAGAGTTACTGTTCTGAATTCAAGGTGACTTACTTCTGTGACACGCCTACAAAAATGCTGAAGTGGTGGAACTCCTGGTGGATCGGAGGAGTGTCGAGAAGTTAAGTTGAAAAGAAGTATTGACTTAGAACGGATTCTATTTTAACGCTCTGAGACAAAATCCTTTCCCTGGAAAATTGCCTCCAACTCACCACATCCTCAGAAGCGGAGACCGAATCTCTTTTCTGAGATGCTATCGCTGCGCCACTCAAATAAGAGCAGTGATGAGGAACACGGACGTGGGAGGCGATGGCTCCGAGGCAGAGCCAGCGTGTGGGGTAGGCTCCGTCTTTCATCTGGCGTCCCTTCAGAGGGGACCCTGCCTGAGATTCAGGGAAATCTGCCCGATTCCAGCCACCCATCTGTAGCCCCAAGTCCAGTGCAGTGAATGGGTCACGAGTAGCAAACAGCTCCGTTCTACCCTGGGCAGAGTCCCACCAATGGACTAAATGCTCCGGGAGGGACTGCCCTCCACGGACCTTCACCATGTCTCCCTATAGACAAAACGCTCTTGTCCTGCCCTTCCCACCAGGATGAGTCACCTGCCAGCATTAGCCTGAGCCAGAGTCAGGGGCCATCAAATCACCCCTCCATGGCCCACCTGAAGCCTCCCCACCTAGTACAGCTCCCATGCAATTAACGAACACCTTTAGCACACATGAAGCATTTGACACACTTGCACATTCAGGGTGGGCAAAAGTAGGTGTGCAGTTGTGAATTCGAGAAGGTCTATTCTTGTATTATTCCTTATTATTTATTGTACTATTTTCCATATGAACAACTGCACACCAACTTTTGCCCACCCCTGTATTATTTCCACTGCTCTCACATAGGACACGTCCCAAGCCACGTCACAAGCCAGCACGTCTGTTTCATTGACCCGGCACCACATACCTAATAGGTGTTCAACAAATGCCCGTTCCAGGAATGAGTGCTGCCCTCTACAAACACCTCTATTTAAGAACCAATTAAATAGCCCAAGACCTACCGGGTTCCAGGCAAAAACGTTCGCTTCCACACCTGTCGTGGGATGAGAAAGCAATCAAGATCTTGTCACAGTGCTAGACCGCGGCAGTGACGTCAGCACCCAATCAGAGCCCCGCCCCCCACCCCCAGGGTGTGAATGGCTGAGGCTGCACACATTGCTAGCCAACCCCTGTGCCCTAACATACCGTTTCCATTACTGTTTTGTTTCACTTTCTGATCTTTCTTGGGTCAAGGAAATCGAACTTGGCTGAAAGCCAGTAAGAGAGCTACAGGCAAGTGTAGGTATAAATTCTACTTGAAATTTTTCTCCGTTACATCCTGGATTCTTGTTAATAAAACCTTAGTTCAATCAATGTCATGCCCCGCGGTGGTATCCCCAAGCTCAGTCTTGTTCCAGAAGCGCACTTCAACAGCCAAAAGTGTAATTTTAAAAAGGAATTCCATTCTTGACTCCCAGCTTCCAGAGGGCATTAAAAGATAATTACTCATTCCACGAATCAACAACACAATTTATTGAGCTCTTACTTCGGAGCAGGCACTGGGGTAGTGTCGGGGATACACAGGGAGGTTGGCCAGACAAAGACTCTGCCCTTAGGCGGCTCTACTCTGACCAGGGGGAATGGGTAATAGCCAAGAAAAAGAAAAAGAAAAAGAAGCTAACTTCAGGGAGTCAAACATGATTTGAAGAAAGTGAAAAACAGTGATGTAATAAGGGGGAATTTTTTTTTAGAACAGAGGGTCAGATTGGTGGGAATCAGGCAGTCTTTGAGGACAGCATTCCAGGTACAGAAGACAGCAAGTGCAAAGGCCCTGAGGCAGCTTTTGAGACAGAAAGAAGATCCATATGCCTGGAGCACAGCACGTGAGTCCAGGGGTAGTGGGAGACGATCATAAAGGTGGACAAGGCCTGGGACTTGAGAAGCCCTGTAGACCCTGTAAGTGATGACAATTTCCACCCAAGTGCAATGGGAGGTTCTGAAGGGTTTTAAGAAGAGGGCTATGGTAGGTAGATTTCTATTTTTAAAAATCTCTTTAAGACTGCTACGGAAAGAATAGATCATGGGGGGTCGGGGGCAACTCCCCATTATGTGGATTTTACTTTCGAGTTCTCGCTAAATTCTCCAGTCTGTCCTGCCCCAGGTCATTCCCAGAAAAGTCTGGATCATATGAGGTGGGAGTGAGTGGTAGACTGAGCCGACAGTTCTCTCTGACGGTCCCAGAGGGAGAAATACGGGGGAAATCTAACAGCATGTTCCTTGCACATGTACCCAACGAGAGGCTACTTGGAGCGACCTTAGAACCGTGCCGAAACATGGCAGGCTCTCAAAAAGATCTGTTGGATAAACGAGAAAATGATCAAATACACTTGTCCACGAGGCTGGATGTTGAGATTGAATAAGGCAGAGACCGCCCCTGACACCCAGCACAGTCCGGGGCGCAGACGAGGGGGCTCCCAGCGAGTTAGAGAGTAAGAAAGGGAAGAAGCAAAATGAAAGGCTTCGCCAAAGATCGCCCCGTATTTTTCTCTTTGAACTGTGGTCAATATTTTATTATTTCTCAAATCTTACTCTCGAATTTTGGAAACATTTCAAAACGATGCAGTTCTGAGATCTAAATGTTGTCTCTTTGCACATACGAAACCTTTTTTGTTTTCTGAAATGCCAGTTCTTGCGATGAATCCATCCTCTTTTCAAAGGGTGAAAAGAGAAACTTGGTTTCTGCTTCTCAAATTCCCCTGACAGATGTTCGGCAAAAAACAGTCTCAAGACTTAACATCTAATAAAAATGCAGCATCAAATCCAATCTCTGTCTTGATTTTGTTGAACTTTGCAAGACAGGAAATCATCGTGTTCATAGCTGGGAGCAGTGCAGGCTCAGGGCTAAACGCCGACGTGGTGAAGTTTTCTGACAAAATCTTATATTATCTGCAATTTACCTTAAAACATGGTGGCACCAACTGCGTGACACAGCATATGTCCCTTTTAATCTAGTGCAGCCAGGTAATGTGTGAGGTCCCTAAGTGGGAAACATACACTGACAGGGGTGGGTAGTAATTGAAAGATGACGACCAGAAGCCCACTTCCCACTGGTGATCTAACAGCCCGTCTCAATGTCTCGTATGGACCGGAAGGTGGGAAATTTAACATTGTGAATATCAAAAATAACTTCACAATGGTGAAGGGCGGGGTGTTCAAGATGTGTGGTTGGCTAGGCTTGTCTGCTTTTCCTCGCCACCTGCTAGGCCAAGACTGGCATCTTGGAGAGCACCCTCTGGCCCCAGTCACCAACAAGACATTTTCAGAGGATTCTGTTGCTTAATCCAACTAGAAAGCTGAACACTGCTTTTCTCTCACCTGCTGTGAGAGAAAGCTCCATGCCAGGTGCTGTCAGAGAACCTAAGAGGTCGGGCAACAGGGGCTGCCTCAGGTTCCAAGTTCAAGCTATCAGGAAGGGTTATGTGGCTGCTCACTCGGAAACGGACACGAGGCAGGATTGGGTCTAAAGCTTGCTGTCACCGTAGCATGCCCACGGTGGTTTATACGGGGAGCCGATGGCCCTCGGCACCCTCACATTGCTGGAGGCACAGATCTCTGCCCAAATGCGCCAGGAACAGTTGTTACGCGCTGAACTGTGTCTCCCCCAAATCCTCAGGCGGAAGCCCTCATCCCCAGGACCGCACAATGTGACTGGATTTGAAGACAAGCCCTTTAAAGAGGTGATTGATTGAAAATAGGCTGTCAGGGTGGGTGCTGATCCAAACTGACTGGTGTCCCTGTGAGAAGAAGAAATCTGGACACAAAAGGAGACACCAGGGATGTGGGCGTGTAAAGGAAAGACCACATGAGGCCACAGCAATGGGGCAGCCATCGGCAAGCCAAGGACAGAGGATTCAGAAGAATCCAATCTGCCAACACACTGATCTTGGACTTCCAGCCTCCAAAGCAGCGAGGAAGTAAATTTCCGTTGTTGCAGCCACGCCGTGTGTAGTATTTCGTTACGGCAGCCAGAGCTGACACAACGGTGACGGCAAACAGGCTTGGGTGCACTCCGCTGTGGGGCCAATCGCATTCTCCGAGGTGCCTTGGCCGGGGCCTGCCTCCTTGGACAGAGCAAGCCTCCCCCACCTCCCCACCGCCCGAGACACGGGCCCTTGCGCGAAGCCCCATTCCCAGAGGTCTTGAGCCCTTGACACATTCGCTTAATTTTTTTCAAATCCACATAAAAAATTTGAGTTGTTAGACAACATATGTCTATTTGAAAATTTTACCGCTATTTTACACATGCAAAGAATACATACAAGAAAACACAAATAACAAAATGATCTGTAACCCTACCTCCCACCTGGGAAAGATTTACCTTTGACTTTTTTTTTTAAATGAGTATATATACTCTTCCGGCACATTGTAATAGGATTCTTAGCCTAAAAGGCCCAGTAATCTATGTTCAACTGGTGTGATCTTGGAAGAAATTTTTCTGCCTCTCCAAGTCCGACTTCCGCGGCTGTACAATAAGGACAACGAGAACCTCCCCGAAGCTGCTCTATTAAACAAGATATTGTTTCTGCAGTGGCCAGCGCAGCATGTAATAGGCACTCAAGAAGAGGCGCCACTGTTATTAGTCTAGTAATTGTTGGGAACAATGGGGTCATTTTAAGCAAGAATTTCTGACGGAGTCCTGGCGAGGAGAAGACTGTCTGCCCACGGCTGTGTTCTTCATTTATACAGGGTCCCCTGCACCACTGGAGTCCCCAAAAGCAAGATGAGAGTTTAAAATACCTCACACCAAAATGTGGCTTCAGTTTATCCCTCCCTCTATCCAGATACGCCTCTTTATAAAAACCTAGTTTCATCAGATTGCTAAATGGGACCATTATGTATTTGCGTCATCAAAGTAGAAAGCCAGCAAGCCTCCCCCGACCCCGCCATCAGAAATGCGCTTCCACTGGAACGCAGTGGAGGTGGAGCGCCAAGCCTGGGGTCTCCCTGCTCCTAGGGAAGGTCTCATCCCTCTAATTTGCTCAGGCGCTCTTTCCAGCTCGGAGACGTCATGACCCTATGATTCAGTTTCTCCTACCGAGCAGCCCTGGCAGTCAGTCATGCTTTCAGGTGTGGTCATTAACTACGCACTGCGGCGCAGCTGACTGAAAAGTTCCAGGAACACACCCTCAAGACTATCTCCCCATCCGGGAGCAGGAACCAGGACAGGCAGCTCATGAACTTGGCCTGGCTGTCCAACTCTCATGCCTGCATGCGCTGTGAGGCCCAGGTCTAAGCTCTGGCTAACGAAGCCCACAGTCTAGCCACGCTGTGTCACCAACAGGCAAAAAGCCAGACACCCCCCAAAAGCTGACGTCATCATTCTCAAAAGCTGGACGCACCAGGGTCCCTCCCCAGGCTCCCGCCCAAACAGCCGTGAGCCGTGGAGTGGTCCTCACATCTCATGTTCATTTCCACACTGTTAACACAAAATTCCCACTGGCTTGAAAACACTTTTCTCCCAGGGATGGGGAGTGGGGCAAGAAGACTGTGAGACATCCATTCAAGAATATAGGTGGATGATCATTTTTTCCCTGCAGAGAACAATCTAAAGGTCAGGCGGGAATGACTAGCAGCATCGTGTGGTGGATGAAACCCAGCAAAGGAAAACTCACAGCGAGGGAGGCACTGCAGCCCGAGCAGAAGGCAGCAAGGGCAAGGGGAGACAGACAGACACACACACACACACACACACACGCAACTGTGCGACGATTTACACTCCAGCTTCAGACCAAGACCGGTCCACCTTCGATCGCCCAGCTGCCTAAACGTGGTGTGTCAGTAGTCACGACCCAAGGTGCCCCCCCCACCATGGAGGAGGAAGGTGGGCCAGCGGGAAGTCTGCGGTCCGAGACCTTTTCGTTTTTCCAGTGTTTCCATTTTCAGCTCAAGCGCCCCCAGTAAGCCCCACTGATCACAAAAGCGCTGTGGTTACCAAACGTGAAAGATGCTTTAGCTTGGAATTCAAGGTTCGACAATGGACGGGAACAGGAAGAGGGGCCTGAGTCAGCCTTCTTTTTGCAGAAAAAGTCTACACGGAGTCGTTTTACAGCTGTTGTAATCGCACAGAACCCTGAAGTCAGGGCTGGGTGTTAGATGTACAGCGTTCACCTCCTGGGCCGAGGAATGGCGAAGGCACCAATGACCAGGGACCCTTCTTCCCGCCTGCCATCCCAGGCCTCCCAGGCAGCTGCTTCTCCAAGTCCGGGCCACGTGCTACCCTCATTTATTCTCCCAGAATCATTTGCTGTGGTGGAGATCAAGTTCAGATTTTTCAGAGCCACCCAACCTGCCAGAGCTGTGTTCCTCAAAATGAGGTCAGGGAACACCCGAGTCAGTGTCACCTGAGGCATCTGTTTGTTAAATGGATTCCCAAGTCCCACCTCAAACCTACTGAATCCCACCCAAACTCTGCAAGGGGGCGGGGCGGGGGCAAGCACTCCAGGTGGCTCATCAGCACATGAATGCTTGAGACCCTGCCCTAGTGCAGCAATCGAGCCCCCCAAAAAAAGGTCCCAAGGGCAGGTTTAAAAGAAACACCATCTTTGGGCCCCCAGAGCCTACAAGGGCACCCTCCCTGAATCCTGGCACAGAAGGTGTGCGGTGGGGCCTGGGATTTTACCTCCCCAGAGAGCAGCCGTGGTTGGTAAGCTCCTGAGATGTTTTCTAAAGAAAGAGGCCCTCATTCCCTCCCCATCCTTTCCCTGACCCCCAGTCACCTGCGTCTTAGCGCCAATGTGGCTTCCTTAGCAGAGAAAGGCTTCCGCAACCCCCTCCGTGGCACATCCCCACTCCCACCAACACAGGATTCCGTTTCCTTGCAACAGCCTTTCTGACCCCATCGCACTCTTTTGTGTAACTTATCACAACTGTTGTTAAGTACGTATCAGCTTAACTACTGCTTTAATGTCTGATCCTCCACTAGACTGATAATAATCCTAAGTAGATATATCATTGACCACCTGCCACGTCCCTGGACTGGGACCTCCACTGAACACACCTGGGCACAGAGTGAAGCTGAGAAGCCAGACGACTCTCTAATTCCAGTTGGAAACAATTCCCACTGGGTCAAAGCAAAGACAAAAAATGTGTTCCTTCTGACTGTATGAGTTTCCCAGGGCTGCTGTGACAAAGTGCCACAAACACAGCGGCTTAA
This sequence comes from Trachops cirrhosus, assembly GCA_028533065.1. Taxonomy (NCBI): domain Eukaryota; kingdom Metazoa; phylum Chordata; class Mammalia; order Chiroptera; family Phyllostomidae; genus Trachops; species Trachops cirrhosus. Next base: position 11,833,765 of record CM052539.1, read on the forward strand.
AACAACAGAAATTGAATCCCTCCCAAGGCTGGAGGCTGGAAGTGCAAGTCAAGGCGTCAGCAGGGCCGTGGTCCCTTTAAGGCTTCTGGGAGAGGAAACTTCCTAGCTTCTTCGGGCTTCTGGTGGTGCTCGGCCTGCCCTGGCCTGTGGGGGCGTCGCTCCAATCCTCACCTCCATCATCACATGGCTTCCTTCCTCTGTGTGTCTCTGTGTCTCCTCTCTTCTAAGGACACCAGTCACACGGGATTAAGAGCCCACCCTACTCTGGTAGGACCTCCTCTTACCCACTTCCCCTCGCACTGATAAGGTCCCCATCTGAGGTTCCAGGAAGGACATGCATTTTAGAGGGACACTCTCCAACCCAGTCCACTGACCGAGCAGAGGTTTATGAAACGCACTTGCGTTCAGCCAGGGCTCAGAGCACATACAAGCTGAAGTGCAGCACCTTAATGGAGCAGAACTACCGATTTACCTCCAGTATCCTCTCTCTCTCTCTATAGAGCTAAAAAGCGCAAACTTTTAGCTGAGCACCTGCCAATCAGAATAAAGACAATTCGCCCAGCTTCCCATGCACGTTGAAACAAAGGCCTATGACAAAAGGAGCGGGTGCCGGGGTTGCGGGGGGAGCCCCCGTTGCGGGGGGAGCCCCCTGCTGCACCTCTTCCCACTCCCCACTGGCAGGACGCAGACGTGGAGGTGAGCCAAAGCCCTTCAACGACATAGGCAGGCGGTGCCACACGGAGGAAGGCATGCGGGCCTCCAGCACCTCCGGGCTGCTGCACCGCCCCGACCTGCTTCCCTGGGAAAATATCCATTTACTCAGCCTCTCCTTCAGCCGCAGAGATTCGTCTGTCTTCCAACAACAGGAGGCAAACGGAATCAGAAAGCTCACGTCACCGCTTTCAGTCCAAAAAGCTTTTTCAAGTGGCAAAAAGACTCCAAAGCGACCTACTATATGAGTGCAAGCTGTCTTTCTAATCCAACTATAGTTCACTTCTTGCCTCTCCTGCTTCTGTTATTCATCAGGAAAAAAAGGGAATATCCTTCAGCAGCCCCTGGTGACCCTGGGCCAAAAGCGTCTGTGATGCCACAGGCTGCTGGGTACACATGTCCCTAAGTTATGCGCTGGCGTGAACATGCCCAGATGTCTTATTTTTCTAGAAGATTTCAACAGCCAACTTTAAGGCTCTTATTTCGGCCACAAGATAAGCCTCGGAGGCTCTTACCTGAACTCTTCAATCAAGGCAATGTGAACGTATAGGATTCCACACGCCGGCTAGAATTCCTGCTTGCCGGGTTATTAGGCTGATTGATACTCAGTTGCTATTTTGGTTTTGCTAGAAGTCTCCTCCAATGCTCTCAACACAGTTCCAGTACCATTGGTACAGCTCCACTCAAATGCTGGGGGACTTCTGTCCAGCATCCTGTGCCCCATATTGAGTAACGGCACCCCCAGTTTGCTTTGGGAACCATTCTCCCAAACTCTTGAACTAGGCATGTGACCCCAGCCACACCAGTAAGATTCACTCACTCATTCATTCATTCATTCATTCACTTGCACATTTACTGAGCACTTAGTATACACAAGGTACTACTGTTCCAGGAGCTGGGGATATGGCAGTAAACAAAATATAAAAATCCCTATCCTCATGGACTTTACACACCAAAGCTTTTGTGGAAAGCTTTTTGCTGGGGGGGGCAGGTATTCTTTCTTTGTATTGATTTCTGAGAGGGTGGGATGGAGGCTGAAACTGTTGGCAGCCATCTTGCCACCATGAAGGGACAGATAAGGCAGGAGACCAGATCCTAGGGTCCTTGGACTTTTCCGGTTCCCTGCACCGAAAAAATAGTCCCTTTTCCGCTTAATCCAATGTGAATGGGATTATGGGGAGGGATAATTTGCATCTGAAAGATCCCCAATCTTAAGACTTCCTCAGAAAGGTATTTGAGGCAAGTTTGGAAATGCCAAGTAAAGACAGGTAACTTGACTGAAAGAGGCCCATCCTTTAACATTCCTCACCCCTAGGCATTGTTTTAATGACTCCTTCCAAGGTGTCATTTCCTGCTGTAAAAAAAAAAAAAAAAAAAAACCTCCCTCCAATAACCTCCTAGAATGGAGGAACCAGTTCACGGTTCAGTCTCTCCCACTGTGCATTAAGAACCAAACCGTATCAAACCAACAGCCCCCAAATGACCATGAACAAGATACTCCCAGCTGCCTCCTGGAGCTCTTGAAATCGCGTGAGGCTGTGAGGGCTGCAGGTGACGTCCCCTTGATTTCCCACAGGGCTAAGTCCCAGTGGGTCCCAGTGTCTCTGATCATGGCATTCAGTCCCCGGCACCCAGCATGTCACTGTTAGGAGTGTCTGAGCGAGACACACAGATAACCGAAGCTAAGTGACCACATCCTATTTAACAGGAAACTTAATGTCCAGGGGCTTTAGACCCATTCTCACTTCCCCTCCTCCACTTCTACCACAGTGCTGGGTTGATGGGAGTCTGGGTGTGCACAGAACAGAGTATGAGGAGAGGGACAGTGACAACCCCCAAATTCTGACACAAAAGAGGCTTCGAGGGGACTAGCTGGCAGGAAAAACACTGCACTTTTCCTTAGTGTGCGTTGTGGGGTGATTTATGGTGGGTTGGTGGAAACATGGGGAGCTAAAGTTCCCCACAAGCCACCGCTGGACACTGCCACTGGAGTGGTTCACACGTGCTCTCACTCCAAAATCAAGAACAAGTGAATCTCCATTACTGTTTCAAAGAGATGACATAAAACTCAAAGGGTGCTGTGTAAAAATGTTTACTGTGGCATTTCTTACGAGAAAATCTTGCCGTACAATGTTCAAGAAAAGAGAACAATGAAAGACATCCAGGCCTCCCCTCTGGGGGCACAGGCAGTAGAGAAATCATACAAGAGGCCCCCACTGGCTGCGTGCAAGCATGTGTGTACGTGTGTGTGTGTGTGTGTGGCTATCTTTCACTGTTGCCAAAGGAAAAACAGCCCGGGTTGAATTTGGTTTCTTTTCTCACCCCCACTTCCTGTTTAGGGGGGCCCCCCACGCCCCCCCACCGAGCCCTGAGAGCTTCATGAAGAAGCAGTTTCTCCTTGGTAGGAGGCATATAAATAAAGAGCCGGTGCCACAATATCTTGGTCCTTTGTCATTAAATGAGCTCCCTCGCATCAGAATCCCTTCATCACACTGGCTGAGGACCACTGGGGGCACTGTGCCTCCTAAAGCCATTGTCATGTCCTATCGACCGGAAAGCAATTGTCCTTTTGCCTTCCAGCCCAAGGGCCGTGATGATATGCATCTTCCCTCTCAGTCACAGAAAGAGGTTTTCACACGGACACCAGTCCCGTGATCCACACAGAGGTGAGTTCTTAGCAGAGCATTCAAAGTCTGACAGGCCTGGGAATAATCCCAGCTCGACCACTTACCAGCTGTGTGTCTCAGTCTGTTCTGGCTGCTGTAACAAAACAGCACAGACTGAGTGGCTTAAAAACAACAGAAACTGATTTCTCACAGTGCTGGAGGCTGGACGTCCAAGACCAAGGTGCCAGCACAGTCAGGAGAGGGCGCTCTTCCCGGTTCATGGATGGCTGTCTTCCCTTCCCGACGGTGAGGAGCTATCTGCCCTTATGACCTAAGCACCTCCCAAAGTCCTGCCTCCTAATACCATCACGTGGAGGGCCAGGATCCCAACACACGGATTTGGGCGAGGGCACAAACATTTAACACCAGAGCTCTGTGTTATCTTAAATTCATCACAAAACTTCTGAGTCCCACCTAAAAACAAGGATGAAGAGTGCCTCCCTGGTCAGGCTGCTGAGAAGACTAACCGGTCCCCAGAAAGTAAGCAGTGAAGACATACCATTTAACTGAACTTCAACTCTGAGGACGACGCACTATCGCTATGCCTCTCGGACATGCACTGAGCTTGCGGAGGTGGCTTTCAGACAAGCCCTGGTCGATAGATGGGTTTGCCTTTGCCTGACAGTCCTTCGATAAGGTACTCCGGGACAGTAACAGGAATTCTATTCTCTTCCCACCGAAACAGCCCTTCTTGGCTCATTCATTCGGACATGCAAGCATGTGTCCATCAGACATTCATTTTCGTGCAAGTCTGTGATCGGGCAGGCCCTGGAAGCACCACCGTGCTCTCCAGAAGCCTGAACCCAGCACAGACCAAACACTCAACAAGAGCGGCCATGCTGAGAATCCAGCATGGATTCTGCATGCTGAGGTCGGCTCTGCTGGGAATCCAGACCGGCAGCTCCAGCCACCCGGCTCAGAAGCCGAACACTCTGATGCCCTGCTGGTTGGAACCTAAATGGACACAACCTTCCAGAAAACCAGGTGGCCACGCCTGCCAAAAGCCCTCAAACATGTACAACCTGAGCGTTTTCCTTCCAAAAGTTTATTTCCAAGAAACATTAAGAAACTCAGACAGATTTATGTACAAAAAGGTAGGTCATGGTGATTTTTTTAAAAGGGAAAATCTTTTTCAAAATTGTTCGAGAAATGAGAGGGACTAAATTACATCCAGGGGACAACATACCCATGTGATCATAACATGGGACATTATGACATCCGTGTGACGGAAGGTTGTGGTGTTTTCAGAGAAACCCGGATGACGTGAGAAAACGCTCATGACGTCCTATAGTATACACGGGGTGACTTCATCATCGTGCGTCCAGTGTATACGCACAGATACACAGACTAGAGGGTGTCAGAGGTCCTTCCTGGGTGGCAGGGATCAGGGGTGACTTTTGTAGTAGGCTCCTTTCTTCAAAGTCTTCTATAATACACCTGGACTAAGTGTGTAATCAGAAACATAAACAAACACACACACGAACACTGCTTTACTCTGACACTGCAGGAGGGGGAGGGGCAGTATGGTGGTGAAGGAGGTGCCAGCCGGGGCTGTGGCGAGCCTTGCCGCTTGATAACCTGTAAGCCAAGAATGTCAGCTCCACCGAGGCAGGGACGGTTGTCTGCTTTGTCCCCTGCCCTGGCCCTGGCCTTTGGACGGTCCTGGCACACGCAGCAGGCTTGCTGAGTGACCGAACGAAGGTCTGTGGTCCGGCTCCAAGGCTCTACCTCTGTGAGGCTCCCCGACCTCCCCGAAACTAAGGAGGCCTTCTGTTCTCTAGCTGCCCGTAGCCATCATTACAAAGCACGCAGCTCTCAATCACCGGTCTGTCACCACTTGCTAAATCGCAAGCTATCCGTAGGCAGGAACTAAGTCTCATTTAGATTTGTCTCTAGTCAGATAAATGTTCGGTCCATACAAGTTTCCGTGATGGATGGAGGGATGGACAGATGTCGGTCTGTTCGCACTGTACGAAGACGAATTCTGCACTTTAAATTATGATTTACCCTTAACTGCGTATCGGTTCTGAGAACTGTTAGCAGAACAAGAGCTGCGTTCAGAGAAATAGTCTTAGAAACAGGAAGCAGTAAACTGCAAAACTGTTGATGGCTTTAGCCTTGAAACGCTTTCTTCTAATAAAATTTTACCGGAAACCCCAAAATATAAAACAGATAGGCTAGCAGGCACTCTGATAAGGGTGGGGTCACCAAAACTCTCCTTGACCTGAAATCCCCTACTCTGGACCCCTTGGGCTTGGAGCAGCGATGTGGACGTTCGACAGTAACCCACGAGAAGGTCCCCAGAACGGAGCAGAGGAGCCGGGACCAGAGCCCAGGTTTCCTGACCCCCACCAAGGCCCTTTCTCCTCCACTGCCCCTCCTCTTCCTGCCAGGGTCACCGTGTTTTATGAAGACTCAAACTCTCGGCGATGACAGCAGAGGCGTCTGCGCTGAGAACTCGGGGCCCTCAACCCGCTGCTCACTCATTTCCCGGGACAATAAAGGAGGGACAATAAAGGAGGAAGGTCCCGTGACTTGCCAATGACAGCACCCCTCACGTGACTGAGAATTCCACATTCGGGAAGGCGCTCACTATCAGACCTGTACATATTTTGAAAACTTCAATTTACTTTTACAGGCACAGGAAATAAAGTCTGTAAGCCTCAAAAGCATTCTCTCCCGAGTCCTGGGGGAAAGGGCCCTGAGCCACCCCGGCTCCTGAATTAAAGGGATTATTCCAAAACGAGCGGGGCCACTGTTGCCAGTGAATATTTTTAAGCACGTAATTGTCTTTCCTTTGATGGCTCACACTCCCCCAACGAAAGCTGCTTCACGACAAGAGACTAAAAGATTGCCCGTTCAGTTTCTCATTTCAAACCTGCACTTCCGTTTTTGAGCAGCACGTGACACGGAAAGCCCTACGTACAATACACCCTTGGCTCTTAAGGATTCCTACCTCGTTCTTCTATTTTCGAAGTAGTCCCCACGCCACAGCCCGCTGCTGGGACATCCCCCCGCAAGTACTGCCTTAATTAGACCTTCCAACCCCTGATCCCTAAACCCTTCCAAGGTTGCCAGTGTAAATCCAGAACCCCCTGTCGTCTGCAGGGCCACACGCCCCCTTGAAAATGCAGCCCATCTATAATGACATTATATCACTTTTGTGTTTTTAATTAAGCCTTTGGGAGAATTCTCCCTGTGCAGTGTTGTTTTGATGGAAAAAAAAGGGGGGTGGGATCAAAGCTGGTGCCATACCCCTACAAGGAAAGCAGTTCTGAGATATTTATCAATGGCTGTCAGGTGCCACAGGCTAGCGGAGAAAGTGAAGGGGACCCTCAGTTTTGCACACAAGTAGTGCCCCCCAGAAATGATCTGAAAGCCAGAGATGCCTTGTCACGTTGTGCATGAACTCCATAACCACCCACCCGCCCTCCCCCAGCCCAGGGGTGGGGACCTCCCTAGAGGTCCTCAAAGGAGGCAGGCGGCCATTTGAGATGAAGGTGACATAGGGCAGCATCTTTCGGGGGGACAATGAGACCAGATCCACACTCGGTGCACAGGTTGAGTCTCCCCAGGGGGCCCTAAGCCTGACCCTTGGGTCTTGGCCCCGGGAGGAAGTGGCTGACTGTGGCGGGGTCCACACCGCTCATCTCCGGGGCAGCCCCCAGCAGCAGCCTGACCCCAGGCAGACCCATGAGCTCACCCAGAAGCGACATACTCTCCTCGCTGCAGCTATTCACACGTTTCCCCTCCTCCTGCCTTGGCCTCCAGGGCCCTCAGAGGGTGAACCCAGGGCACCATTAGCAACTGAGAGACTGAAACTTAACCTCCCCTGCTTATAATTTGGGCACCAGCCACGTGAACAGCGGAGTTTCAAATCCCGTCACTGAGCGCGTTTCAGCTAGTTCTTACTCAGCACGTTAGAGGTTCATGAATAATCGTACCTCCCATTAAATGACAAGAATAGAAACTATTTCAAAATGGCCCCGAGCTCATTTTGAGAAAGTGAGTTGAAAACGTCTGCCCTTCTACCGAAACAAGAAAGTTTAATTAAATGGAGCTTCAATTCCATCATCTGTAAAACAGCAGACGCTAAGCCTTCTAGGGCTCTCTGGTCCCCAGAACAAAGTTCAAACTTCAGAGTATCCGGAGGCCTCCAGGTTCACTGCCCACCCGCCTCTCCACCCTGACGCCCCTGTGCTCCCCGCCATCACTCCCCTTCCTGCCTCGCCCCCGCTCTGGCAGGTGCCCTCACCTGGAATGTCTGGCCGCCCCTTCCCCTGTATTCCCCTAGCGAATCTCTATTCACACCCCCCGGGCAATATCCCCTCTCTCGTGAAGTCTTCCTCAGCAGCCCACTCAGAATCAGTCACCTCCTCTCCCCTCCCGTAGCAATCTCTGTCTGTCTGGCCCAACAGCATGAGCCTTCCCTGGGCCAGTCTTGACACTCAAACGTTTGTGGTAGACCACTTTATTTTTTAAAATTAGAGAAAGAGGAAAGGAGACACACCAATCTGTTGTTCCCCTTACTTATGCATTCATTGGTTGATTCTTGTATGTACCCTGACCAGGGATTGAACCCACAACCCTAGCATATCACGACGATGCTCTAACCAACTGAGCTACAATTTCCTGAACCCCTCTGAGTTTCACCTGCCTTGTGACGACTGATTAAGCAGAAGCCTTTGAAGATACCTTAGAGGCCTGAAATATTTTAGCAATACACATACATACCTCTCCAAAACCAACCTCTCTTATTTAACACTTAGGGTTCACGGAAAGCCAACAGTCTCCCCAAAGAGTATAGCTTAAACCCAGGAATGAAAACGTGCCCTTAAATAAAGGGGGTAGGGATAAAAAGAAGAAAAAAAAGCAAACATAAAACCCCAACCCAATGCATAAAAAGTTCTCCAGCACTTCAGAGCTGCACCCCACCCATGGTAGCCGCCAGCCCTATGTGGCTATTTCAAGCACCTGAAATGTGGCCAGTCTGTCTGCATCGAGGCGTGTTGCAAATGTACACTATGCACTGAATTTCTGAAGACTGAGTCCAAAAAAAAAATGTAAAACACCTCAAAAATTTTAGTATTGACGGTCTATTAAAATGATGACATTTCAGTTATTAATTTCACCTGTTTCTTTTGTACTTTTTTCAACGTGGCTACTAGGAAATACAAAGTTACACACATGGCTGACGGACGTCCCAGCTGGACAGGGCTGTCCTAGGAGAGTCTTGTTTCAGAGCCTCCCATCCGAGCTGAGTGGGCCGGCCGCTTCCCGAGACACGCTGTCACTCTGTGGTTACAGCACACGAGAACAACATCTGTGCTCGCTGTTCACTTTCCGGCTGTGTCTATATCTAGCCACGGTGTTAAATGACTTGTTCTTTGCTCTCTTACGCGGCAGCTCACTCGCTGTAGAATCAAACTGAACATCATCAAATCAGCAAGGGAAGCGGCTCTGAACGTCACACCTGCCTTCCCGGTACAGGGGGTGGGGGGGCTTCTGCTTGGCCGCCATCCCCCTGGGCACACTCGTTCTTTCAATAAAGAGCTACTGAGTGGCTGCTACTACGGTCGGAGTGTTTGTGTCACCCCGGAATTCATAGGTTGGGAACGCAGTCGATAACATTGTAACAACTATGCATGGTGTCAGGCGGGGACAAGACTTACTGGGGTGATCACTTCGTAAGTTATTTAAGTGTCTAATCGCTGTGTTGTACACCTGAAACTAATGTAATACTGTACACCAACTGCAGCCGAAGAAAAATGTATAACTAAAAAGAACATGGAGTTAAAATTCCCAAGCAATCCTACTATAAAAGATGAGTTATCATTAGTGACTAGGAAAAAACAGGAAAACCTGACGTCCAAAGTAATAGTATGAAGAGGCGGGGCCTTTGCGGTGATTGGGTCATGAGGGTGGGGCCCCCGGGAATGGGATTCGTGACCATAGAAAAGAGACTCCAGAGCTACAACAAAACTCTGTGCCCCAGAAGAGAATTCTCGCCAGCTGCTCTGACGCCCTCATCTCAGACTTCCAGCCCCCAGCAGTGTGAGGAATAGATTTCTGTTCTTCGTAAGCCATCCAGCCTGTGGTTTTGCTGCAGCAGCTCAGAAAAAGCAACTACTGTGTACCAGGCTGGACTGTGGATGCTGAGATACTGTGTGAGCGAGTCGCAGCCTGTCCCTAACAAGCCCTCCGAGAAGTGTGCACACGCCAAGGGGCACAGGAGGCTGAGGAAGCACATCCCTCCCCTTGGCCTGACCAAGAGCGGATGAGGGTTTCACACAGAACTTCACATATGAACGGGACATGGACCTTAAAACACGCCCAAATTGAAGAAAGAAGCAAGTGTCATCTGAACACAGGTGACAGCACTGGGCCAGAGCTCTTCCAGGGATCGAGCGTAGGGTAAGAGGAGATGGGGCTCTCACTGCATGTCCCACTTAGGGTCCACAGCGAGGCTAAGGCCCCTGGGAAATAATCACCTCCTGACCTAATTACCTGAAACTGAGAAGAGGCACCTGGGGCTGGCCGGCGAGATGGGGAGTCACATCTCTGCGTCGGTCGGACCAGGGCCGGGTGCAGCTGGTGCAGCTTCCCAGCTCGGTGACCTTGGGCCAGAAACTTGACTCTCGAACACATCCCAATGACCTCCTGGACCTCGCTAGCCTCAGTTTCCTCATCTTTTTTTTACAGCAGGACTGGTAAATGCTCACCTGCCGAGGCTGTGGTGAGGATTAAGTGTTACGATTCCTCCTACCTGGCACACTACCTGATACACAGTAAGTTCTCAGGAGGTGACCGCTGTTGTTAGTAATTGGTTAGTAGTGGGTTTAGTAACGCATCACGAAAACCTGGAACATAAAGGAGGGAGCCCTCGTTCTGGTTCCTCTTTACCGAAGGGCGGGCGCTGTCCCGTGCATTGTAGGGTGTTTAGCAGCATCCCTGGCCTCGACCCACTAGATGCCAGAAGGACCCCCTTCCCCCTCCCCAAGTGTGACAACCAAGTTGGCTCCAGACCTGGCCAAATGCCCCCTACAGGCAGGGAGAGAAGGCAGCAAAAACGGTCCCCAGTTGAGAACCACTGTTCTGAATCGATCATGAGGTGAGGCAGAAAGTCCATCTGGAGGGTCGGGTGCTAAAAAGGAAAGAGATTTTTCAAGTTGTAAAGAGCCCTAAGCACTGACAGACTCCTCACCTTCGGTGAAGTATCAGGTTCGGCAGGGACTGGGTCAGAGGGGCGAGGGGCAGACCAGGGAAGAGGATCAATGACGCCCTTGGCCTCACCTTGAACAGCCCTGGCCTGGGCCGCACCCCAAGCAGCATCACAGTCCTTTCACTCAATTCCAGTACCCGCTCTGTGACAAGAGGCAGGAAGGAGCCTCTGCCATTCACCGGAGCAGCGATTTTCAACCCGTGTGCCGCCAGGATTTTTAAAACATGCAACATCTGACTAGTCAGGGGCACTGACCTCTTCTCACCGAGATGGTCAAATTAAAAAAAAAGAGAGAAAGAGAACAGCCAGCACAACGATACTCATCCAGTGTGAATGAATCAAAACCGTACCTATTTTATTTGTCAGACTGACAAAAAATAGAATATATTTTTCAGAGTATATGTGTGTGCCACAGGATGAAAAAGGCTGAAAATCTCTGCACAAAGAGGAAGCTCCGCCAGGCTTGTCGGTATTGGCCGGGGCCGGGGGGGCGGGGGGCGGGAGGGGGCCTGGCCCCTGTGCAAGAAGAGCCCAAAACGTCCTCCTCCGTGCACGACGGCCGATCAGTGCTGTCCCGCGCAGCGAGCCACCCCAGGCCACCAAACCACCGCTCGCGCGAGGGCTGCCACGGCACAGCTCTGTTTTCGAACGGACTTTCGCCCGCCTCGGAGCTCCGTTTCACAAACGGCACTGACGGGCGCCCCACGTCGCTTCATTTTTCAAGTGTCACTTTTTTAAGCTAATGGGAAACTGAGGGGTAATTATGGGTATAATTGGGGGCGGGGGAGCTACGGCCTTTGCATTCAGCATGAAACCACAAGGCTGACTTTTCACCGAATAGACTTCGCCTTCTGCTACACCGAGGCAGAGCTGAGGTCCGGCCTTGGCAGGGAAGTATGCAACCCAGAGGGGCCGTGCGTTCAGAAAGAAGATATTCATAGGAGGCCAGACGCCAGACTCCTTCAGTAAACTTCACAGCGCAGGGCGAGCGTAGGAAATGGACAAACATTTGCTCAGGTTTCAATCAGGATACAACACAACAGCATTTTGTAAACATGAAGATTAAAATCTGAGAGTGAGGAACCACAGTGCATGTATTATAACAACGGAATTATGGGTGCGCTGTTTCTGCATCTGTTTTCAACGCATTTTCACACCCACTTCCTCACTCAGTCCTCACCCCCATGTCAGCGAGGCAGTGATACTATCGTCACTTGGCGAAGGAAGGGACCAAATCCCTGAGTCTGTGACCTTCACTCAGTCACTCAATCAATTAGCAAGCCCCTACAACTCGCCGGGCACGCACCCAAGTCATGGGGCGTAGCCAGGTACTGTGCCAGGGCTGCTGACGCGGGCGGCCTGAGCCATGATTTTCGGGGAGGAGCTCACTGGCATCTGGGCAGGATGGCTCTCCGAGGGGCAGAAAGATCTCGCCCTTCACAGGACGTCTAGCATCCTGGGTCCTGCCCGATACATCGGTGTCTTCAATCCTTGAGACAATGAAGAGCACACCTACACATTTCCGAGTGTGGGGGATGGGGTGCCCCTCATGCACAGTCCCTGTCACAGGTCCCGGGCAACAGGCCTCAGGTTCGGACAGCCATGGTTTCACTCTAGTTCCATCAGTCCCTCTCCCGTGTGACTTTAGACACGCAACATTTTCTATGCCTCAGCTTCTCCCTTAGAAAATGAAACTTTGGAGAGAGGAATGTCAGTTTCTTGGGTGCACGTGAGTCTTTTCTCCAGACTGTGGTTTCCTGGGTGGGTCTTGTAAAAGCCCATTCCATTTAATTCCCTTATAAAATGATAACGGTGTGTCCTTTATCAGGTGCCTGTGAGGAATAATGTGTATTAAACACCTGAGCCATGTCAACCTTCAGTAAATAATTCCCAGTAAATATCTGTCTTGTTTCATCAGCTCATCCCCTGTATATCCTCATCTCCTGGATCTTTAAAGCCACCTTCTCAGGGAGCCTTCCCTAACCACCCTACTTAAAATTGCCACCCCCGGGCCCTGGCCGGTGTGGCTCAGTCAGTTGGAGCATCACCCCATAAACCAAAAAGCTGCAAGTTCGAGTCCCAGTTGAGGCACATGCCTGGGTTGAGGGTTTGGTCCCGGTTGGGGTGTGTACGAGAGGCAACCAATGGATGCTTCTCTCTCACACCGATACTTCTCTCTCTCTCTCTCTCTCTCCCTCCCTTCCCCTCTCTGTAAAATCAGTAAGCATACCCTCAGGTAAGGATAAAAATAAAATAATAAAATAAAATTGCCCCCACCTCACTGCTTGCATTTCACACCCTCCTTTTTGCTTTATTTTTTTCTCCGTAGCACTTGACCCCATTGGACATTCTCTGTGTTTTAAACACGCATTGTTTGTAGTGTCCTCCCCATCATGTGGACCACGAGGACACCGGTGTGTGTCTCTTTTGGTCCCTGCTGTGTCCTTAGAACCTAGCACAGGGCCTGACTCTTAGGAAGCATTCAACAAAGATGTCCCAGATGATGCTGAATCCGAAGGCTGGTCCCTGCATTGAAAATTCTGTGCCCTTTTTACAATAGCAAGTGGCCACGCGCAAGGATATTAAAGGTAAAATATGTCGACCATTAAGAAGCGTGAGGTGTTACATTACAACACTACCTTGGAGGGGCCTTTGTGCCGTCCCTCTTCTGGGAGTCTTGGAAGTTAACGGCTTCTAACAGGACCCCAGCCACCAACCCATTTCACCTGAGTCGCCTTTGTGGGGTTTTCTTCCCCAAAGCTTTTAAGATAATCACTCAAGCCAGAGATTGATAAGGACTTAAACACTTATATTACTGGGTTTCCTTATCTCGACCCACATCTGCCCGAGGTAGAACTGAACTCAGTCCTCCCCATATAATACTGGACTTTTAACACCCCCGCCCCCACCCCCCATTAATACTGGACTTCTGCTCTCCTGCTGACTGTGGCGAGTCTCACTATTACCAACTGCATTCCTGACGAGCCTACAGCTGGGGTTCCAACGTGTGGGAAACACCCTGGCACCGCAAAGGGGCCTGGGAAGAGAGCAGCGAGTCTCCCGTTTCACTTTCTCTAAAAAAGAAAATTAACTCATCTTAAAATAGGAATTAATGTTAAATACAGACAGACACAAACACCGCCCCCCCAACCCATCATGTCAAGTTACATGTAATTGACGAAACTCACGAGGGAGGAAAAGGAAAGCCACACTGAAGGGGACTCTAGTGGCCGCCTCAAGATTGCCACCGCTCTGAGCCCACTGCAATGGGTCACCATTTACAGCTGAATCACAAACACATTTACAGACAGCCTTACCTACTCTCACCCAGAGTAATCCCCACAAAATGGAGTGGACGTTTACGAGACCCCACCCAGGAAACCACAGTCTGGAGAAAATACTCACATGCACCCAAGAAACTGACATTCCTCTCTCCGAAGTTTCATGCGCCACATTACAAGGTAAGAAGGATGACAGAATCAGCGTTGACAAGGAGTCAGCCAACAGGATTATCCAGATGACAATGAACATGTGGACTTGGTCACTTACTGTCAGAAAGTTAGAAATACCCTTTTCCTAAGTTCTGCAGTTCCCAACATTTTGGGCACCAGGGACCAGTTTTGTGGAAGACAATTTTCTTCCTACAGACCAGGGTGAGGAGGGATGGTTTCAGGATGATTCTAGCCCGTTGCATGCAAGCTCACCTCCTGCTTTCCGACCCAGTGCCTAACAGGCCACAGACTGGCCCAGAGGTCAGGGAGCCCGGCCTTAGTTAACAGTAGTAACATGTACAAATTATCTACAAGCAAAATAGGCTGAGGATAACAGCTCAAATACATTTACCAGGCTGTGGTGAGTACTGTGGATGTTTGCTCATCCTACCTTCTACCTACTTCTAGAAGGCCTTTCCATACTGCAGAGGATGGCCATTTAAAAGCTCCATTTCCCCTGCTTCCCTGAAGCCAGGTGTTTGGATGTGACTATGGTTCCCCCCAATAGAAGTACTCTTTCAAGATTTACAAAGCAGGCGCTAGCGAGAGGCCACCTTCCTGCTTCCAGGCTGCTTGCTGCTGACAGACGTGGCAATGAAGGTCCCCTGCAACAGCATCACAGGCCTGCTCTCCAGCTTTCTGGGCACTGACAGGCAGCTACAGCGGGTAACTGTCCCAACTCATGCGTCATCAGCTCGCTCTGGGGCTCAGGAGTGCCAGGGACAGACTCGGAGGCAGCGAACCGCCGGTGGGTCAGTTTTCAGCAGCATGCCTATACATGTATGTTTCTGAATTATTATTATTCATACACTACTATTAACGGTGCCTCCAGCCCTCCCACCAATTTTATAAGCGCCAGATCTCCCACATTAAATACCTTTCCGCTTTAAATACCTAGGCTGCTTTCTAGTTCCTGCCCTGAACCCTGACTGAATCCTAGCAGACCAGGAGCAAAGAAGTCTGGGAGTCAAGGAGGATAAACCACACGAGAAGCTCTTGGGACCTGAGAAGCCAGCCTGGCTCTTCCCCCTGAGCTCTGTGCACACTGGTGAGGTGCAGACAGAGGCGGAGCACGCGTCTCTGAGAGTCACTTGCAGCCACACGGCGGGTAAGGGCACGTTCGTCCCATAAGATCACAATAGAGCTAAAAAATTCCTGCGGCCCAGTGACACGGCAGTCATTGTCACATAGGAGCTCAATGCCTCACAAACAGCATTTGCGTATAGAAGTATAGCACATGCAATTATGTCCAGTACGCAGTACTTGATAATAAACGACTATGTTACTGGTTTTTGTATTTATCACTCTATACTTTTTATGATCATTATTTTAGAGCACACTCTTTCTACTTATTAAAAAAATGTTTTCTGGAAAACAATAAGCTGTGTTGCACCAGCAGCAGCCTCATTATCTCGTCTTTACTGTGTCTCTTGTGTCTTCCCTGCACCATTTCCTCTTGTGCTTGCTTTCCTCTTGTGCTTGCTTTCGTCTTGTGCGGCTGAGTAAGTGCAGTGTGGCGACCACGGGCACAGCAGGAAGTCTGCAGCAGTGGACAGGAATGCCCTAGGCCTTCGCACAAGGCTCGCGGCCCAGGAACGGCAGGCTTGTGTGCTGCTCTCCGGGAGTTCACGAGGGTGAACTCACCTACTGACACGTTTCTCAGAACCTGTCCTCCTTCAGGGCTCAGCAGAATGTGAAGTATTTACTCTCTGCCTGCTTCCTAAACACCTCAGGGCCAAGCTCAGAGGCAGAACGTATCTCCTTGCTGAATCAAAAGAGGAAGAGGTACAAGTAAACAGACAACCACAATACATTTATTTCTAAAAGGGCCAGGGAGGAGAAAAGGCCCTGAGAGCTCAGTAGCTGTGAAAGAAAGAAAAATCCACACTGGTGAGACTTCCCCCCAAGACATGTCCCTATTTCCATCTGAGCTTCCAGGGTCAAACCCCAAGTTAAAAAACTTTCCTCCCCACCCTTCCTGTTCAGACTCTGCCGAACCCGATCCTTCAGCAGATAATGCAAGCCCTGGGGCTGGGAGCAAAGGTGCAAACTTCCCAGGCCGAGCAGAAAAGACGCACGAAGCGCCTGCGAGCTGGCAAAGCGGTTAGGGAGCAGGAAGCAGGTACTGGGGCCCTACCAGCTGCTTCCAGGCCGTCAGCCGGAGCCTGCCCGGCCAGCTCACAGGAGTTCCTTTTCCACCACCTTCCCACAATTACAGAGTGTGCCACTGTTTCCAGAAAGTGTTTCCACGATTCACACAGGTGCTACTTTGCAGTGGCTGGGAAAGAAAAGGCCTGCCCACCCAAGCGCAGCCGCGCTCAGATGCCATCAATTACAACACAGTCTAATTCCATAAGCGTGAGAATGTGAACAAGTGAGTGTCTGAGCATCGATAAAATACAGTAATTCATGGGGTTAGGAAGTGGGGGAACCCACGCTAGGGCCCAGGTCTCCCACTCTCTAGTCACCGATCCACTCAATCTCTGTATTTTTAGTGAGTGCCTGGGCAAGTCAGGGGCTACTTGCAGTGGTTTTTATTCGTGAATGCCAATTTCCAGCACAATACTCAGGTAGGCATTTTCTCCAATCTCTTTTTCTGTTGTGTACATGACTGCTTTAAAGGTGGAGCACGGGGCAGTCTAACTTGGGGCGGGTTGGCAGCAAAGGGAGGTACGTGACGCCCACTTCATCAGGTGCCCTGAACACAGGAGTGCGAGTAAGAGGCTTCATCATTCCGCCGCGTCCCTGTCCCCCTCCCCCCTCCGCCGCCACTATCCCCTGCTCAAACCCCACCAGGGTCTCCCATCCCAACCTCAGTGAAGGCCAAGGCCCAGGACCACACAATCTCTTTCCAGCTCATAACCTTTGTCTGCTCCCTTCACTCTGCTCTGGACACTCAGAGCTGCTGGCCACGATGCATGTTGCCACCTCAGAGACCTGACTGATGCTACTCTCTGCCTGGAACATTCTTCCTGGCGCAGACACAGGGCCACCCCTTCACTTCTTTCATGTCATCGTATCGGTGGCATTCCCTAATCACCTTTATGGAGTCACAGCCCTGCTTCTCACACCCCTCACCCTTCTTCCCTGCTTGGTTTTTCTCTCTTCACACAGCTGACATGCCCCACTTTTTACTTCTGTGTTTGCTTCAAGTCTGGCTTCCCCACTAGACTGTGGGTCCCGCGAGTGCAGAAATCAATGTTCGTGCTGAATGCCCGGTGCCGAGGACAACACCTGGCACAGAGCAGGGCAGAGAGAGACAGAGGCGGAGAGGCCGAAAGAGCAGCTCTGCGCTTAAGTTTTGATCCCCCCTATCTGCTCAAGGATGCATGACATTACAAATTCCAGGAATTTTTGATGGACAGATCGGATTATTCAAGAGTGTCACAGAAGAAATGCCTCACCCTTCACTTGTGATAAAGATGGGGTCTCAAAACTCAAGGGAGGAAAAACTATGAAGAGAAAATGAGTCAGCAAAACAACTTTCAGTTTCTCTCGGAACCTGAACGTAGAAGCGGCCTGCCAGCAATGACTTTCAAGAGAGCCTTTTCTACTTCTTCTCCCCAGATGAGTTAGTCCTTTTGGTGGATTTAAGAAGGGAAAGGGTGGTGCCTTTGATTTCCTGTTTTCAGTGGCTGTGCTGATAGAGCTGGTCCTTAGCAAAATGACTTTTTGACCAGATACATATAAACTGAAGGTGCCTCTGCCGCAGGACGGTCTCCCCGCCCCATGCGCCAAGGAAACCCTCAACCGCCCTTTCTCTGGGGCCCTATCTCCTCTTTTATTACAAAAGGCGATGAAACAAGGACCCCTCAACAGTCGTGACAGCTGTCACAGGAAATTGCCCACGTTTATCTGTCTCATCTGAATGCAGCTGTGAAAACGCTCCGTTGAGGCACAAACATTTAAACGGCCCAGGGGCCACCCCACAACTGAAGGAAATGGCTTAGCCTTCAGTTATTTAATGCCGGTCCCGGATTCATAACGGTCTCATCTTTGAGACCCTCCCGACAGCTTTGCAAAGGAGGTAGCAGAGAGAGAACATAGGAACAGCCCCTACGACTCCAAAGCTCATTTCACGAATAATCAGAAAGACTCTTTAATTTAAAAGTAAATGTGCGTAGCAGAAGGGGAAATAAGGCACACTGGGACTGATGGCCTGCAAGGGGGGAGGGGCGGGCAGGGGAACAATGGCGCAGGCAAGTCTAAATTAAAAAGCTTGTGGTTAGATTTTCTGCCTTTAAACTGAATAGTCACCATAATGATGTATGTGTCTAAAATACATATTATCACATGGGGTACAAAATGCATGGTGTGATATCAACTATTTTACATATATTTTGTATAACATATAGAAAAAATTGTTTATAATTAGATTAATATTGTAATGTAAAAATGTTTTACATTCAATCTAATCAAGTGAAACTACAAAGGGGTAACCCAGGAAGTCTTTAAATAAAGGGTATAACCTTTCAATACCATCAACCAAAGCAAAGAAGTCCCAGGTGACAGTGAGAGTAAACATATTGCAGAAGGAAAAATAAATTGCAATGAGAGGAAGGGAACGAGGCAACAGGCTTTCTCCTCTGCAGGCTTCTGTGATTGGCGGCTTTCGAACAAAGCACAGTCGTCCGGAGTTAACACCAAAGGAAGGTGCGGGGCAGCCGTCTACCCCGGGCGCACGGGCTGCGTGGGGGCCTCCCAGCACTGCCTGGCACGGCGAAGCTCCATCACAGCCCCACTGTCCGGGGTGGGTGTGCAGGCTCTTTAATGTAGGGATGCACCTTCGCAGGCTGCATTCACTGAGGGCTCACGTGTGTGCAGAAAGTGCAAGCCTGCCGTTCCACTCTCACCGACGGCAGGAGCACTTCCACCCACAGAAGGTGTCTGCCCTGCGGATGTGTTTGTTCAGGTCACTGGGCTAAACAAGGCCAGGCCTCCCGGGTACCCAGGACGCTGAGCAGTGCCTCAGCTGTCTCACACCTCCCGGCAGCAAATAAAGCCTACAGGGAGCCCTGGCCCGGTGGCTCAGCTGGTTGGAACGTTGTCCTGCAACACCGAAAGGTTGGGGGTTCAATTCCCAGTCAGGGCACATGCCTAGGTCGCAGGCTGCATCACGGTTTGGGGCACGTGCAGGTGGCAACCAATCGATGTTTCTCTCTCACATGCCTGTCTCTCTCTAAAATCAATAAACATATCCTCAGGTGATGATTTAAAAAAAAGAAAAATTGAGGCCATGGGGAATACTCCTGTCTGGTGCCTCAAGAACTTAAACTGAATTCCTGTCTCAGGAGACCAGAAAGGCAGGGAAGTGTCCCCGCCGGACACTTCCCGACCAGGTGTGCTAGCCGAGGCTTGTCACAGCCTCCCGAGCACCAGAGAGGCCAGGCTCCTAGAGTTTGGCCACTTCATGCCTGCACCCAGCAACTATTTCATTGAGAACCTACTGTGTGTCGGGCATTGTGCAAAACATCAGGATTCCAAATGGGGCCTAAAACCAGGTCCCCGCTCCAAAAGGCGTTCTTAACAAACGCCACTCAACTCAGAGTGTCAAAGATCTAAAGAAAAGCGCCTTCCTCACTGAGGAGGCGCACTTCTGCTGAACCTTCCAACCAAATGAAAGATCAAACACTCAAGGGTACAAATTACTCAAGTTCATGAATTAGAAAAGTACAAAGGACCCCAGGTTAGAATCGGAGGAAGGGATACGCCCCACCTCCGGACACACACATACACCCCTAGCTCTCTCCTTTTACCCTTTCTCTCCCACCTCACACACCTCACGTCATCTCCAGCCACCAAGGGGCCCACGTCATTTGGAAGAGATTTTTCTGTCTCAGATACAGCTACTCAGAACTCCTGCCAGAGGGCTCCGAATGCTTTGCAGCGCAATCTGTGCCATGCTGTGCCTTCTGCCTCTCCCAGGGCGATCTGGGGAGACTACAGCTAAAGAGCCAGAGGAAAGGATCAGCTCTTGTTACTCTAGATGCTTCAGAGAAGCCAAGAGCAGTGAACTTTCAAAGAAATTCAAAGCTGTAGGAAAAAGATTTCGCATCAGCCTTCCTCAACAGAGTAGTTTAAAAAAAGGTGGGGGGAGAAAATGTTCAATGTGGATTTCAAGGCATATTTTTATGTTCCATGTAATAATAAACTGTTGACATGGAGTTTTTGTGGGACCGTATGTAATTCAAAATAAGGACCTTTCAGAAGAGCTACCCACAGCCCTACAGTCCGTAAGATGTATTGAAAGTAGTATTTGCCACGGACTGGGAAAAAATATCAGGGGAGCATACACACAGAGGTGAATAATAAACAAATGCCAGTTCTCGGGAGGAAAGGGAACCAGAAGGGGAGCCACGGCTGAGGGCAGAGAGTCGAAGACAGAGGATCCTATCAGCACAGCCGTAGGAAGGTTCTCCTGCTGGTCCGAAAAGACCAGAATGAAAAGGGCCAATGCCACTTTCCTGCTGACTGAATACTCTAACTACAGCTGGAAATTTTAGCAAAGTGTCAATCACAAGTTGGAAGTTCCTTCTCAGTATCTCTGTCTAGGAAGTCACTTCCTAATTCTCGCTCAGGAAGACAAGAGCCCAGGGTGCACGGAAACCGTGGGTCACAGTGTATTATTAGTATGTTTGCTGGACAACGGACAGGTACAGAGAAGTTCACGGGCATTCTTGCTGGAGGCTTACGTTTCTCTGCGTTCCAGGCATTCCTGCAGAGAACTACCTGGCATGTTGGATCCAGGCAAAACTTGAAGTGGCCTAAACACATCTCCAGAGACTAGACCAAAGCATCCAGTCCTTTGTTTAAATTGTTTGAGCCTCAGTGTTGTTATCTGCGCACCACTCAGTCCTCAGCCCTCTGGGGTGGAGTCTGGCCTGGTCTCCAGAATGCCACCATCTGTCTGCTCCTGCCCACTGCAACCACCGCCTGGCTGGCCCAGGGCAAGCAGGCCCATTTTTAAATTCCCTCAGAAGTTTCACCACCACGGGTTTGGATGAAGTGACAAACCCCGTGGTAGTCTGCTGACATGAAACTAAAAATACGCGACGGCAAACAAAAGCCATCTTTTACAAGGCTGGCTGCGATGTCCTGAGGTTGCAAGTGGTGGTGTCAGACCATATCCTTGGCAGCGGTGGCCGCCTTGACAACTGCTCCTGGAGTGGAGCAGAGGGGCTGTTCTGTCCCGGCGCTGCCAAGGCATCCCGTGGCCGGCAGCCTGCCTATTTGATGGAAAGGACGGCTTTATTCCTCGGCCATCGACCCAAACGCAGGCTAGATGAATGCGGGTCTGCTGAGAGTATCAGATACACACTGAAAGGAGAAGACAGGGGCAAAAAGAACAGCAATCCCGTTCCCCTGGAAGGAAACGTGTTTCCAGCTCCCTCCTCCTTGAAATTCTAAAAGCAAACTATTGCTGCGACTACGCTGAGAAAGAACTCCTGAAAAAGAACTCCTAGGCGTAAGAAAAATGGATTTCAGAGTCAGTGTGGCCCGGCCAGGCTTGCTGGGGACCGGGGTGGGGGGAGGGGGGTGTCCAAGGCGGGGCAAGCAGACCACGTTACCCCGTAAGCCTCCTCCGAAGGTTCCTTCTACCTGTTGGGCTTTAGAGGCGAGCTGCAAACCCCCCGCCGCCACGCTCCAGAGTGCCCGTCCCTTCCCAGGTCCCAAACTTTCCTTCGCGCCCCTCGGAAGCGGTGAGCCTCGGCTCTCCCCTAGTCCCGATTTCAGATGTGAAAGAATCTGAGCCACCCGAGACTGGGAGGAGGGGACTTATTCCCACAGGGCCCGGGGGACTCCGGGTGCTCGGGGGCGGAGAGTAAGGGGAAATGCAACCTGACGGTCAGCCCAAGTCCCGGCCGAAGTTTCCTCCAAAACTGCGGTGGCCAAGGCGAGACCCAGGAGCTCCGGGGCCCCAGCGCAGAATCGGGGTTGGAGTGAAGGGGTGCGGGGGCGGGGGGCTGGAGCAGGCCCAACAGCACTAGCCGCAAGGTCATTGCGGATTCGGACCCGGGGGCAAACTGCCAGAGCCAGGTCCTTTCCCTGACCCGGCGGAGGGGCAGCGCCCGCCGGGCACGGATACTCTCCCCACACCTGCTCAGCGCGGCGCCGAGCCCGGGACACGTGGAAGCCTAGCCCGGGGCTCCGGAGCTCGTGGCAGGCACTCTCTACCTCGCCGGAGAGTGCACCCTTCGCCCCTGGCACCCCCACCAGGAAGGGGCAGAGCGCCCGGGCGCTGGGCGGTCGGCTCCGGCGCCTCTTTCATCCTCCGACTACGGCAAGAGAAGAGAGGGAGTTTCATACACTTCTAACCTAACCCCCGCCCCCAGCAGCTTCCCACTACCTCTACCTTTCCCAGCTACCTCGCAGAAGGACAGACCAGAGACACAAAGAAAAGAAGGAAAAAAAAAACTACCGCCCCTCTGGTCCCATCCTCCAGCCCGCAGCCGGAGGAAGCAGAACAGAGAGCAAGCACATCTTCCCACCCTCCCCACCCCCTTTCCCGACTCGGTGACCCGGGCACACTCGGGCAACAGGGAGCCCCGAGGTGGCCGAGAAAGAAGAGGTAAAGGGTGGAAGAGGCAGAAACCAGGCGGATCGACCGAGCGAGAGCGCGAGAGAGAAGAAAATATCCAACAAAACCACGCTAACGCGCCCCCTACCTGGGTGCAACATACTTTGGAAATAGAAGATGACCAGGATAAAGGATCCCAAGCAAGTGGCCAGCACCATCCGGCAAATTCTGTTCATCCTCATCACTTCCAGAAGCGCCGGCTTCATGGCTTTGTCCTGCCTACGGGTACCGGGGTGTCCGGGAGGCGCGCCCGGGGCGCAGGAGCGAAGACCTCGCTGCGCGGAGCAGAGCCCGGGAGGAGCAGGGCAGGGTTGGGAGGGCTCGGGAGGAGGATCGGGCTGGCTTTGCGGCCGCTCTCAGAGCCCTTAGCCCCGGGCAAGGGTGTGGAAGATGCCGGAGTTGCTCTGGAAGTGCCAAGATGCGTGGACCCGCCGGCTGCGTGCTCCGGATCCTCCCGCTGGTCCTCCTCGCCTCTCCGCCGCCGCCTCAGCACCCGCCGGCGGCCGCCGCCGCTGCCTCCTCGCGGGCCGGGCGTCTGGGGTGCGAGCGGTGATGGTGGTGAAGCCGCTGCGCTGGCCGATGTGGCTGTCGAACCGGCCCCCTCCCTTCTCTCCGAAGCCTACTTCATTGCGCTCCAATGATCTATATATTCCGGGGCTGGGTTTTACCAAATGCAACTCGCAGCCCCCGGCGAGAGGAGGGCGCCTGCGGAGAACTGGGGGAGGGAGGGACCGGAGCGTCGGGGCGGAGCGTCGCGCTCCCCCCGCCCCTACCCGGGACTTGGTCGCGTCCAGCTGTTTCCCGGGGAGTGCAGAGTGCGCTCCGCGCTCCCGCAGGGTCCCAAAAGCCCTCAGTCCCCGGCCGGCTGGGCCGCCGTCTGGAGGTTGTGTCAGCGTTTCCATGACAAAACCCGGAGGAAAAAAATACGAATAAAATCGCCTCGGTGCTGCCACCCACTCGAGCCGGCGTTTGTAGAAGAAAGTGGCGGGGAGCCGGCAGGGCACCGGGAGCGGGAAGGGGTCTGGTGGTACGCTATGATTTCAGATCCCTAGGCAAGTCGTGGTAGCCGAGATGTTGCCCCTTGCCCCCAGGGAACAAGTACCCTTCCCCCAGCACTCAGAACCGGGTGATTTTCCTTTTCCTTTCAAAGGGCAGCCCAGCTTGAGCGACGTTTTGGAAAGGGGTTAAAGAGGTTGACTTCAGGTTAATGTTAGGGAAACTGCAGTACCCGCAGGGGTCAGGCGACAGCTGGGTGTTCCCGAGGATTTATGGAGAGTTCTGACACTCACCCCTTCAACAGAGCAAAAGGGGCGTGTGGATGTTAAAACTCTGGCTTCCCAAAGGGTAGAACTCCCTCCAGATTCTCCAGAGTGAACACGAGCCTGAGCAGGGTGGGTGTGAGTGTGAGAGGATGCGCCCGCCAAGTCGCTCTCATCCAAATCCAAGAACTGAAAAAAACAAGCCTGCCTTAGCTTCAGAAGGTACATGGAAAGATGCCGCTCTCTTGTACTGTGTGAAGTGATCTAAAATGTTCAATTCCGCGCGTTTAGGTTGTTTGGTCATCAGTAAGTGGATGCAGGCAAATGGTGTGGAGACCACAGGCTCACCAACCCAGGGCTAACTGGAGAAGCTCGGTTACTACAGTCCACTTACCTAGTTCTACCCAGAATCCACTGTCTCCTTCTCCCCCCGCCCTTTGTGGTTTCTGTAAGCAGAGTTAGGCTCCGTCCTATCCTTCTGTATTCCTTACAAATGTACACAGTGTTTTCAAAAATTAAAGGAGTATTTAAATTCTAACAACAATGTACACCAGGAAAAATATTATTGTCAAGACTATCTAACTTTTATGTCACATTATCAAATCGTTAATACTATAACTTAGTGATGAAATAGGATAATGTGTCTTTCAGTGCCTCTCACATAATAGGCATTTGACAAATAGTTATTGAATCTGAATGTAATGGGCCTTATCCCGTCAATACATCAGAGACACAACTGGCAAACAGAAAGACGCAGCAGAAACCACCACCATAACCTCAGTTCCCTTCCCCCGAAGTTTTCCTCCAGCAGTCACAAGGTAGGGGAAAGCAACAAAGCCAGCAGCCTTGCCTTTGATTACAGTAGACAATCAATTACAGCACAATATTTATGTAGCTGGTTGGTACTGTATTAATTTGTGCTCACTTGTGGATGAGTTGCTTGCTAAAGGCCTCCGGGCTGAACGAGCTCCAGTGCGAAGTCCTTCTCCAGTGATCCCCCCCCACAGGAGATGAGGGGTGGGAGCTGCACACACACCCCCACCTCACCCTAGGCAAGGCAGGGGTTCCTCCCAGGGAACGTGGCTAGGTGAGCACTTGCAGCACTTTGCCCAGAATGCCGGGCTCTCGTTTAACTCCTGGTTTTACAGAGGGGGTGGATGGGGTGGGGGATATGCTCCTTGTTCACCAGACTGGTCCCTTACCTTCCAGGGCAGAGACCACACTGTCCCCATACAAAGGCCTGGATATGCATTAGGCAGTCTTGGAAGTCACAGAGCCAAGGGAGAGATCAGATGCGAAGTCCTGGTGGGTCATGGAGAGGTTGAGTTGGCCCACATGATGGAGAAGGATGCTGAGCCATGCCCATTATCCATGTTCGCATTCCCACGATCAGGAATTGGCCCACACATACAGTGAGGGGTAAGGTTATGACAGGTAAACTACCACCTCTTCCAAGAAGCCTGCCCTGATTCCCCCCCTGAAGTGGCCTCTTTTCCTCCTCTATGCTCTGAGCACTAGGTCCAAACCCCTCTTGGGTCACTGTACCCACCAGGCTGAGTTTTATTCATCTCTGTCTCTCTCCAATGCTCAGCATAGTGACTGGCACCCAGTAGACACAAATAAGTCAGAGATGGAGAGATGAGGCCTTCTTGGACTAGGAAGTTAAACTAGATCACCTCTAAAGTCTATAGTCATGGTCGGGGGTAATGGTCTGTGATTCTGTTGTTCTATATACATTACAGGTGAGAGAAAAACAGAGTCACTGCTTTCTTTCCATTGCTATCTTAACAAAACTTTGCTGTATCTTTTATGCATGCTACATGATAAATGCTAATCAGATAAAGGATGGTGTTGACTGAAATAACTTCGGAGAAAGGAGACTTGGATTTTGAACTTTAAAGAGAGAGAAGTGAAAGTCTGCCTCTCAATTCAAGCTTTTTGTTTTCCCGATACACCAGTCAGGACAGGCTGGTTATGCTGCAGTAACAAGCAAGCCCTAACTTCAATGGTTTATAGCAGCCAGGACTCATGTCTCGCTCCACCACGCCTGCTGTGGGTCAGCAGATGGGCTGTACATGTACAATTCAGAGATCCAGCCCAGAGGAAGCACGCATCACTCAGTGCATCATTTACCAGCCAGAACTGCTCACATACTGCTCCGCTCCACCCCACGCCCAGGCCGGGACATCCGAGGGCCTAAACTATGTGGGGTACATTCTTCCTGGCTGCAACTTTCTAGTCCCTTTTCAGATCTTATTTTCCCTCATTTGTCTAAATTCCGTTTCACTACAAGAGCTCCCACAAATCGGCACCATGCCCCTTGTGGGACTTGGCCATACCTTGGTTGATCCATGAACCTTACTCTCCAAATCAAACAACATGCAAATGAAATTGGGGCCTGTTTATTTCAAAGTGTGGCGTGGCCCTGAAAAACATGTTAAGGAAA
This sequence comes from Trachops cirrhosus, assembly GCA_028533065.1. Taxonomy (NCBI): domain Eukaryota; kingdom Metazoa; phylum Chordata; class Mammalia; order Chiroptera; family Phyllostomidae; genus Trachops; species Trachops cirrhosus. The sequence goes on from CM052539.1 coordinate 11,860,138, forward strand.
AAGAGCTATTTATGTTGATCTCGGGTAATTCATAGGAGAGGAAGAAATGATGCAAAGTCCAGCTTCCTGCTTGTGTGTGCCATCAGCAGGGGACTGACAGATACTCAGGAAGCCCTCCAGTACCTGCAGGCTGAGTGCTTCCCCGCTCCTGCAGATGATGCCTTCAATGCACTGTCTTGTTGAGATCTTGCAGGTCTGGAAGCCATGGCCCTTTCTGCACTTTGTGGGGGAGAGGAGTGGGCCCATGGCACTGGTAGACAGAGAGCTCCTTAGCATCCTTGGGGAAGGGGGGCATATGTCCTGCCAGCACCAGCCAGCGGCCCCAGACTGGCTCCTCCAAGGACTGGCTTTGCCCATTTGCATCTCTCTGTCACCTCCCGCACAAAGTACGCTCAGTTAACCAGAGCACAGTAAATATTTGTGCAGTTGAATTAAAAACCATTTGTCCACAGCATGTGGAGATGTTAGGGTACAAGTTTTCTACAGGTAGGTAAACCGCAGGTACACAAGTGGCCTACTCATGACAGCTCGGAGAGCAGGCTTCTCTTTTCAGACTTTTCAGAACAAGGAGGGGAGGAGAGAAATGGATGGGAGAAGGGACAGAGAAAGAGAAGGAAGGAAGAAGAGAACATGGGCCCTGACCAGGGAGCTCAGTTGGTTAGAGCGTTGTCCTGATAAGCCAAGGTTGCAGGTTCAATTCCCACTCAAGGAATATACAAGAATCAACCAATGAAGTTTCTCTCTCTCTCTTTCTCTCTCTCTCAAATAAACAAGTAAATAAATAAAATTAAAAGAGAGAATGAGAGGAAAGGGAGAGGGGAGGGGGAGGAGGAAAGAAACACCCACTGTTACTCTGTTTCACTATCTGACGCTGCCTTTGCTCCTCTGCCCAGTTCAGGCCCAGAGACTCCATGGGGCCTGGACCCTGCCCATGCCCACTCTGCCTGCCCCCTAGGTGGCCTCGATCACCCTCCCAGGGCTCCGCTCCCCAGGCTGCTCATCCCTCTTAAAGTATTTCTTAGTTGGTGGCCGCTGGTCAAGTCACAAACTGCCATCCACAGCGCACAGGAGCCCTCCAGCTGCAGTTCAACAACTGCTCTCCCCCGCCCACCTGAGCTCCCCGACTAGGACGTAGTCCCAGTGGGAACCACCGTCCACACAGCCCTCTCCGCGCCAGCTCGTGCTCTTCATTCACTTCCCCTGACCAAAACCCTCCAGGTGGGGGCCAGTGTCATCCTCTCACAGAGGAGGAAACTCAGGCAGAGAAGGGTGGATGACACACCCAGGGTCACACAGTCACAGTGCTGTTGGCAGACCCAAGGTCACAAGGTCACAAGGTCACAAAGCCTGGAGCCAGGCAGTGAGTGGCAGTGGCTCCAGGGTCCCTTCTCTTCTCTTCCCAGACTGTTAGTCAGGCTGAGCCCTCAGACGGACCCGCAGGACCTGTGTGACCAGAGGCAGATCACTTCACCTGTCTGAGCCCTCCTTTCTCCACCTATGAAATGAAGGTGGCCGAAGCTGCCACCATGGACAAGCCAGACAAGACACTGGAGAGAATGACATGGCACTCAGTGACTCACTCTTTGGGCCCTGCCAGCCCCTCCAAGAGCCTCTGTGACCCGGTGACCTTCCCAGCCACCTGCCTCTTGCTGCTCCTCATTACAAACATTGGCATTTCTTAAGCACACTCTGACATTGATGGAGCAGCAATCTGTTGAAAGATTGGTGTTTATTCTCCTGTATTTTTTACTTCTCCACTCCCCCTCCCATTCAGGCAAGCTTCCTGCTACCTTGTCTGATGAATTTGGTAAAGACTTTCTTGGAGAAAAATTTAAAACTATGGAAGAGATAATGTCAGGGAGAGAAGGGGAGCTTCGGGCACATTTCTGAAGGGTGGGGTGCATGGCCTCCCACTCTGCGCCTGGGAGACGTAGGGTCTCTGCAGTGAAGAGGAGAGGCTGGAACCAGGCATGTGGGCCCTGTGCCAGGATCCCAGTGCCCCACGCGTGGCATGAATGTCCCAGAGTTGCCCACCTGAGGGAGCTCAGAGGACAAGGCCAGCAGATGCCCTGGAGGTGACCAGTGTGAACAATGCATGATCAGAGGGGCCTCTGATGCTTCGGGGCCAGGTCTAGATTCAGACGCTGAGATCTCCAGCTGCAAACCTCACAATACACCCCTCCAATGTGTAATCAACATAGAAATCACACGAAAACCTAAATGCATCCAGAGAGGCCAGGAAAGTTCGAATTCGTTTCTGATTATTTTCTCCCAGTTTTATTTAAGTGCAATATTGCATACACATAAATAAAATCTATTCACTCTAAGTATAGCTTGCTGAGTTTTGGCAATTGTATACAGGTATATAACCTGCATCACCACAACAGAGAAGAATAAGTTTCTTAAATAGTCAAAACCCAATTCAAGCCCCTACTTCCTCTGTGAAGCTTTCCCTAATTATTTCAGCCAACAGAAATATGTTCCTGCTTCTCAGAACGAAGCCCCTCCTTTGTAATCGGCACTTCGGCGCTGCCGTGCGCAGCTGTGGAGTCATTCACCAAGCCTCACCCTGTCTTGTAGGCCACACTGAGTTGAAGCTCATGGAGGTTGACTGTAGGGACCTGTTGCCACAGACCTGAGGCAAAGGCATGCAGCAAATGGCTCACAAGTACCTGCCTGTTAATCTTCTGACACTTCAGAATGGGCTCCGGTTGCGTGCCTACTGTGTGTCAGATTCTGTTCCACATCCCACTGCTAATCCTCGTATCAGTCACACAAGGACAGCGTGAGTCTCCCATTTCACAGATGGCAAAACTGAGCCTCGGGAAGATGAAGGGACTCACTCACTTTTGCTCAGCTGTTAAGTGCGGGTGGCAGGTGGGATATGCATCGAGGTCGTGTGGCACCAAGACCCAGGCTTCGGAGTATGGACCGTGTGCACATGTTCTGTGGGTATCTAACAGCGTCTCCTCTAGACTTCTCTAGAAGAAGTATCTCATCAAAATCGTATCTCATCAAGATCAAGCTTAAAGGAGCTTGGGCGCAGAAGTTATCTAAGCGCAGGGAAGTTGGCAGGTGGGCAATGAGGGGCTAAAGGTGAGCTTTTCCACCCCTCTCCTGGGTACTTGTCTTTGCACTTACAGCCCTGCTCACTTTCCCGGCCTTCCCTTCCTGCAGGTCAAATCCCGGTGAGTTTTAAGCCAGGGTCTTGGGGTTCTCTCTGATCTCTCTTCTCTCCCTACAAATAGTTGTTTAGATGGGAGGAAGGATAAGATGAGTCTGTGATTGGTACAGTGTTCACCCTTGTCTTTTTGTGTGTGTGTGTGTGCTAGGGTGTAGCGGAAAAACCATGCCTCTCGGTTCTTTATGACCCTGTCTCTCCAGGTGAAAGGAGTCACTATAAACCTATTGACCCAGAAGTATTATGCCCTAGCAGGGCTCGGAAAGGGGGAATTATCTAAGTATTCAGCCCTTAAACAATCCCTTGTGTTATGTGGGCAGCCTGAGAAATATTTGTTAAATATTTGTTCCCAAGATGTGAAACTCTTTCGTGTCAAAGGAAAGTGAACAAAGTGGAACAGCAAATAAAAAGGTGGTGAAAAACTTCATTGAAAAAAGAAAGATGAAGAAGGTCAAGCTTCTTTGCTCTGTACAAAGAGCACAGGCGAACAGCTAAGATGAAGCCGTCGAGCCCCCAGGAGACCCATGAACAAAAACCATGGGTGGGCTCTTTCACACACGCACCGAGCAAACAGAACTTGATGACAGAATATGGGGAAATGTTCAACCTCATCGTCAAAGGGAAGGAAACCAGAAGCCACCATTTTGGTCTGTCAAATGAGCAGAGGTTTGTGTTAAATGAAACACATCCCTTGATGCTGGGAAGGGCGGAGTGAGGAGGCGACAGACAGCTTCACATCCTTGGTAGAAGCAACCGGAACAGCCCTGTGCTCTTCATCCCAGCAACGGGGCTGAGGACCGAATGTGGTTCCTGGGAGAACGGGCCGCCGAGTCAGGCCGGCCCAACTTTGCCTTTCTCGGGTCACAGAACATCTTTAGGCCGAAGTCTCCCTGTCTGTAAAGTGGGAAGGATCGTGCATAGTTTTAGAGTCGTTAGGAGACCCATCAGAGGCCCCGCTGTGGTGTATCGAGTCAGGAGCTGCTGATGCAGAGACGCAGAGATAGCAGAGAATCCAACTTCGCGGTGGCAGCTGCAAAGATCCAGTGTCCCTGGCAGTGGCGGCCTCTCTGCGTGGGTTGCATGCTGTGATTTTTTACTACAGTTGGCCTCCCTTATTTTTTAGCTATTTATCAGCCCTCCTAGCTTTTCTCTGAGTTACCCATTGTCCTTTCAATAAATTCCTTTTCCGCCTAAATCATGGTCAGTTTCTGCTGCTTGCCCCTAAGAACCTTGAATATACAGATTACAAGGTACGGGTGGGGGAGCAGAATCTGCAGCTGGGCCACCAATCTATCTAAAAGAGTTTGGCCAATTTCCTCCCCTTCTACGTCCCCTTCCTGCCAGGCAGTGAGCTAACATGGACCTTTGTTTTTCACATTGGGACCGGCGTGAGCAAATTTAATGGGAGCTGAGCGAGGAGCTGGATTGGGAGCCAGGAGGTCTGTACTCAAATCTCAACATATCTTTAAATAGCTGTGTGACTATTATGAACTAAATTGTGTCCCCCAAAATCCATATGTTGAAGCCCAGCCTCCAATGTGGCTGACTATATTTGGAGAGAGAGCCTTTAAGGAGTTAATTAAGGTTAAATGGGGTCATAAGGGTCAGGCCCCAATCCAATAGGACTGGTGCCCTTATAAGAAGAGGAGCAGACACCAGAGCTCGCTCTCTCTGCAGACACACAGAAGACAGGTCACGTGAGGACCAACGAGAAGGAAGACATCTATAACCCAAGGAGAGATTTCCCAGAAACCAGCCTTGCCAGCACCTCGATCTAGGACTCTCAGCCTCCAGAACTGTGAGAAAACAAATGTCTATTGTTTAAGCTACTCAGTCTGTGCTATTTGTTGTAGCAGCCTGAACACACTAATGTAGTGACTTTGGATAAATCACTTTTTAGAGAATGCTTGTCATGTTTAGAGCTATCCAGCATCTTTTAGCATGCCTTACTACAAGTCCCTCCCACTCAAAGTAAAAGCCAGAACATGCTCTCCTTGCATCCCTTGCAGCTAGGGTGCAACCTGTGACCTAGGCTCTGCCAATCAGACATGTGTGCTGTGTGGCCTGGGCAGCAGCAGAGGGGTGTGGCTCTTTGCAGCTTTACCAGATCCAGTCCCAAGTTCATCCATCTGCCCAGTGGCAGTGTATTTAGTTCCTCTGTCTGCCCTGAAAAATTACCACAAACCTGATGGCTTAAACACTAGAAATTTATTCTCTCACAATTCTTCTCACTAGTAGTCCAAAATCCAGATGCCGGCAGGGCAGCGCTCCTTCTGAGCACTCTAGAGGAGACTCTTATCCTCCTCTGTCTTCTTTTGAATCCAGGCGTGCCTTGGCTTGCAGCTACCTCGCTCTAATCTCTGCCGCCATCTTCACTAGGTTCTCTGTATCTGGGTTTTCTTTTTTTTGTCTCTTATAAAGACACCTGTTTTTTTAAATTTAGGGTCCACCCAGAGAATCCAAAATGATCTCATCTCAAGATCCTTACCTTAATTACATTTGCAAAGACCCTGTTTCCAAACAAGGTCACATTCACAGTTTCCCTGGATTAGAATGTGGTCATATGATTTTGGCAGCCGCCAGCCAACCTCCTACAGACGGTTTAACTGCGATGCCTGTACTGGAGCAGCCTCCCGGAGCACACATACCTGCTCCTCCAACCCTCCTGAAATCTCTGTGAGCTACCTAACATCCTTTAAAATATTAATGTTCTTTATAAGTGAGCAGAATAGTAGCCTTTAACCAAGAACTCTGACATTCCAAATCTTTGAACATCTTGACATACCAAATCTCTGAACATCTTTTTTGAAAGGCTTTATCTCTTTATTTTTAGAGAGGTGGGGAGGGAGGGAGAGAGGGAGAGAAACATTGATGTACACGAGATCTGTCAATGGGCGGGCTCTCACACGACCCAGGCATGTGCCCTGACTGGGAATTGAACCAGCGACTTTCTGGTGCGCAGGCTGGTGTTCAATCCACTGAGCCACACCAGCTAGGGCTAAATCTCTGACCATCTTGACATTCCAATTCTCAATTTTCCTACTGGAAAACATAAGGATGGATGCATATTTCTAAGTGAAAGAAGCCATTCTGAAAGGGCTACACACTGTATGATTCCAGTGATGTGACACTCTGGAAAAGGCAGAACTGTCGAGACAGTAAAACCATCAGTGGTTGCCAGGGACTGAGGGAGAGGGAAATGGATGCACCAGCAGAGCACAGAGGATTTTTAGGGCAGTGAAAGTACTCTGCACGGTACCATAATGACGGGTAAGTGCCATTATACATTTGTCCAGACCCACAGAACGTACAACACCAGGAGTGAACCCTAATGCCAGCTATGGACTTCTGGTGACTATGCAGTGTCAGTGCAGCTTCTCCAGCTGTTAACAAAGGATCACTCGGGTGGGCGTGTTGGTAACGTGGGGGGGGCGGGGCATGTATGTGTGGGAGCGGGGACACAGGGAGATCTCCATGCCTTCCCCTCAATTTTGCTGTGAAATTTAAATTTCTCTAAAAAAAATAAAGTCTTAATTTAAAAAGGACATCTTTAAATTATATTTAAAAATTGGAATTAGAAAAAGCAAAGCTTGGACTAAGTAACCTCCAAGGCCCCTTCCTGCTTGACACTGGGGTGAATCTAGAATTGTCAGCTGAGCGTGGTTCATGAGGCTGTGTCAGAACAATGCCATCCATATCAGGAACTCAAATGGAGATCCCTCCAAATACAGGGTCTGGCAAGGGGTGTCTTGCCCCTCCAAGGGATGTTCCTCAAAAGAAAAAAAATAGCAGGTTGAATGATGGGTACCGGTAAACAACGATAACCTTGGAACACCAAACCTTATTGTGTGGACTCAAATTTTTAATATTCAAGATGTTAAGTAATCTCGTTATGATAATGATCATCCTAGGGCTCCAAAAATGAAATTAAGAATGCTGATTAGCAAGGGAGAGCAGCAAAGACTAATTGCACACTGCAGGGTGTGAATTTCAGAGCCACGGGATGGGAGGGATAATGCTCGCTCCAGCGCGCCAGGCAGCATGCGTTAAAGAGCTCAGTGCCAGGAGTCAGAGGCGGGAGTTCTGATCCCCGCTTGGCCGCCAACTGATCATGTGGCTTAAAACAAATTATTCCCCTTTTCTGGGTCTCAAAAGCCACATGAGATAAAGCCTGAGAAAAGCAATGTACCGACATACAGATGTCAGTTAGGATCTCTCATGTCACAGGACTGCACCAGGAACTGTCAGCCGTAACATGCTATGGGACAGGGACTCCTACTTCCCCCTGGCTTTAATTGGAAGGTCAATGCCATTTGGACGAGAACATGGCTCCTCTTGAGTAGTACTAGATTCTGCTCAACAGTGTTAGACTTCAACAAAATCAATCATCAAATAATACCATTTAGTTGACTCCTAACCAAGCAACTATATTGTCAAGAACATTTGGATTCTGAAATCCAGCTCAAACTAGTGAGAACAAAGTGGGACTTTGATTGGCTCCAATAACTGGGAGCTTCAAGGGGCAAAGCTGGCATTCGGCGTGCCTGGATTCAAGGTGTCAGGCTGTGTCTTAGAGGCAACGTCTCATTCCAGCCCTCTGCCCTGCTGTCCTTTGTGCTGTCTTCATTCCCAGGTGGCCGCCACCTGCTGCAGGTTCTTCAGCTCCTCGTCCACTGTGGGAAGTGCATGCCCCTTCCTGACAGCTCCAGCACGAGTCTGCTGCCTCGTTCTGATGAGCCCAGCCTGCTCAGACCTCGCCAGGTGCTGGGACAGAGAATGCAGTATTCTTATTGGCCAGACCTGGACAACATGTTCTGCCCTGGAGCCAGAAGTGGGGTCAGCCCCAGCCCCCACACAAGGACCAAGAGCAGGGGCAGGCTGCTACTGCCCGTGGAGGACAAGTTGGATTCTGACATAAGAAGGGATACTGGATGCATTAGTGTCTTCTTGCCCTGTTTCAAACTCCTACAAACTTAGTGACTTAAAACAACATAAATTTATCATCTTACAGCTCTGGAGGTCAGAAGTCCCAAATCAGTCTCAGTGAGCTAAAATCAAGGGGTCAGGAGGACAGTGTCACTTCCGGAAGCTCTGGGAAGAATCTGTTTCTTTGCCTTTTCTAACTTCCGGAGGCCACCTGCATTCCTTAGCCTGTGCTGCTGTCCTCTGTGTCCAAAGCCACAGAATAGCATCTCCCAATCTCTCCCTCTGACTTGGACCCCCATCTCCCTCTTATAAAGACCCTTGTGATTATATCAGATCCACTCAGATATAATAATCATGCCATCTCAAAATCCTTAACTCAGTCACATCTGTAAAGTTCTTTTGCCAGTAAGGTTACACATTTACAGGTTCTACAGATTAGGATGTGAACATCTTTGAGGGGGGGCCATTATTCAGCTCCTCACACTGGGAACAGATGAACAGATTATTTTTACCACATCTGCACCTGTCCACAGAGTACAAAAGTCAGTAGAGATCTATTGTTGCCAGCGAGGAATGTCATCTAGTAAGTTCACTGGACATCAAGTCCAAAGACGTAAGTTCAAGTCTAAACTCTGCCATTAACTAGCCCTCGTTTAGTCTCAGTTTCTTTATCTGCAAAATGGACAAGCGTAACTCAATCACTGAGCTGTTATGGCTTAATTCACGGTGGGGCAAAAGTAGGTTTCCAGTTGTGAGTATGCAAAGCGCAGAGTTTATCCTTGTATTATTATGTATTAATTACTGTATTACTTTCCATATGAACAACTGTAAACCCAGTTTTGCCCCACCCTGTATTCATAAAGACACATTTACATGCAAAGCATCATACAAATGAAAATGACCACTTTGGGAATGAAATGTGGAACTATTGAACTTCATCCAGCTTTGCAGCCATCCAGGCCGAGCATAGGCACGAGGCTCTCCCCAAGAAAGGAAAGGACCCATCTAGAGCAAAAAGTCATTCGTCAGCTTTGAATCTTGCTTCGCATTGGAAGCCTGGGTTTTTCCAGAAGAGAAAAGAACTTTCTATATTTCTTTAGCTCCCACGAGTACATTTAGAGCGGCCAGGCCTGTCTACCCAGATGCCAGCTTACCTGAAACACGACGGTGTGGCTCGGAAAGCGTGGGATGCTGCCTGTCCCCACCTCAGTGGACCGTGGAAAGGAGAAGCAACAACCAGGCAGAGGGGGGCAGTCCAAATGCTGGGGCCTCCTACCGCCTGCCCGCCTCCCTGGAAAGAAGTCCCCAAGTGGCCACATGCAGCCCAGGGTGCTAGCGTTGCTTGGAGCGTGTGTCCGGCTGGCTAGGTGGCCTGCCGCCCCACTCCTCGCTTCCTGTGACTGCGGATGCACATGGCTTCTGAAGGCGAATGGCCTCCAGCAGAACCTAGAACCTGTTGTGAGTCAGTGGCCACCGATCCAGGGATGGAGGAGATGCAAGTAGATCTGAAGCTCCACGCAGAAAAAAGTCAACATAGCCAGCTTGAGACTGTTTGCAAGGGTAGTTCTTGGCTGGCTTTTGGGAACTTGGACTTGAGGAGGAGTCTCACCAAGCCCAGAACTGACAGGAGCAGCTCTCTGTGCCGAAACTCTGTACAAACAACGCGGTTTGCGGTGGACACCTGCTTCCCTTCTGGAAGCCTGGAATTTTGGTGCGTGCTGGGCAAAGGGTGCCTGCGTGACTGACCCCCAGTAAAACCCTGGACTCCAGGGCTCAGAGGAGTGCCCCCAATAGAAACCCTTTCACATGGATTGTCACAACCCATCAGTAAATGAATTAAGCGCATCCTGTGTGACTGCTGGGAGAAGCTTCCCCTGGTCTTCGTCCCAGGGGACCTTCCCCGTTGCTGGTTGGGCTTTGTACCCACTCGCTGTGATAAGTCACAGCCAGGAGTATAATTATGTGCTGAGCCTTGTGAATCCTCCCAGCGACTCTTCAAAGTTGGGAGTATCTTGGGGACCCAAGACCCAGGCCCTCTTCCCCTGCCTCCAAGGTGTCACTTGAGCCCCCCCTCATACACCCAGCCAGGGTCTACAGAGAAGCAGGTATGAGGTGGAGTCTGAGAGCCCGAGCGTTCAACTTTGAGGGATCTGTCGGTTGAACAGCTTATGGAAGTTATTTATTGGACTAAAATTTGATTTTGCCCCTTCTTACCCTCATTACGTTTCCTTTGTACACTTAGGTGCACCCAAGCCCCCTGTTGTTATTATCGGAAACAGCCCCCTCTCTCACCCTTCCCGTTTGTCACCTCTCCCCCACCCACTCAGTGAATGACTTGGCCATCAGCGGACAATCTGGCTGCCCCCACCCTCATCGGCGCAGTTGCTGAGACTCCAAAAAATATGTGCATGCACATATGTTTATTTAGTATATGTATATGTTTGGTGGCTTCAGTTTCCTTATTTGCCAAATAAGAGTTGGGGCGATAATATCTAACTGCCTGGCCATGGCTCATTAAATTTGCATGGTCACCTATGGATGAGTGTGCGCGCCTCGGCACAGACTAGCGTGCGCTAAGCGTATTATCTTGGTTCAGCGTGCTGACACTGCGGGGTGTCAGCAACACACATTCGTTTCTCCCCGTTCTAGAGGCTGACTGCAGGGCCAGGGGAGGCCACTTCCGGCTGTGAACAGCCACCTTCTCCTCGTATCCTCATATCCTCGTATCCTCGCGTGGGGGACAGGACCAGGTGGGGGCAAGCTCTCTCCTGCTTCTTCTCATAAGGGCACTAATCCCTTCCTGACAGCTCCACCCTCATGGCCTAATTACATCCCAAAGGCCCCACCTTCAAATACCATCGCAGTGGGGATTAGGGTTTCAGCTACTGAATTCTGAATGGACACAAACGTTCAGTGCCTAGCGCCTATGCTGCATTCCTCGGTGGATTTAGGAATTTTTTAATTAAGCTTTCCTTTGTTATACGCTATCCTTACTAAAACCCCAGAATCCTCATAGAGAAATTATTTTTATAGACAGACTCATTAAAAATTCACAGTTGGGGCTTGACCAGGGAGAGTCAAGTTTGGGCTTGTGCATCTGTAACGAGGTGGGGTAAAAGCAACCACCCGGAGCATTCAGAGTTCTGTGAGTAGGAAACAATTCCCTGAAAGGCAGGGCCGTGCGGTACATTGGTGTAGGGCTCAGCAGGCCCTGCCCTCAGAGTGTGTGAATCCCTCTTTCACACTCCCATTTTTGTTTTCTTTCTTAAAAGATTTCACATTCATATTTTATATTTTAGGGAAGAAAGTGCAAGGGTGAAATGCTTGAAGAAAACCCAAAATTTGAACGAACAAAACAGGTAAAAAGAATAAAATGTGACAGAAAGAAACTTGACCTTCCTGAAATAATTCACAAAGGGATTTTTTTATCTAACACATTTCTCCACTACATGTACACTGGAATCTGACTGACCAAGATGCAATTTTTGTCTAAAAATTTACGATATAAAGTACATCTTACCTGTAAAAGCAACAGCAAGTCACTGCCCACTTGGAAGACGGAGTGCTGCTGAGGACTCTCCAGGTGGCTCTGGAGAAGTCACACCCACCATGACAGCTTCCAAATTCATCAGCTCTGCCCCCAAGCTCCAAACTCAAATATCCAGCTACCTGCTTGTCTGTAATGCTTCTTGGATATATAATAGGCATCTCAGTTTGGATATAACTAAAAAAGAACTTTTGATTTGCAACCCAATTTTTTCTTTGGTTTTTGCCTAGTCTTCACCATTTCCTTGAGCGATTAGACCTACCTAATCACTCAAGCCAAAAAGTGAGAAGCATCCACAATCTTTATTGTGGAAATCAATAGCAAAGGAAGCTTTTGTTCAGTTGAGGGATAACAAACACCCAAAATATCTGTGGCTTAAACAAACAAAAAAATATTTTGTTCATTTCTTCCTCCTGTAGAGAAGAGAGGTAGGCAGTCAAAGACTTGCTGACAGGACCCTTCTCATGAAGTCCTCGGTGACACAGGTTCCTTCTGTGTCATTTCTCTACCGACCCCGGTGGTGGTCTCCCTCTTTATGACGCATTGCAGCAGCTGGAGTCCTACCTGTTGCATCAGAGGTCCAAGCAGCAGGATGGAAGGAGGAATGGAAAAGGCGAGACAAAGAGCTCACACTGGCTATCTTGTAAAGAAGATAATTTTGCTAACGCGTCATTCGCAGAAATTAGTCACATGACTCCCTAACTGCAAGAGAGTCTAGAAGACATGGTATTACTATGTGCCCAGTTAAAAGTGGGGTTTCATTACTATGGAAGAAGGATAGACCAGGTACTGGGGGTGACAGGTGGCCAGTAGTAGTTCCTGCCTCACATGGATTATGAAGCCCTGTGTGTGTGGTTGGGCCCCTCCCTGCTATATGACCTCATCTCCTTGACCTTGCTTAGCACAATCCCACCCTATGGCCTTTTGGGATGCTCTCTGAATTCACCACTCCTGTTCCTGCCTTAGAGACTTTGGACTTGCTGCGCCCTCTCCCTGGGAGGCTGGCCCCCAGATGTGCACATGGCCAGCCTCCCGTAGCCCAGCCTCAGCTCAAGTATCAGTCCCTCCCCGGCCACCCTTTCTAAAGTAGCCTCTCCCCACCAGCCAGCCTCAGTCACTAACTCCATTTTATTTCTTCAAGGCACCTGTCATTCCCTGAAAGTATCTTTCACTTGTTGTTTTGTGCCTCCCGACTCAAGAATGCAAGCCCCAGCAGGGCAAGGGCGCCGACTGTCTTGTTTAGAGTTAGTTCTCCACGTGGGCACAGAGTAGCTGCTCAACAAACATTTGTTAAACAAAGGAACACATTCACCATTTCATCAGCAGGACATTTGAAATTGCGTTTACCAATTCAGTATTCCCCGAGCTTCCCCCACAGACAAGCTGCCGCTGTTCTGAGCAGTTGTTTCTGTGCTGTCGAGACAGGGAGGCGAGAATTCATTTTCCCTGGGGCCCCATCAGCAGAGCCAGGAGAACAGAGTTTGGACTTCAAAGGACGCATGTTTGGCTCTGACTTTACTGCCTGAAGCCAGGAATTGGCCCAAAGTGACATGAAAGATCAGCCAGGTGTTTGTAACTTGTGCTAACCTGCTCTATGGAAGCTTCTGAGCTGAGTCTCCTGGATGGCCTGCAGAGGTCAAGGTCATGGTGCATGTCCCAATTCTGCTGTTTATGGTTGGGTCAGTGTGGCCTTAGGCAAAGTCCCCAACCCCCTGTGCCTTGGTTTCCTCATCTGTAAACTGTCAATAATGATGTCACCCCCTCCAAGAGTTTTGAGATGGTTGAGTTAAAATATGTAAAGCACTTTTTATGCTGCATATACAGTAAACATTTGATCAATGTAGCTGTTATTATGAAATGCCTGGTGCTTCACATACATTTTCTTTAAGCCTCCCCAACAACTCTGTAAAGGCTGCTGTCAGTCTTCCCATTGAACAGATGAGGAAACAGAGGCTTGGTGAAGGCAAGTTTTCGACCAGATAACTCCATGGCTCTTCCCACATCACCCACTCCCATAATGTGGCTGGACACCCTTGCAAACCACCTGGAATAAGCTCTGAAGGCCAGACCAAAGTGTGGATGATACAGTAGATATGCATTAAGTGGCTGTCACAGCGACCTATTTGGCCACCTGTACTGTATTCAATAGGCACAGATAATATTTCCTTAAGTCAAACAATAAAAAGTGGAGCTGCCTAAGCATTACTTATGAAAATCCAAACAAACAAAAAAAAAACTACCAACAATAGAATGAATAAAATGTGGTGCAATCCCACAGTGCAACGCTCTATAGCAAAGAAAAGGCAGAAAACACTGCTCTTGCCACCACATGGGTGAACTTCATGGGTACGTGTCAAGGGACAGAGCCCGACACACATACCGTGTGGTTCAACTCGCAGAGGGTTTCCAAACGGGCAAAGCGAAGCCCTGGGCTGGAGGGCGGGGCGGCAGTTCTACTAGGAGGCAGGGGCTGTGGAGGGCAGACCCGCAGTGGGGACTTTGGGGAGCTGGCAAAGCTCCGTGTCTTCCCCCCCCGCAGCTGGTTACACAGGTGCTGTGCTCGCCTATGCTCGCTGTGGTGCTCACTTCTGGTTTTGCATTTTCCTGTGTTGGTACTTTTACTTAAAATTATTCTTTTAAGCAGGGGTATCTACACTTTGTTTCAAATGTTCATTACCGGATCGGATTTCCAAAAGATGTCTGTGATCCTCCAAGTTGAAATTAAATGAGCCAATGCCCGGAGAGAACTTAAGCACAGTGTCTGGACCCGGGAACTCTGCTCAACAAAGGCTAGCAAGTGTTATTTTTACAACTATTGTGGCTTTGACTTGCCAAACGGCAGTGGAGAACTTTTGAAAACCACAGCAAAGCTAAATCCCAGCTCAAGTGCCAGGAGTTCATTTTGAGGGGGGCAGGGGCGGTACTGAAGGCGGCGCGAGCCCCCACCCACGGCCGAGCTCCAGCGCCGCCCAGACCCCGCCCCAGGCCCAGATGGTTTTCTTTGCCCTTGTTCCGTTACCCGCACAGAGCACCTGTTTGTAACGTGTGGCTGCCGGGCTCCGCCAGAGCACAGGCGCACGTGTTTGTAAGAAAAGCATAGCAGCTGCCGGGCGCTGCTGGTCGCCGGCCTGTCACCAGCGCCAGCAACTGCCACCATCCAGTTCTCTGTGTCCCACACCAAAGCCCCGCTCCTCTCCCCGGGGCACCCACACTCTCCCCTGGCTGGCGCCTGCTTCCCACTGCCGCCTGACCCTGTCCTACCCCAGGTCCAAGACCCCACCAGCACATGCTCGCAGTCGTGTGTGTCCACACACACGTTCACACTTACATGCTCACTGTCACACACAGTCATGTGTCCACATGCCTGTTCACACAGGTCCACAGATGTTCACTCGTATGCGCCCATAGGCCGAGAGTCACACCCTTGTACACATGCTCACACGCTCACACTCACCACACGCTCACACACACATGCTCACACATTCTCATCACACTCATACTCTCACTCACCAAGAACATCTCGACACAGAAATGCCCCTTGCCCACCGGGACAGTCCTGTGAGCTCGGTACGGAGTTCCTCAGATCGCGGTCCCCCAGTGTCGACGTCACAACCGTGTGCTACATCACCATGTCCCTCCTCCTGAGTCAAACCCCAGGTCTACTGAAGCAGAATCTGCATTGTCACGGCCTCAAACCTGCATTTCCTCAAGTCTCACTCGCAGTAAACCTGCGAGTCAGGGAACTTTCTAGACAAAAGGCAGCCAGGGTGATGGGGGATGAGCCAAAGCAGTTCTAAGGCAGGATGCAGAGGGGAATGTGAGTCCGCACCTCTGATCCACGGGCCCTGCCGCGGGCTCAGCGGAGGGGCGCCTGGCCAGACCCGGCGGAGGCTGGAGACGGGCCGCGGGGCCAGAAGGGGAGGCGGAGGGCGGGCCTCTCCTGTTCCTCAGCAGTGAGGGCGCCCTTACAAGGCTATAAGAGGGCAGGCGTCACACTGGACAAGACGGTGATTTTCTCAACGCTGGGAGCTGCGGAGGGAACTTTTATACTAGAGCACTCCTTTACCTTTAGCCGGGTATTAAACCATCCCCAAATTTCACGGCTAACACAACAGCCATTTCATAATCTCTGACAATTGTGTGGATTGACAGATGGATCACTTCCTCTGGTCTCATCCGAGGTCTCTCCTGGGGCTTCCGTGGGGTGGCGGCTGGGCCTGGAACGCGCAGACTGTCTTCACTCACGTGTCCAGCAGCAGGAGGACTGGAAGGCTGGGCCACCTGGTCTACCTGGCCTCTCCACCTGGCTGCTGGGGCTTCTCCACATGGCCGCTGCATGTCAAGAATGAGCGTTCTGAGAAAAAAATAATTCTTCCTCACCCCAGGTTGTCATACAATTTAAACAATCTTGAACGAACTTTATTTAATAAAGTTAACATTTTTGTAGCATCAACGAGAATTTCTTCCGTTCATCATCAAGGGTTTTTGCTGTCATCAGATCTCGATGAAAAACAAAGCAGTATCTTGTGACAACACCCAGATTTTCTGTTTTACGACAGAGGCAAGTCCTTTCCTGGAGTCAGCCCTGGATGGGGCAGCATCCACACCAATGCCAAGTAGCCCACTAAGACAGACCGTTTGTCTCCAGATATGAAAACAACTCATTAAATATTTTACACAAAATTTCTATGCAAAAACATTAGAAAACATTTTAGTGGCATTGGGTCTAAAGATTTCTTAAGTAGAAAGCAAGAAATACTAACTGTAAAAGAAAAAAATCAACAAATTGGACTTCATGGCAATTTAAAACTTTTGCTCTTCAGAAGACAGCTATGGAAATCGAAATGCAAGCCCAGCTGGACAGAAAATATTTGCAAAACATGTAACTGACAAAGGGCTTGTATCTAGAATATAAAGAGTGCTTACCACTCAATAAAAAGATAATCTAATACAAAATGAACAAAAGGTTTGAACAAATGCTTTACCAGAGAAGTGATGCAGATGGCAAATCAGCATATGAAAAGATGCTCGACCTCATCAGTCATTAAGGAAATACAAATAGAAACCACAACAACAAGAGAACACTACAAACCCCTAGAATGGCCACAATTAAAGAGACCGATCATATCAAGTGTTGGTAAAGAGGCAAAGTTACTGGAATCCTCAAAGCAGATGGTGCACATATCCAGACACACTCACTTTATAAAAAAAGCAGTTTCTTATAAAATTAAACACGCGCCTACAATAGGACCCAGCCCTTCCACTTCTAAGTGTTTGCCTCAACCAAATGAAAGCCTATGTTCCCACCAGGTTCCCACAACGACTTGTACGTGAATCTTCGCAGCAGCCTTGGCAGTCAGGAACTAGAAGCGAGTCCAGTGTCTGGCAACAGCTGAGTGGGTGAACTGTGGCGTATCCGTACGACACAATGAATACAAGCCAGCAATAAAACAGGACAAGTTATAGATACAAATAACAGGATGATTCTGTTATAATTATGCATAGTGACAGAAGCCAGACACAAAAAAATACATGCTGTGTAACTGCATTGTATTAAATTCTGGGAAGTGCAAACTAACCTGTAACGACTGAAAATCGATGTTTCCCCTGGGCCTGGGACCTCGGAACAGAGAGAAGTGGAAGACACAGCACGTGCAGACGGAAGCTCTGGGGGTGTCGGGCGTGTTCCTCATCCCGACTGGGGTGGCGGCTTCACAGGTGTGCAAATATGTCAAAACTCACCAAAGCATGCCATTTATTGCACACCAATTATATCTCAATGAAGCTGTAATGAAAAATAAAATAGAGCAATGCAAACAAAACAAAATAAGATAAAAAGTACATATTGACCTTTACTTGTTTTGGGCAACTCTCCAACAAAGAAAGATTCTCGAATTTCATCATTCACACATCTCACAAATGCTGCGCTACGACTTGTGGCAGTAAAATCCGCTGGCATATCAACGTGGGTAGAGAAGCTACTGTTTTCAGTCCATTAGGTAGCCCTCTTCAGCCCCAGGTGACGTGGTACCGATATGGGGACTCAGCGCATTCTTCCAGAGTGGAAGCACTCCGACCCCTCCCACTGCACCTCGTCCTGGCCTTTCACGGAGACTTTGCTGGCATTACCAGGCTCTCACCAGCTGTGAGGTCTTCCGTGTCCTGAGCAGTGAGTTCTGCTGCTAGGTATTTGCTTCCTGCGGCTGATGTGACTTTTTCTCCACAGCTTTATGCTGTTTGTTTGAGATTCCATAGCCATTTCAAGTAACTGGCTCTTTCCTTACCCAATGGCCCCGGCCTGTCGTCCGGGGTCTTTTCTGTGTGCTGGGACGTTGCTGTCAACGTTGTCTTGAATAAGCATCGCCCTCCTCCCCAGCTCTATGGGATTCAGGGGCCCTCCTACCCCATTGCCAAGAAGCTATCCACCGACCGCAGTGGAAAATAATGATCTCCCCCACTCACGTAGACAACGGAGGTCATGACGCTTTCCCTACTCACTTCACAGGACAGTTTCAAGAATCAAATGAGATAAAGGATTACTTTGAAAACTTAAAGTCATAAAGATGAAAGGATCATCATCATCTTTGTAATTATCTTAATTGTTATTATCACTCGACTCAACCCACCAATTAGTCTCTTCCTGCCCACACCCCTTTCTAAGAGAATTTGCCTTCATCCACAAACTAAGGTGGTGTTAAGCCTCCCTGTTCTTGACAGGTGGTGTGGAGAAGATAGACGACTGAAGAGTTTGGATTCCTTCAAGAACTGGCATGAGTTCTGCACCCAGTATCCTTGCTGAAATGACTTTATATCCGTGACGGTTCTTAGATTGTAAATTTCAGAAAACCCAAGCATACTGCCCTAAGAGAAATAACTTATTGACCCATTAACTGAAAGTTCACAATCAACCGGCACCACTAACGATTGCATAGTACTGCCAGGGACAGCCAAAGCTATAAAGAAAGAAGGAAACAGGGTGAAAATTGGGGGGAAAGAGATAGAATTCCCACCACTTACCTAGAAAACCGATAGGGGAAACAAACACATTATTAAAATGCATAAGCGATGTTGCCAGATACAAGATTAGCCTATAAAAATCAACAGCATTTCTCTGTGCCAGCAATAAATCAGTAGAAAAAAATAACTTCCAGACACATATTTTTTCACATTTTAATGTGTCTGAAATTGGGAGGCATCTTATTGATGGCATCTTACATTTGAATAAATACAGCGTCAACAGTAAGACACCATTCACAATTTCACAGATATTTTAAAGTATCTTGGAAATAACAAATAATACACAAAGACCTCTTGGAGAAAGCTTTAAAACTCTCACAAAAGATACAGAAGATGATCTGAATAAGTGAAGCGATGGGATGATTTAATATTACAAAGTTGTCAATTCTCTCCAAAGTAACCTGTAAATTCAATGCAATTCCAGGAACGATTTCACATGGATATTTTTAGAGGAACCCAGTAAAATTTTACATAAAGACCTCAGTATTAAACATAGAACTATGATTTTTAGAAACAAAGATTATCATTGCAACATAAGCCAGGGTTTCTCAACCTTTTTCTGTTGCTGCCTCCTAAGGAGCTTTTTTTGGACATTTTATTCCTAATCGTAACCCCCCACACTCACACCAGAGAAATTTTAATACCACAGTCATACTGATTTTCTGGTTATATATTGTACGTGTGTCTGTGCTTTAATTACAAAAAGAGTTACTTTTTTCACTCCTGCCCCCAACCCCCCCAAAATTATCACTCTCTTGGGGGCGGTCACCTCCCACCTCCCACCCTACCCACTGAGAATGCTACATGCATAGAAGTGGGAAGGAACTTCTTGAAAAAACCTCGAAAGCTCAAGCCAAAAGACAAAAGATTGATAGATTTGATTACTGTGTTCGTTTCCGGTTGCTGCCATAACAAATCACCACAAATGTGTCTACTGCAACCCGCACTCATGTGTCACCTCCCAGACCTGTGGTGCGAAGTCCAGGGGGCTCAGCTGGCTACTCGGCCTGGGCTCGCACCAGGCTGGCCCAGACTCTGACCTGGAGGTTCTGGGGGAGAGTCCACTTCCAGACGCACTCAGGCAGTTGGCAGGGTGCAGTTCCCCCCAGTTGTGGGACGGAGCTCCCCATGTCCTTGCTGGCCATCAGCCCAGTGGTCCTTCTCTGCTTCCAGAGGCCATGCCCATTCCTGGGATCTTGGACTCCTTCCTCTGTCTTCCAAGCCAGCAACAGACCGTCAAGTCCTCACGATCTGGATCCCTCTGACCCCCATCTCCTTCATTTCTCCTCCTGCACCTCTCTGATGTCAGTCAGAGAGGTGCCTCTGCTCCTATGGACTCAAGGGATTAGACTGGGCCCAAACAGATGACCTAGGATAATCTCCCTAACTGAGGTCCATGATATGGTCTGAATATCTGTGTCCCCCCAAAATTCATGTTGAAAATTACCTACGCCCCTGGTGATGGTATTAGGAGGCGATTAGATCCTCCAAGCAGATCCCTGGTGCACGGGATTAGCACCCTCACAAAAGAGGCCCTACATTCCTGTCGCATTTCTGTCCTGTGAGGGTACAGCTAGAAGGTGCCACGTATAAACCAGAAAGTGGGTCTCACCAGACACCTTCATCTTTGACTTCCCAGCCTCTAGTACTGTGAATAATAAATTTTTGTTTTCTTATAAACAGAAATGTGTAAGCCACCTAATCTCTGGTATTTTGATATAGCGACCAGAATGGACCGATGCAGCCCTTAATGTTAATCACATCTGGAGTGTCCCTTTCCTTTGATACGTCGATTAGATAACTAGGGGACAGGGATCTTGAGAGCTCTGCTTACCATGATTATATTAAAATTAAGGATTTCTGATCCACAAAGGACACTATGGACAAAGTTAATGGACAGATGAAATGAAAGGGGAAATATTTTCAATTTCTGGAAACAACAAGGAGCTAATATTTACAATATACAAGGAACCCTTACAAATAAGTGAACGAGAAGAAATGGGTGAGGAATATGAAGAGGCAGTTTATAGAAGGGGTACCCCAAGTTACTTACAGGTATAGAAAGGGATGCTCAAAGTCATTAGTGATCAGAGAAATGCCAATTCTAAAAGCATGAGACATTACCTTCTTTTTATTTGATTGGCAAAGGCTGGAAAACTGGAACATGCTAGGTGCTGCAGGTGGGGGAGGAAATAGAGATGCAGGAGCCATCAGACACCGCTTGCTGTGGGGAGCGGAGAAGTCCATCACCCCGAGAAATCAGGTGTCCCGTAGTCAAATGAGTGGCCTTCTCAGGGCCCAGCGACCCCACTGCTAGTGTCATGGTCCCAGGAAATCCTTACACAGACCCATCAGGACACACGCACGGCACGCTCATTGCATGTATTTTGTGCCGGGGGAACAGACATATAAACTACAGTTAATGAGTACCAGAGAGAAGTATGCGGTCATAAGAACCAATGAATAATATGGTACCCACAGCGTTCTGTGTGCACCTTAAAGACTTTCACTGCGTGGTACTTAGTGAAAAAAAGGAAAAGCAAAAAACGACATATGACAAAACCATTTGTATAGTTAAAAAACTACAACGAAGCATACAAACACCAAGTTCCATGTTAAACACGTGAGGATGGTCACCCGCGGGAAGAGGTGGGGAAGGCCGTGGCGGCAGGGGTTACGGGAACTAAAGAAACAAGCAGGATATTTTGCGTGCAGTGCTATGATCTGAGGCTTACAATGAACACGGCCTTCTCCACCGATGGCCGGTTTTTTTTAAAGGTGGTCGGTAGAGATGACGGCTTCAGATGCAGCTCCAGCCGGGCCTCAGGCGAAGTCACCTGGATCCATTTCTCTGCTCTGTGTCATCTGGGGTTGGCTCCGCCCTCAGACTATCTTGGACGGAAGTGAATTTGCTGAAGCACAGTTTTTCTGGCAAATATGTGCTCCGCCTGACTGAATGTTCTTATTTACTAAGCCATGCCCAGACTTCGGTTGAAAATATAAATTCATAATGGCCTTTCTTGCCATAGCCCTACGAACCCATCTGAATGGGGTTTACAACTCAAGTCCCTGATGTGCCATTTTCAACAGCTGCGGTCACTGTTCTCAGGACCCGCCGGGTGCACGCCAATCAGCAGATAAAGACATCTGTACATGGTTATGATCCCCTTTGGACATGGTTGTGTTTTGATTAAGTACTTGAGATAAGCTTGCTTATTTTTCCGACAAGTAGAGAGGGAAGGGGGAGAGAAGAAGAGTTCGTTGCATAAGGGCTCCAGCTCAGCCAGAAAAAAAGCTTTAATTAAGGCTTTTCTCCAACGGTGTGTTTTTCATTCGCAGTGGTGTTGGGAGAAGACACTTCTCCGTTTGCTTCAAGTCTGCACGTGAGTGAGCTGCATTGGGGTCACACTCCTGGCCCCCCATTGGACCCCAAAGGTGACTCATCATCCTGGTGAGTTGGGATGGGACCAGGGCGTCTTTCACTCGGTAGCCTGCCTGGAACATCATCGTCCCAGACAGTTGAGAGTTTCCCAGGGCCGCTGTGCCAAGTTATCACAAACTGGGGTTTACAACCACAGAGGTTCTTTCTCACACAGTGGAGGAGGCCCGCAGTCTGAGACCCAGGCGTGGGCAGGGCCTGCTCCCTCTGAAGGTTCAGGGGAGAATCCTCTTTGCCTCTTGTTCACTTCCCGTGGCTCCGGCGGTCCTTGGCATCCCTTCGCTTGTCGCTGCCTTGCTCCAGTGTCCGCCCCCATCTTCACAGAGCTTTCCCTGTGTGTGTCCCCATGTGTCCTCTCCTCTTTTTATAAGGACCAGTCATTGCATTTGGGGTCACCCTAGTCCAATATGACCTCATCTTAACCAGTTACCTCTGTAAAGACCCTGTTTCTAAATAAGGTCACATTCTGAAGTCCCAGCAGACATTAAGCTTGGGGCGGTAGAAAGGGGACATTATGGAACCCAGTACAGTGGTCTAGCCTCCATTTGCCCAGTCCCAGGCACGGGAATCGGTCTAATACTGAGTGAGCAAGGGGCACATATGGATCAGTAAGCCCTTTGGCTGGACCTACACCACGCATCCAACGTCACCTCATCAGTAACAAAGGTCAGAAGGGAGTTCTGACGAACCCCTGCTTCTGCAGGCAGCAAACGCTTGGTGCTTCAGTGGAAAGAAGTGGCCAAGAGCACTGCTTTGCTTTGAGGCCCCTTTAAGACCTTGAGGTCCTTCGGGTGCCTCCCCAGCCATCCATCTGAGAGCAATCATCTTTCTCCAGCTTCCTTGGGTGGCTCTTTTCCATGTCATTATGCAGCTACCAGGCCCGGCATGTGAGCTGAATGCCTAACCGAAACCCGCACCCTGCAATCGAGAGGCGTATCCAAGGAGACTGACAGGTAAATGTGAACGTGATAAATCAGGATCTTGATGGCGCATTCTTAATGCCTTTTTCCTCTGAAAGGGCCTCTGTGCTCTCCCCTCAGCACACCTGTTAGGGATGTAATCCAACCTTTGGGCTGCACCTGAATGAGAATGTCACCCTGTGTGATTCAGAACCAGGAAACCCAATGCCAGCGCCCCCCACCCCCTCAGGATTTGGGGGTGGGGGTGGGAATAGATGCTTCAGCAGCAGCAGCGTGATCTTTGGAATCTGCCTTTTCCAAGTAGCTTCATCTCACAAAGGCCAGCTCGGCCATTCAAAGTGAAGTGGCCATTCTTGATTTTTTTTTGCTGTTCTGTCGGTTGCCACAAGGTGCAGGTGCAGCCGGGCCACAGTCCTTGGTAAAGATGTCACCCCTCATGGCCTGTGTGAAGAAGCTTCATAAGCTTTCACGCAGCCTATGGGTAAAAGGCACAAGGATCCTTTAAACAGCAAATTCTTTCCTCTCCTAAGACCACGTGATTTATCGACTTAGTCATTCCCAGCATAAGTCATCGAGCCCTACTTTGTTATCTGTTGCTGCACAGCCAGTCACCCCAACTTAATGGCTTACCCAACAATCATCATTTCAGTTGTTCACACATCTGCCACGTGCGCTGGGCTCCCTGGGCAGCTTGTCACTGCTCTGCTCGCTGTCAGCTGAGACAGCTCACCTGGGCTGGAGGGCCGCTTCCGGGCGGCCCACTCCCACAGCTGTCGGGCGGTGCTAGCTGTCGGTTCCTCGCCACAAGGGCCTCGCCACGGGCAGTTGGGCTTCCGCACAGCATGGTGGCTGGGCTTTGACAGCAGCGTCCCAAGACTTAGGAAGCAGAAGCTGCCAGTTTCTCGAGGCCGAGGCTCCCAACCTGGTGCAGTGTATCTTCCACCATATTCTTTTGGTTGCGCAATCTCATAGCCCAGATCCAAGACAGGAGACAAAGATTCCACTTCTTGATGGGATGATCAGCTAATGTGCCAACTATGTGCCAGGCGCTGGGGAAACAGAAATATTAGTAATAGCCACCATTTATTGGGCACTTGCTATGTAGCACTGTGCATGTATGATCTCCTTTAAGCCTTGAAAAAAAGCTGATGACCTGGTATGCAATAATGGGTCCCCCAAAATGCCGCCATCCTAGTTTACAGAACCCGTGAATACGTTACATTACTTGTGACTATATTACGTTACACGGCGGGGGAATGAAAGCTGCGGATGGAATGAAGGTTGTTAATTGGCTGACGTGGAAATAGGGAGCTCATCCAGCTGGCCCGATGCAGTCACAAGAGTCAGTGTCGGAAGAGGAGCTGTGGCAATGGAAGCAAGGTCGGGGTGAGGCCATGTCAGAGGGGCTCTCCCTGCTGCTGCTGGCTCTGACGGTGGAAGAAGGGGGCCACAAACCGGGGAATGGGGCCGCCTCTGGAAACTGGGAAGAGCAAGGTTCTCATTCTCCCTTGGAGCCTCCAGGAGGAACACGGCCCTGCTGGCAACTTGATTCTGCCCAGTGAGACCTGTGTCAGACTTCTAACCTACAGAACTGTAAGCCTAAAAAAAAATGGTGCTATTGCTTTAAGCCACTGCATCTGTGGTAACTTGTTACAGCAGCCATAGGAAACTTATACACGCAGAGCTGTCGTGATCCCCATTTTACAAATGAGAATGCCAAGGGTTGCAGAGGTCAAACAACCTGACCACAGTGGTCACACTGGGAAACAGCAGAGTCAGGGTCCCAGCATCCATGCCCTTGTTTACTATGACCCCTGCCACCAGAAGCTTCACGGTCTGGTGGGAGAGACAGCTGTGTGCACAAAGAAGACAATGCAAGGCAGGGGGAGGGTAGGATGACAGAGCCTATCTGAGGTCCTCGGGGGCAGAGATGAAAGAGGAATTGTCAGGAGGTCAGGAAAGGTAACATTGTCACATGGAGGGTAGCGTAGGCCCTTTCTGTGATGACAGACAAACCCCACAGACGAGCATAAGCCAGAGAATAATAACTATGATGGCTTGCGAGTGTGAGGTCTGGGAGATGAGCCCCAGCTGCCACTGGGCGCTCTGACAAGGTCACCAGCGCCCTGTCTTTGTTTCTTGACCTGCTTTCCTCTCAGGCACGCAGACCCTCCTCCTGAGACGGCCAACACCCACATCCTGCCAGCACCCCCTGAAATAAATAGAATGTTCTCAGTTACCAAAGATCTCCCAGGACTGAGGCTCATCGCGCCAGGTTGAGCCATGGGCCGTCCCTGAAACCATCGCTGTGAACAGGATGCTGAAGGAGCTGGTCGGCCGGGGTCACCCAGCTGCTCCCTGGTGTCTCCATCCACTGCGCCGTGTTCCGGGAGTCGGCGGGAGGCGATTCTCCGAAGGAAAACTGAGGGGCGGGTACCACAAGAGAAAAGGTGAACATCAGGCCGGCAGAATCAGGCGCCCACTACCGTTTCTGCCCTGCCTCACGAGGTCAGTTCAACATCTGAGAGTCATACAGGTGACATTTATTCATCATGTGACAGATATTGCGCTACCCCTCCCCACCCTATTCCTTGCTAACTTGAATTTGAGTTTTGCCCCGGTATACGATGCAGAGCCCCGGAGTTCAGACACTGAGGACCTCTCCCCAAGCTCCAGGGGGCGTATCATGACTGGTCTAAACCTCGCCGACGGAGGCGGCCACGTGCCCCCGCGCTGGCCAATGAGATACAAGGAGAGGTCAGTTTTGCTTCCTGCTCAAAGTCAGGAGAGTTACCTATCATTATCCCTTCCTCACTGCTTGCCTTGAACGTGGCTGTGTAAGCAGAAGATGCTTGGAGCTGCAGCAGCCATCTTGCAACCACAAAGCAATAAGCCGAAGACCAAAAGGAACGCGGTGAGGATGACAGAGGGGAGAGGCAGAAAGTCATCAGTGAGCCACTGCACCATCCTGGAGCTGCCCACCGCTAAACGTCTTGTTGAGGAAGATAATTAAATGTCTTCATTGCTCCAGCCACTGTTCGGTATTCTTCACCATGCAGCCAGACACATCTTGACACTTTATTATAAAAATGAAAGATTATAACACCCCTAGACTTTTTAGAAGCTCTCACCAAAACCATTAACTCCGATGCTCCTTCTGCCAGAATTTCAGCAGTTGGCCATTAATAAAACTTCCAAAGGCAGGTAGGGCATTCACAGGTAGTGGTGCTAATCGATAAAGCTGTTTTGACAGTGAAGTGTACTATATTATTAGCTGCATTAAGCAGGCAAGTCAATTTCCATTCCCTCTGAAATACACAAAGGAACAGGGCATAATTCAGTTCTTTCCGGGTATTAAAGTGAAAATCATAAGGCACATTTTTCAAGCTTTCAAGAAGGTTTTTTTTTTTGAATCATGAAAAGCAAAAAGATTTCTTTTTAGATGACAAAGTCGTGAAAGTCCAACAATCTATTAGCAGGACACTCTTGAAGCAATTGTAGAAATACCTTTTGTTGAATGAAAGTAAACAAAATCCTATTCAAAAAAGACTCATAGGCAGCAAAATGACGATACGTGACCCACGTATCTGGCAATCTGTGAGAAACTACAAGCTTAGTGGGAGATCGAGGGAGGTCTTTTGTTTGTGGCTTAATTCATTAAATAATAATCCGGTATTTGTAAACTGTAACAATGGCCTCAACCATTACTTGCTGGGTGCAAACAGGCTGCCTGGCTCGTGCTTTCACTGCACCAGCTCATTTGCCCTTCGCACCCACCCTGGAAAGTAGGCACTGTTAAAATCTCCATTTCGCAGACAGGGAGACAACCCCGAAGATATTCAATAAACTGACAGAGTTCACACAGCTTCAATGAGGTGCTCCGTGTTAAATATTCAGGAATTTTGTGAGCCAGTTGTTCAGCATCGGTAGCTTGCAATTAGTATGGTGGGAATATTAATTAACACCGTAGAAACTGGCAAATGCTACATATCAGGGCTCCCCTCCCAATTAACCAGCATACTGTTGAACGGCTAATAGCTGGTATAATTAAAACATTAACACTTGACCCAAACAAATGCATGAATCTACTGATGAGCAATTGTAGACCTGGTATGTTGCTGATGGACAGAAACATGGGTGGGATTAGTGAATATTCCAGATATAATAAACCCCCGGAGAGATCCAGGCAATGCTGTATATGTATGTAATGAGAGGATTTTAAGGATACAAGAGTCATCTCTCTGCTTCAGTAAGTCTCCAAATAGAAAAGTATAAATTCTCCAAAGCTTAATCAGGGACATGCCCCCACCTCAAGCTCACAATCTGAGTTATATAAATACCGCAGACCTGAGGGCTGGGTAGGGTAAAATACCTTTCCACAAGTGTAACTATTTTAAAGACATTTGCAGAAGCCTTCACTTTGGGTCATTGAGAAGACTCCACCTGACCAAGAACAAGAATTGAATTCACTTGTGAGTCCAGAAAACAAAAAGATGATGGCAATATATTTGTACAGTGTTTAAAATCAGAAAATCGAAGCTGAGTGTGTCTATAATGCAGACAAAATTCGTATGCAGACTAAAATTAAAATAAATATCCTTGGCTCTCAGTTCATGTTGTAGGTCGTAAATCATTTCTTGATGTTTCCTATGGCACATTCTATGCTCCAGCCATCTACTTACCTGGCATATGCTCTTCCCTCTGCCTTTCTTTTGGCTTAACGAACACCTATGCAGCCCTTGAGACCCAGATTAAATATCACTTCCTCTTGGCAGCCTTCCCTGACTCCTCCAGGCAGTATGAGCCACTCAGCTCTCTGAAGTCTTACAGCCTCCTGGTAGTTATTTCTACTTTGCTACGACTCACCCGGTCACAGGCTGATGTCTGCCACTTGATGGCAAGCCCCAGGGACAGTTGTGTCTAATTCCTGTATTCCCATCACAGCCCCGGCCTCCTCTCCCACCACTCTGCCTGTGTGCTCCACCTGGTCGCACTGCCTCCTTTCTGCTGCTTGAACTTGGCCGGGCCACTTCGCGAGTTAAGGCTGTTATGTGAGCTCTACATAGAATGCTCTACACACACATACACACCCACAAAAACCCCTCACATTCCAGGTGCCATTCCTGATGTTTGATTCAATCTTCAGGCCTCAGGTTAAATGTCACCTCCTCGTGGAGGCCTTCCCTGATCTCCCAGGCTAGGTTAAATACCACCCCTCCCCTCACTCCATATTCTCACGGTACCCTCTATTTTCTTCCTTAACATTTATTACAGTTAGAATTACATACTAATTTGTGTGATTATGTGTTTGATGTCTGGCTCTCCCACAAGCCTAAGATCCGTGAGACCTTAATTCTAGTTCTTACTAGGCTCCAACACCTAGCACAGTCATTGGCGCATAGTAGGTGGTCAAATTCATATGTGGAATGAAGGAGTGAGTGGACATGTGGACGGATGAGTCACCAGTCTTCAGTTTACATTTTGGGGCAGGTGGAGTGGCTTCGGGGGTGACGTGGCCTGGGTCCCTGCCCATCTCTCCTCATCCCCTTCTCCCATCACTTAGTGGATGTATCAGCATATTATCGAAATATGATTTTCTTCCACTCCAGTCGTATGATGGCTACTTGACTTTCTATACAGGGATTACTGGTAAAAAAGAAAGGATTAGTTTGCATGATGATCCATTCCTGATAATACACTATATTTTCTCCAAGTAAGAGACTCAAAGAGATTTGTCTTTCTCCCGAGCGAAGCCCAGCACAGCGAGGAGAGCAGACAGAAGCAGTCCTCACGTTAGCTCTTCATATTCATTCCTCTCTGGAGAGCGCCCTGCTGGCTCTTGGTAAGGCGGGGACTGTCCCATCTGTAAAGTACTGGTGGTGGTATAAATGATTTTAGGTCGACAAATAATTGTCCTTGGTGCAAACCGACCTAAGCCAATACCGTCAGGCACAGCCTCTTGGGCTCTTTTTCATAGATGCAAGAACTTTCCAGAACATTCGAGGTGGGCTACTTTTCTGCAACCTTGCTACTGGTCATCCTGAAAGTGCCCCTCAGACCAAATTCACCACACCTCCTATATTTCTATTTATTAACAAGCATGCAGTTAACAAATGGTTTATACCACATTATTGTAAACTTGGAGATGTTCCAGCTTCCTGAATTTTTAGCCAGTTTGCTCACACGTGACAGGCAGCGTTTTCTGGAGGATTAGACAACCCGAGGCAGGTTCTGTTTGCCCTGTGTTTACCGTGAGGCCACGAGCCACCTCCAATCCCATGGCTGCAAGCGGGCACCCCCGGGGATGCGGACAGTCTCGTTGGATTCTTACTTACGCTCCATTCATCCAAGCATGGCGGGGCGAGGGAGGGGGAGGTCTCAAAACGTTTCGGCTGATCCAGTCGTCTCAAACACCAGTAATCTGACGAGGAGAGCACATTTCTAACATCTGTTAAGCTGTTGGACACACGTTCACCACTAAAGCCCCACTCTGGCTAGTCTCTGTGCTAATTAGTGAGACGCCTGCTGTTGACCGGTGATAAGGAACACGAAAGATCTCCAGGTGCGCACTTCTGATCTACTGCTATCTTAGCAGCCCTGGAGTGTGGCGTCCTGACCGTCTCAGAGGTCCCTAACCCACACTTACATCAAACCACCTAGGGCTAACTGTCTTGAAGTAGCAGCTGACATTGTAACACTAGGGTGGTTTTTTTTTTTTCCATACCGGAGGCTCACAGACCCCCAGGGAACCCATGAATAGAATTCGGGGGGTCGGCATGATTTACATCTTTATTTTCATTAACCTCAGTATTTGTAAACCCTGTAACTTTGCCATCAGCAAAGTCAGATATTTTCCTAACACATGACAGCTGCTATATACATCTTGAAATATTATATCATTAATGTTCATTGCTTATTTAAGTTATGAGAGTCCCCTGATCTTTCATTAACTACAGTATTGTGTCACAATAATTCCTATATTGCTGACATGGCTGAGAAGCCTTTGACCCAGAGGCCACACCTTCAGGACATTATTTTCCTCCTCAGCTTCTCTACTCGGAATTTGCAGTATTGTGTCTAAGATTCTGGCCCCAAAGCATCACCTGATATTCTAGTGGCTTTAAAATCATTCTGCCAAGATCTTACCATCTATAGCAAGTTGGGCTCCGGGAAAACAGACTCAGAGCTGGAGATCTGCATGCAGGCAGTGCGTACTGGGGAGAACACTTGGGAACAAAGCCTTTCCTGTAGGGCGAGAGAAGGAAGCAGGACTGGCTGGAGGGAACAGTCATGACAAAGGTCTCAGCCCATCCCCTGGGGAGCTCCTCAGCCAGGCTGGGACTTCAGACTTGTCCCAACTCGTACCCACACACCCACAGTCCCCGGATTTGGCTAACCGCAGGGAAGGAGGCATGTCCTTGGGTGAGACGGGGCTCAGCAGTCAGCCATCACCCACCAACCCACCCGACGAGAGGGGGAAGAAACACTCTCATCTTGGAGGGGTTCCGGCCGACACCCACCACACCTACAGGGCCCCCCAGCCTGTGAGCCACTCACCTGCGTAGGCTGTCACAGCGCTTCCACAGGCATGATTTGCACCCCCGTCCTAGGTCTGAGAAAGCTGGTGATGCATCCCCTGCTGTTGTCATCAGTCTCCCAGGCTGAGCCCTTCCTTAAGCTAAAGACTTCAGGCTATGTAACTCCATCCGCTTCCCAGACTAGACTTAAGGAACCGAGGAGTTCCTCTATGTTTCCTGGGGTTTCCCCTCTGAACCTGCCCCTCCCTTTACCAAGCTTCTGATCAGAGCTCCACCCTTGTCGGGTCCACACCCCTGACCCTTCTCCCTCACCCTCACTCGGTCACCCCAAGTCTTGTGTTTCCCACCAGCCTCCCTGCTCCCGACCCTCCCCTGGCTTCACAGCTGTCCCCTCCCACCAACACACCCACTTGCCCATGAATTGCCTCCAGAGCCTCTGGCAGCCACCTGCACCCTCTCCCCTCCCCATCAGCCAGATGGATGCTCTGCAAGCTGACTGACCTGTGATCATCTCCAATCATAGTGCCCATCAGCCGCCAGCTTAAGTACCAATTCCGCATCAGGAGCCCTCCACAGAACGGTCCAACCTTCCTCACCACCCATCACCTCCTATACACACTCTCCACAGGCTCCGGCTGAACTGCGAGACCCATTATATTCCCCACTTCTGTTCACAATCTCGCCTTGGCCAGAAATGTTTTTCTTGCTTCCTGTCCCAGTCCGCCTCCCATTCAGTTCATTGGGGAACATTTGCTGAGTGTTGTCCTGTGCTCGATACCATAGAGGAGACAGCGATGAACAAGCTGAACCCCCAGGGTCCTGCCTTTCAGGTCCCTCCTCCTGGAAAAGGCAGCCAGGCAGCCAATCAGTCAACGTGGTCATTGCAGATTCTAGTAAAACAGGTCAATGCCGTTAGGCTGAGCTTCCTGGCCACGTGCCCAGAACGGATTACAGATGTGTGAGAGATGGAGCTCCTCTAGAGTTTGCTCACCCATCAAGTCCAGTACTGCCCTCTGCCTCCGCTATGATGGGAACAAAGCTCGGGAGGCATGAGTGCTGGGGAAGCCTGCCTGACGGGAGGATGTCA
Organism: Trachops cirrhosus; assembly: GCA_028533065.1. Lineage (NCBI taxonomy): Eukaryota > Metazoa > Chordata > Mammalia > Chiroptera > Phyllostomidae > Trachops > Trachops cirrhosus. The sequence goes on from CM052539.1 coordinate 11,891,793, forward strand.
GAGTGGAGCCTGAAGAGAGGCCCTGCGTGCGGGAGGGCAGGAAAGAGCAGTCCGGGCGCAGGGGCCAGTGGACTGGAGGCCTTGACGCAGGCCGCAGGGTACCCAGAGGACCTACAGGAACGCTGGGGGCTGGGCAGAGAGGTCAGTCTGGTGGAGGCCTGGCGTGCGATGAGGCTGGAAGTGGCCAAGGTCCGGGTCCCTCCACACTCATGGGCCAGCAGTGCCCACCTCAACTGGGAATACAGTAGAAATGCAAAATCGTGGCCACGCCCCAGATCTGCTGAATCAGAATTTGCATTTTAACGAGATCCCCAGGCAATTCATATGTGCATTCATTAACCCTGTGGTTCTGGACCAAGTCACAGAGATTTTTTTAGACCCTGAAAAGGAACTTGAAATCCTTCCCCTCACTGCTGCCCAACCCCCTCACCCTTCCAAGTCAGTGTTGAGTGTTTATTCATCTGGGAAGCTTGTCCTGACCCCACACACCTTTGGGAATCCCCACAGGGATGTTAGAATTTACAGGCTTATCGATGACTAAAGTGTACTTGGCCCCAATTACTGAATCACAGGCTTCCTGAGATCAGGGAGTTATCTTTGTCATCTCCAAATCCTCTTGCAACATCTTGCCTACAGTGGGTGAGTTGTCAGAAAAAAATCGAAACAAAAGAAAACAAAATGAACAGTACAGTCACATCAGATGGAATGACGTTGTGTCAGACAGGACTCTGAACTCTTTTAGGGAACAATGACAGCATTGAACTCTGCTGGCTTAGGCAAAAAATGATGGATTTATTATCTTCCACAGCTGAAAAGCATAGTAGAGTACCTTCAGCTACAGCTGGATTCAGGTGTTCAAACAATGTAATCCAGAGTCTATTTTTGTCTATTTCTTTACTTTGCTTTCCTTATAATGGCTTCTTCTTTAGGATCAAGTCCAAATATTGACGAACATGACCTCCAGCAGTCCGAGGCCTAGAGTGTACCAGCCTAGCAACCTAGAGAAAAGAAAGCCCTCTTTCCCGATATTTACAGCCTTGACTCCAGGCCCATCCTTTGGGTCAAGAGGTAAGACTTAGCGCCATCTGAGCCAAATAGACTGGGAGTGGGAGAGGGGAAGAGCCCTAAAAGAAAGTCAACGTGCTATTATCCGAAAAAGAGGAGAAAGGACGTTGAACAGAAGGGAAACCACTCACTACAAGATGAGACAGACCTGCTGCGCTATCATTAAAAATCAGGATGGACGAGAATATTTAGTGACCTAGTGAAAAACCCATAGCGTTGTGCAAAATGAAAAAAAGTGAGCTGCAAAACATCAACCTGAAATGTTGCCATTGGGGGGATATGAAAAGAAATTATTTATGTAAAATGTCCAAATGCCTAGAATGAAGGTGCTTAGGACTATCCATTCCAGTGAACCCTGGTAGAGTTGAAAATTTTTTTCTTTTTTGTTTTTGCAATTTTCAAATTTCTATATTGAAGACGTACTACCTTTGCTATCATTAAGAAATGTATTTTTAAATAAGGGTACATGTGATGGTTAATTTAATGTGTCAAGTCAGCTGGCCCATGGTGCCTAGAAATTTGGTCAGACATTATTCTGGATCTTTCTGTGAAGGTGTTTTTTTGGATGCAGTTAACGTTAAATCAGTGGACTCTGAGTAAAGCAGATTATACTTCATATGAGGGTGAGCCTCATCTGATCAGTTGAAGGCCCTACTAGAACAAAGACTGATCTCTGCCAAGTGAGAGGGAATTCTGCCAGCAGACAGCCATTGGATTCAAACTGTGATTCTTCCCTGCATCTCCAGCCTGCTGGCCTACCGTACAGATTTTGAACTTGTCAAGCCTCCACAACCATACAAGCCAATTCCTTAGAATAAAATCTCTGTCTAGATATGAGGTCTGACCGGAAAAAGTCCACCCATTGTTAATATAACTAGAATGGTTTTCATGACATTGATGTAACCTGGCAGCCAAGGAGAGTGGGCTGGAATGCACATGTGTGAACGATGATGACTTCACTGTACTAGTCAGTGGGGGCGGTAGACACCATTGAGTGAACATGTGTACTTGTGGCTGTTGCATTCAAAATGACTGACGAGTAGAGCAACAAATCTGCATTAAATTTTGTGTTAAGCTTGAACATTTCTCAAGAAGGTCATAACCGGAGATGAATTGTGGGTCCCTGGCTGTGATCCAGAAACAAAGGCCCAGTCGTCCCAATGGAAGTTACCTGGTTCTCCAGGCCCAAAGAAGGAGCAGCAAAATTGCAGCAAGATGAAGACCATGTTAACTGTGTTTTTTGACTGGGAAGGTGTTGTCCATCACGAGTACGCCTCCCCGAGGCCAAACAACTAATAAGGATACTACCTCAATGTTCTTCGGTTGAGAGGTGCAATGCAAAGAAAACAGCCACAGGTATGGGCAGCTGGCGACTGGCAGCTTCATGGCAACAACACACTTGCTCATGCATCACGTCTCGTGCAGAGTTTTTGGTGAAACATCAAATCACCCAGGTCACTCAGCCCCCGCTACAGCCCAGATTTGGTGTCCTATGCCTTCTGGCTTTTTCCAAAACTGAAATCACCTTTGAAAGGGAAGAGATTTCAGGCCATCGATGAGATTCAGGAAAATACAACAGGGCAGCTGATGGCAATTCCAGCAAAGGATTTTGCAGAGTGTTTTGAACAGTGGAAGAGATGCTGGGAGAACTGTCCCAAGGTGCCTACTTTGAAGGGGACTGAGGCACCACTGTCTTATATATGATGTTTCTTGCATCTTCCTCAATAAATGTCTCTATTTTTCATGTTACGTGGATGGACACTGTCTGGAGAGACCTCGTACACATGTGTACGCACCCCCTTGGTTCTGTTTCTCTGGAGAGACCCGCCTTTCTCATTAACTCCCCACCAAAGAAAACCGCACTCTTGGGGTCAGAAAGCCCATCTTTGGGGCCCAGAAGGCTGGTCTCAGGTAAACCCATTCGCCTCCCCAAGCCTGTGGTCCTCATCTCTAACATGGAGATGACCATTCCAGCTCCAATCTCCGAGTCTGGGGGACAGAGCCACTGATAGGACGGCCGTGACAGCCCTTTGCATCATTTTCTCAACACTGAGATGCCACTTTCCTCTTTCTGAAGATTAGGTGCTCCCATAAATTTGTTTACCTTAGAAGTCAGCGTGAAAATAGAAAATAGAACAACAAAGTCTCTCGATCAGGGAGACTTGCCTAGTCACTAAGGAACAGATGAAAAGGAGCATCTGTCTTATCTTCACCTTTAAAACACCTGGAATGTCAATGTGTTTTCCAGTCTTGTTACTAGCAGCGCGGACTGATCCATGCCCAAACCCAGCCGGACTTTGCTCCCCCAAGAAGGGAGCCCTCACTTGTTGGCTGGCCTCTCGGACTCACACTTCTCTGTCCTCTGAATGTCAACATCAATTACGGCATGAAGCGAGAAAGTCCCTCAGACCCTGGCTGTCTGAATCTTGGACCAGGTTTGAATAGCGCTGGTGATGAAAGGAAACTGGCCCCCCCACCCGGCACCACCCACCCCTGCACCACCCCCCCCACCGCCCGCCAGTGCTCTCAGGAGATGGCTGGAAAGGAAGGCCTGCCTTTGTCCCAGACACGTGTCTGACCAACAACGCCAGCACCAGCAGTTTCTCAAGGTCCCCAGAGCGCCCGCCCTCGGCCTTCCCAAGTTCCTGCAGCTTCAGAGATGCTCAGGGTGCCCCCACCGGCGCCTGTTAGAACTGGACAGTAACCGAGAATCATTCTGCCTAGCCCAGAAGTTCTCGCACGGGTCAGACCTGGCTGCCCCCCGGGGAAAGGCTTGAATGCTTCCTTCACTGTATTGCAGTGAAGTTCATAGCTTGTTTGACTTCCCCGCAAACACAATTTTAAAAACATCAATATAACACCCTATCCATAATATGGAGGAATAAAAGAAAAGTAATCCTGAATAAAAATTAAAGGTATTTAGGATAAAATAGTAGCCATGCTTTCCATTCATTCAGTAACTGTGAGCGCCTGTCCCTGGGCAATTCCACAGGTGTGGGGCAGAGCACAAAACGGGCAGGAAGAGGGGTAGGAAATGTTGAGGATGTGGGTTGGCAGCCAGGGCAAGACCTCACTGGAAGTCCTGATGACCTCATCAGATGCTTGCATCTTCTTGTATTAATTAGCTCAACATTGGCCGAGCGTGGGCGGTAGGGCGAGCACTGTTCTGGGGGACGGGAAATCAACCATGAGCAAGCCTGCCCTGTGGAGAGAGCAGCAGCCAATCTGTGCAGGAAAATGAAGGAGCTGGAGGTCTGGAGGACACAAGAACAGAAGCCAGGCTCCTACTTCCCACAGAAAGCCTTCGCGCTTGGACGGCAGGCGGAGAGAGTCGTGGGTCACCCCAGCCTCAACCCTTGCCCGAAGTTAGGGCAAGAATGCTCCCCTGAGACAGCCCGAAACACATCCGTGTCCTACAAGACAGCCCCGGGCTTCCCAGACCTTGAGAAACAAAGACTAAACACCACCCTCACACATCTCCCCACCTCCTGCCTCATCGACTTTGCCTGTCTCTACAATGTTCTTTTCCCAGGCATCCTCATGGACTCACTCCTTCACTGTATTAAATGTGTGCTCCCGACCCACCTGAGAGGCGGTCCCTGCCCACTGCACCCAAAAGCGCCCCCCCAACCTGTCACAACCCTTTCTCTCACTCTGCTTCGTCACTCATCACTCCTTGATGTGATGTTATATGTTTCTTATTTATTAGTTAGCTTGTTCATTTAGCGTCTGTCTCTCCTACTCAGTCTGCACTCCATTAGGGCAGGGGCTTTGTCTATTTGGTTCACTGCTATGACTTCAGCAGCCAGCACAGTGCCTGGCACATAGTAGGTCCTCAGTCAAAGTGCTGAACATATAGCATGCTGTGGCCAAAGCCAGCTCACACAGCTTTGGGGGCGAATTGCCTGCATCCATCCCCAGTGCGAATTCCATGATACTGTGTTGCTATCCGCCATGACGGGAGTGTTTACACCACAGAAATTGGCCAGTGCTATATATGGACACTTTTTCTGCCCGGAAAGCTGGTTGCTGAACATTAATGAGTATCTCACGAAACATATATGAACACGTGCTATTGGAATATGTCCCCTTTGTTAAGAGAGGTAGTTCCAGTATAACTCCGAGGAAAACTAACTCATTTCAGGAATCCAGAAACAAACGACTTCAACCTTAGCTTGTTTTTCTATCACAAGCCTAACAGCTGGACAATGGTGCAAAGCCCAAACACTTTATATTTCCTCCCTGCACACTAAGTTACTGATATTAATATGCAAATGCATTCTTAATGACACTAGAGCCATCTCATCTAGGGGGTAACATTTTCTTTTCTCCCTAGTAATTAAAAAAAAATGGAAATTGCTAGTCATCAAGATAGGAAAGTGGATAAATAGTTGTGGTAATTACGGCCTTCTCTTCAGAGAAAACAGCAATACTGTATGTAGTCATTTTCGATAAATATAGAAAATAAGTAATTATTGCTGGAGCTATTCATGATGGATCTCTAGTCCCAGTCTCACTTCTGTAAACACCATTCATTGTTTAAAATAATCATTTGGAAAGGGCAAGCCAAACTTCCGATTACTGGCGGACAGGCCCCCCCTCGGCCAGAGAGGCGGCAAGCACATGGGTCAGCCTGGATAGCTGGTCGCTGTCTCAGTGCTGACTGCGAAAAACAGGTTTGAAAGATTATCTTTTCCAACGTGGAAAAAGCCCAAAAGAGCAAGAGAAAGCCAGCGTGTCCCCGTGTACCAGCCAGGGGCGGCTGCAGGTTCGGAGGTCTAAGTAAGAAATGTGCAGCGGGCGAATGTCTCCGGGGGGGGGGGGTTGAGTTTGGGTCCACTGAGCCCACAAGCGCTTCTTTCATGTCTGACCTTGACTGAACCGGGCTTCTCAGAAAGGCCGGCCCTGATGGAAAATAAATTCCGCGAATTCGAATGGAGCCATTAATGTCTCCTTTCTCGGGCCCTGAACCATTTATTTGCTTTAAAATACACACTCTCATCTCAGTTTTATTAGGAGGTAGAGCCAGCTTTTACCTCGGAGCGAGATTTGTCTCTGCCACCCTCTCCCCTCTTCTGTACGCTGCTCCCCTCCCCCAGGCAGAGCTGAGCTGCTGGGAGAGGGGGCAGGGGGACAGCGGACAAGCTATGGGGAGTCCCATGGGCTCCACTCCTCATCAGCTTCTGGGAGGAAACTTGGCACCCCCTTGGGGTGCTAACTCATGACCAACCCCAAATTTGGACAGTGTGGGAGTCCATGAGAATGATTAAAATAAGTTCATTCACCACAAATACTTTGTGAGCGCCCACTGTGGGCCAGGTTCTGCAGTGGGTGCTGGGACCCAACACTGAGTCAGACTTAGGTCTCATCTGCCTGAGACTCATCGTCCAGTGGAAGCAAATCTGCAATTCTGGGAAGGACGTCATGCTGCCTGGGGTCACCAGCACCCGACCCCCACTCACTGGTCTCCCGTTAGGAGCCACACTGGAGACACGGAGAGGAAGGAGACAGCGCCCCATCCTTAAGGAGCTCAGAGTTGGCAGGGGCGGCAAGCAAGTCGACAGTGGCCCAGCCCTGCGGCGCCATGGGATCCATCCTGTAATGCAGGCGTGTGCACCGAGAGGTAAGAGCTACCATTTATCCCGCTTCCTGCATGCCAGGCCTGCACAGGTGCTCTCCACGCATCGCGCCGTGTGAGCCCCAGCACAGCCTCCTAAAGTAAGCCCACGCGTATGTGCGCCGTTAGGTTTCTTCCACGGCCACCTGGCACCTGTTCTGTTGTTTACGTGATGTTTTTCTTTAGCCAACCCTTGTTTTAATACCTCTCAAATTCTAACACTGATGAGCTACTTTTACGTACATTTGTGTTTTTTTCTAATATCTATGAAGCCAATGTATACCATCAAAATTCGAAGCTCTTTGGACACTGCCTAAACCATCTTGTGGGTCAGCCGCTGGGAAATACTGCGGCTGTGAGTGGGGGTGAAGAATGCCAGCTGCTGTGGAGACCGCACGGTCGGGGCGATTTTCTGCTCCGGTCACAGTCTGAGGTTGGTGGCTGGGGGCCCGGGGCTCCGCACAGAGTCTTCGAGGGACCCAGGCTCCTTCCCTCTAAAGGTTCCCTCATCCCCTGGGTTCTCTGCACCCAGCTGGCTGGGGAGGGAAGAGAGAGTATCACATCCCATTGGTCAGAACTCAGCCTTGTGTCCCCTGCCTATCAGCAGGGGGTTCTGGGAACTGTGGTTTGCCCACAGGCCCTGGAGAAATGGAAAACAAGTTTAAAGAAGATCTAACATCCTGTCCGCCACGCCGAGGTGAGAATTCCTACTTTGGAAACATTAATGCAAGTAGTTCCATTGTACAGATGACAGAATGGAGGCTTAAAAATGTTAGGGGCCTGGCCCTGGAATACATAGGTATTACGCAGCAAAGCTTGGAATCGACCCCTAGCCAAAGGCTGTGTGGCAGCCACCCCGCTCTGTTCCACGAGGACTCCCACACCGCACCTCACCTCCACTCGGCGCTGGCTCGGCACCTCCAGGCCTCACATCAGCCCTTCCATAGACGTGCTCACCCGGGGCCCCACAGGCCCGTCACTGACCATGCCCTGAGCCTGGCCCTCCCTTCTTCTCACACCCCAAACCCCGTCACCTTCTGAATTTTCTGTTTCAGCAAATGACTACACCGGCCAAGCCAAAAAACTAGACCTTATTCTAGAATTCTCCTGCCTCAGAATGCTTTAGCTGCAAGTAACGGAAAACCCACCTCAGAATGGCTTAAGCATTCTGAAAATGCTCCATCTCGCACAGAAGTGAGTCCCCAGATGTGGCGGTCCCGGGAGTGGTTGATGTGTTGGTTCAGCCTCGGCATCAAGGACCTGAGCTCCTCTGCCTTCCCACTCGGCCACCCTCAGCCTGCTGGCTGGATCTCCCAGCCCGGTTCTGAATATCACAGGAAGACAACAGCGGGTAGGAGCAGGAAATAGAAAGTTGCCCCTCAGTATTCTCCATTACAGAGCAAAGGAACCCTTTCAGAGGGGCCCAGTGGAGATCTCCTTCACATCTCATTGACTACAACAGTGCCACATTGCCCACCGAAACCAGGCAGGGGTCAAGGTCGTGCCATATGCTCGCCAAAACCTGGCCCCTCTTGTCACACTGGCCACCTGATACCAGCACCAAAATGAGGCTCTTTTGCAAGAAGATGAGAAAGTGGACAAGCAGCATGCCGTGTCTCCCCGCTACCTCTTCCTTGCGCCAATGCCCAGCCGGTCATCAGCACGGTCTGCCAGTCCTGCCTCCTCCGTTTCTCTCGGCTCCCTGCTTGGTCTCCAACTAGGCTGTCATTGTGCAACGCCTCAGTAAGTTGGGCAAACTTCTGCTAGCAGCAAATGAGTCTGTTAACAAAAATACGTGCTTCTCAAATGCTGAAAGTTAAACACTCTTTCTCTTCAGTGCTTTGTACTGTCAATTTGCTGCAACGCATCTTTCCTCGTAGCTCTACATAATGAATTTTATCCCAGTTTTGGGCAAACTGTAGAAGGATAAATAAATTCTACAAGTGAGGCATCAGAATTAATGGGTAGGTTCTGTATTTGATGTCCTTGGCTTCTAGAAATAATTGTGACTGAAATTATCATGGAATCTGGTTTCTGAAGATGCATTTATTAACATTTTTTAAATAGCCCATTAGATCATATATAGGTAACTCATTGCCATTTGAAAAATTCATGAGAAACATTATCACGGAAACAGAAATATGTGTGTATTATACATATACAAAACCAAATTCACTATTTTCCCACCAAAAAACCCTTCTATTTACATGCTTCTTATGATATGAGAAATGGTCATTCTATTCTTCCAGGTGCCCAGCCCAAAACCCTTCTGCATTAGTTCTGTATTGCTGTATAACCAATTATCTCCACACTTAATGGTGTAACACACCTGTGTACTATCTCCCGGTATCTGTGGGTGAGGGATCTAAACATGGCTGGCTGGGCCTTCAGCTTTAGGGTCCTCACAGGTGGCCATCACCATGTCAGCAGAGGCTGGGTCTCGTCTCTCTCTTTTTCGGTAAGATTTTTATTTATTTATTTTTAGAAACAGGGGCAGGGAGGGAGAGGAACATCGATGTGCGAGAGAAACATCAATTGATTGTCCCTCACACACACCTACCAGGACCAAAACCCACTACCCAGGCATGTGCCCCGACTGGGAATGCACCTGCAATCTTCCGCTTTGTGGTATGACGCCCAACCCCCTGAGCCACACCGGTCAGGGCTGCGATCTCATCTCAAAGCCCAACTGGGGAAGGACCCTCTCTGAGCATGTGTGGTGGTTGGCAGGACTCAGTTCTTTGCAGGTTACTGGACCGGGGGCCTCGGTTCCTTGCTGGATGGCCAATGGGCTGCCTGCAGATCCTTGCCTCGCGGATACTTCCAACAAAGCAGCTCACTTCCATGAAGTGTGTAAGCCAACAGGGTAACACCGAGGGTCCACTAATAAGAAAATCAGTCTTTTGTAACCTACATCAACGTTGTCACGTTTCATTTATTAGAAGCAAGTCACTAGGTCCAGCCCAGACTCAGCAGGAAGGGAATTACACAAAGACACGACTACCAGGAGGCGGGGTCACTAGGAGCCCTGTCATAAGCTCCTATCACACCCGGACATCATCCCCAGTTCCTTTGCTCTCACCCCGAAACCCAGGCCAGCAGGCAACTCAACAGGCTGTCCCTTCAAAACAACGGGCCCAGAATCACTCAAATGTCACCTGTTCAGGGACATCTGATCACCCTACTGGACATCACAACCAACCCACTAACACACATAGTCTCAGCCCTTCCTCCTTATTTGTCTTCACAGATCACCACCAGATAGGCTAGATAATTTTAACATTTCTCAGATTCTCTCTGTCCTGCTCTTAGCCTGTAAGCTCCAGGAGGGCGGAGATTCTGACCTTTCGGTTTGCTGCTGCATTCTCCACGCCGCAAGCAGCTCAAAAACATTGCTGAACGAATAAACACCAAAGCACATGGGAATGTGCTCTCTTCTTTCCAAATCCTAATACAATGGGTAAAACTCTAGTCAAAAACTTGCAAAGATTCCAATCCCCCCCACACACACAGCTGTGGACTCTGACCGTTTTGCAAAGCACCCTCGTTGGGCGGGGCTTCCAAAGGGAGCCGTCTCAGCTCGAACTCCCCGCCGCACCAAAACCAGGTGGGACTGGACCGAGGAAAAGAGTCCATTTCAGACTCAAGACTCGAGGGTGGTCGCTCATTTTGCCATGCAAACCACACTGGATAGGCCTCCTGAGCTAAAGCGACAGGGGACGTTCTGCCAAGGGCGCCTTCACCTCCGAAGACCCTGCCCGCCCACGGGCAGCCCGTGGACATGGGTGGACTGCAATGGAAGGCAGCCCAGGACAGAAGGAACCGCATATGTTTTTCTGCTTAGTGACCCACGGCCATGAGGCTCAAGGGACTCTTTGTAAAGTAGAGCTGCTCAAACTTTTCCACATCAGCATCCCTTGGGCCAGGTGAAAATGAGCACTGGACCCCGGGGGCTCGGGGGTCTAGTGTGAAGCTGACCAAGTCGGCTTCGCTTTCCTAAACTCCCTGTTGCCGAGAGAGCAGGAAGCTTGGGTCGGACAGTGGGCGCAAAGGGGCTCTGATACCCGTCTCCCTTTTGTTGTTGCTTTTGTCCAGGAAAAACAATTTCAAAGGAAATTTTCCATGAACGAAGATGATGGAATCTTTGATTCTTGTTTTATCACCAAAGCTGTACATTTTGTCACCTGCACACGAGCTGAGCCTCCGAAGATTCAGTCTCTGGGATCAGCTCCTGTCACTCAGGTCTTGAATTTCACTGTTATCGCATCAGTCTTATCATGTGCGACAAAAGCAATAAAACTGGTACTAATTTAGACTTTTCGTTAAGCTGCTAAATGAAGTAAACTTGGGAGGTAGGCTTTACTGTTAAGGTCAGACTCTGAATCCATATTTGTACTCTTTGTCCTCTTGTCTGCTTAATCCTTTGCGATGAATATTGGTTTAATCCCGGAAAGCTGGGACTGCCTCTTCCCCCCACTAAGGCAGCAAACGTCCATGTATACGTCGTCATTCGAGTCATTCCCGTGTCCATGCGCAGCCATAGGAAAGGCCAGCGGCCACACGACTTCTGTTTCTACTCTTCTTAAATCTCCATCAAGTGCAATGAGAAACCACAAGGAACTTTCTGATGCGGGGTGCTCCAGGACAGTGAGGGAGTACCTCCTGGGGACTTTGGGTCAGAAATAACCTTAACGCGCCCTGGCTGGTGTAGCTTAGTGGATTAAGCGCGGGCCTGTGAACCAAGAGATCGAGGTTCGATTCCCAGTCAGGGCACATGCCTGGGTTGCAGGCCAGTTCCCAGCAGGGAATGCACAGGAAGCAACCATACATTGATATTTCTCTCCCTCTCTCCTTCCCTTCCCCTCTGAAGATAAATAAATAAAATCTTTAAAAAAAAAAAAAGAAAGAAATAACCTTAACGTAGGCTCCCTCTGCAGCCCTTTGCCTGCTCAGAATTGGCCTTGTCTTTGCCATGTATTTGCACGTTTTCTTCCTAATCCAGTCTGAGCTCGTTAAAATACAAATCTGGTTGAAAATTCACTGCCAGTTATTATCTGACACAGTATAAACTCGTGCGCTTCTACAAAAGATCCTCAGGACCGCGTTGGAGCCTGGACCCCGGAGCCGGCCCCTGGCGTAGGAATCCCACCCGGCTCTACCGATCTCTGTCTGACTTTGCCGCCTCATCTCCTAGGTGCCTCGGTCTTCTCCCCTGTAAGAGGTGGCGGACAGTAAGGAGGATCTGAGTGAGTTAATGTGTGTGAAGTGTGGATGCCTGGTGTCGGAAGTGCCACGTGTGTGAGCTGATACTTCATTTCACGTGTGTAAGATGTCATCCTTTGAAAGACGCACCATTGTTTATGGACTACCGGGAAAGAAAAAATCCTCCCGATTAAACTATTCAGTGTTTTCTTATCTCATACATTTTTACTGTAGACTTATTTAGTGACTTATTGGGCATATCACCTACTTATTTCCCTTGGGCGCACCTAAAAAAGGAAAATATAAGTGAAAGAAAATGGGTTATTGTCAAAACAGCTTCAAAGAGTTCAAATTTCCTTAATGCTTTTCACCTGAATCTTGAATGTTGTCAGTGTTCATCGTTTTCAACACAAGGTCACCCTCCGGGCAGCTGAGGGCCGACGAGGAAGCGTTGCTTTCTGGGTGCTGCCCTTTGGGTCTGTGGGAGTGCCAGGCAATGACAGCCGTGTCATGACCTTGTGTCAATGACAATAAGACTTTGATCACAAGACATATCCCAACTACCCAGCTGCTAAAAGTGTGTGTATGTGGCAGGGGGAGTACATCTTAGCATCAATGAAATATGTTACTATCATTGCATTCTCATTATCCACAGAACAGCAAGGCTTACTGAGATGGCTGGACCCTCCAAGTGCACCTCGGATGGCCTCACCGTGAAGAGCTATTAACCTCGGTCAGGATCTTGACTTGGTCGTTCAAATGAATCTTTTGAGCACATTCAAGCTGTCCCTCCACAAGGACAAAGGGCTCAGCTTGGCTGTGTATTTTTAACCCAGATCAGGTGCCTCTAAGTCTTTACCGAAGTTCCTCCTGGGGTATGAAGGCCGCCATCCAAGGGGTGCTGAAAGGAGAGGTCAAGTCATTCTTCATTCCTGCGTTTGATCATACATTGGAGGGAGAAAGCAGCAAGCGCCGTGTTGATTGCTTTCAGACTGCCCCGTCCCTGTGTCCCCTCTGGGTTCTGCCCACGATGCCAGGGGCGTGCGCCCAGGTGTGGAGGAACAGCAGCGGTCCTCACTCCAACCTGGCTGCAGGACAGTCACCTGGAGAGCTTGGGGGAAAGGCAGCTAGTGTGCAAAGGGCTACAGCGGACTCTGGAAGTGAGACCCAAGAGTCTACATCTTAAAGAACTGGCCCGTCCCCATGCTCCAGACGCACCAGAGTCTGACAGAGAAAAGATGGTGGGAAACATGGGCAAAAGATGGGAATGAGGAACATGGGGAAGAGGGGGGCACAAGAAAGGTCGTTGCTAGAGAACGCATTTTCCGGAGTGGCTCCTTTTCAACAGCTTTCTAAAAGGAGTATGTTGACTTTACGGTGCTGTTAAAATGGGACGAAAGATGTGGCGAAAGCCATGGAAAGGGTTGGGTTTACGATGCTTTCTCCTCCATCAAGAGCACAGTCCCCGCTGTGTGGAACAATCGGGAAATGTGTTGGCCCACCCAGGAGGAAGTCAGAATGCCCGCCAGCAGCTCTCTGAGACCACGACGGGCCACGTCCCTTTCTGTCCCTCCGCTCTGCCACAGACAGCATCCGTCTGAAGGCTGCAACTGCCAGGAAAATCTGGGCGGTGTGCTCAGCGGGCGGACCCTGGACGAGGCAACCAGCTGGTGCCCCTGTTCAGAGACCAGGGCAGGAGAGCAGCGCTGTGTCAGTGGGGAGAAGTGTGAGCTATAAAGGTCCCACCTTTTACATCGTCGTAGGTCTGGAATTTTGGTATATTATATGCAGTGTTTGAAAACAAATAATCCACACATCTAGAAACCTGTCCTGAAGAGGAGAAAAAAAATGAGTATGAGGACATTAATGTTGGGATGGCTGTGAACAATTTTAAACAAAAGTGGCAACATAGAGCAATAACTGAATTATAAATCCACACTGTGAAATAGTATGCAGCTCTTCAAAAAGGCATTCTCTAAAAAGGATCATTAATACTGTAAAGTGGGAAAAGCTGGAAATACTGTAAAATACTGTAAAGTGCAAAACTGGATATGAGGTAAATGTAGGTAGACCCTTGGAAAATAAAACCAGATCACACACACACACACCCCAACAAACAAAAAAAAAACAAAGAGAAATCACTGCAGGAATTCTTCAGAAGAAATAAAATACAATGTCCACTATAGAATAACGTAAAGGGTATTTTTAGCTACTCATAATCCCAGCAGTCTTACAAAGAATTATTTCCATTCATTAATAATGGCCTTCTAATTTTAATTCTTACAAACCCACAAAATGTTCACATAGTTATAATCACAGCAAATGTACATATACACAGTTGTGTGCATATTTTTTTCTCTTAATAATATTCTGTAGACTTTTCTTCAAGTTTTATAGTTGCCGGAGCACAGTACTGCTTTTTACGGCCACACCACCGCCCACCCAGGCAAACTCGTGATGTCTTCCCGTCGCTCGCTGTCACGGGCAATGCTGTGACCAAAATCTTTGGCCCGTGGCATTTACACACACCTGCTGCTTAAACTGATTTCCATTTTCATCCCTGTCCCAGGGAAGGGAGAACCGTCCCTGGAGCTGCCACAAACCGCCCCTCAGCTCGTTGGGTCACCTTATTGAGGGGAGGAGCTGGAGGTGGGGAAGCTGTCCTGGGCTCTGTGAACGGGCCCAACGTAAAAAGGCTCCTTAAGATGGAGAGAGAGGCAGGAGGGTCAGAGTTAGTAGGAGGAGATGTGACTATGGGAGCGAGAGGCTGGCGTGAGGCGAGACTGGGGTCACAGGCCAGGAAATGGGGGTGGCCTCGGGAAGCCAGGCAGGTCAGGGACATGGGTCCTCCCCCGAAGTCTCCAGAAAGAGCGCAGTTGGTTACAGACCCCTGGGCCCTGGAACTGGGAAAAATGCGCACTGTTGTGAGCCTCCACGTGTGCAGCAGCAGCAGGAAGCGAACGCATCTGGTCCTCGGATAGGGATGGGAGAGGCACGGCGATTAGTAATGGGAGCGATGGTAAAGAGGCTGCTCGTACCCACCGAGTGCTGACGCCCGGCTGCGTGTCCATCGAGACTCACAACACTGTGAATGAGTGTCATTACTGTCCCCTGTGACAGAGGTGAGCCCGAGGCTCACAAGCTTAAGTAACTTCCCCAAGGGGGCCCAGCCCAGGAGTGGTTGAGTCAGGATTTGGACGTGGTCCAGAGTCCAGCAAAGATGCCACACAGGACTTGCTGGAGGCAGACGGTGGTGGTGGCAGAGGCAGGACTCCTCCCTGAAATCACCTGGAGCCTCTGCAGAAGGCTGGGTCTGGTGGGGGAGCCAGGCCTGGGAGGGGATCAGGGTCGACGTTTTCAGGATTCTGCTCCGGGCCCGGCTGTGAGGTGTCACTGCTTCGTGACCAGACGGAGACTCCAGGTGGGCGTTCTTGTCTCAGTGTGGGCGTTCTTGTCTTGGCAGCTGCTCTTTAGTGCTCCGACATTTCCCAGGAGCCTCCAAGCCACAGCCAGCCTCTCGAGCTTTAGCACTTTTGTCTGCAGGGAGGTCTGAGAAAGTACTGCGAACTCCACCGGCCAAGAGCTCCTGTGGTCCTTGCAGGCTCTAGACTCTAGAGTTCATTTCACTGAAAGAACAAAATGCCCCATAGACCTGTCCTGCTGAGCTGGGCTTCTTGGGTCCACATGGGCCCTTGCAAGCAACTGTGCGTTCGGAGCGCCACCCAGTGGTGCCCAGGACCCCTGGAGTTTCTTCTCAAACCTGGTCTGGAGGAAGGGGCTCCTACTTCTCTGAGGTCTCTCCAGGAAGGCTTAGGTGACTTACAGGGTCTCCAGCCCTCTTGGGTTCCAGGACCCAAGGACAGCTGATTCCCTGTAACCCTGGGCTCTGCCAGAGAGTCCAAGAGGCTGCTTCTGGGTCAAGACACAGAATAACGCTCTTTGTCATTTGTCCACTCTGTGACCCAAATGAGGTGGGTAAAGCACTAGGGGCATTAGCATCTCATTGAGAAGAACTAGTAGAGGAAAGTGAATTTAAAAATGCTGCTGAGAACACACACCTGACAACTCAGGTGAAAAGGGCCAATTCCTCGAAAAAACGCAAACAGCCACAGCTACTCAATATGCCCTAGATGATTTGAATATGCACGCAACTGTTAAGGAAATCGGATTTGCAGTTTTAAAACTCCCCAAAAAAGAAGTCTCCAGACCCAGATGGTTTCCCAGGAGAGTTCCACCAGGCGCCTCAAGAGAAGTTAACACTGTCTGTCTACATTCTCTACCAGAAAACACAAGAGGAGGGAGCCATCGCCAGTTCACTCTCCGGAGCTAGTGTGGCCCTGGTATGAAAGCCAGACAGAGACAGCACAGAGAAGTAAACCTACAAGTTAAAATCTTCATGAACACGGACACACAAATCCTTAATAAAATATTAGCAAGGAGGAGTCAGCAGTAGATGAAAAGAATTGGACCGCATGACCAAGGACGCAAGGCTGACTCAACATTTGAAAATCAATCAATGGAATCCACTGTGTTAACAGACTAACGTAGGACAAAAAACCACACGATCATATAAGCTAAGGTAGAAAAAGTATTTCACAAAATTCAATGCCCATTCGTGATAAAAAATTCTCAGAAAAATGGGAGTGAATACTCTCTTCACTTAATAAAGAATATCTACCCAGGAGAGCCCCTCAGCTCACACGCTCACCGGGGAAAGGCTTCCTGCGTGCCCACCGGGACCGGGAACGAGGCAGAGGCGTCTCCCGTCACCACTCGCATTCGATGTGGCACTATCAGTTCCAGCCAGGGACATGTGGCCAGGAAAGGAAAAGAGGGCGTACGGACCAGAGAGGAAGATGTGTTTGCAGATGACATGGCTGCCCACGTGAAAAATCACCAGGGAATCCACAAAAACACCCTCAAACTATGTACGTGGGTTTATCAACGACACGAGATACGAGATAGAGATGTAAAAACCAGTTGTATTTCTGTACACTAGCTATGGACGTAGGGACATCAAAAATGTTAAAACAATACCACTTATAACTGTTCACAAAAAGATGAAAGACTTAGGTGCAAATTTAACAAAACGTGTACGGGACTTGTATGCTGTAAACCACAAACTATGCATGAAAGAAACCAGAGGAGATCAAAATACGTGAAGAAACAGAGCATGCTCATGGATTGGCTGACTCCGTATAGTAAAGATGTCACTTCTCCCCAAATTGATGCGCCAGTTTAACCCAACCCCCATCAAACTCCCAGCAAGATTTCTGGAGGTACAGACAGATTGTTCTAAACTTTATATGGGAAGGCAAGGAACTAGAATGGCTGGAACAATTTGAAAGAGAGAAATACAGTGGGAAGCAGGGGCCAGACACTGGAATACTGCTCAGCACCACAGAGAAATGAGCGATCGAGTCATGAAGGGGCACGGGGGCCTTCGGTGCGCATCGCTAAGGGAAGGAAGCCCATGTGAAATGGCCACGTACAGTATGAGTCCGACTATGTGACGCTGGGAAAAGACCAAACTATGTGAGAGTGAAAAAGATCAGTGGTTGTCAGGGGCTGGGGGGAGGGGGAGCAGAGCACAGGGCATTTTTAGGGCAGTGAAACTGAAATTCTGAAAAATAAAAGGGCTCCCCCCATGAACCCGTCTGGACTCCCCTCTGCCCATAGCCCCCTCGACCTGAGAGAGCAAAGGAAAGGAGAACACGCAGGATCAAAGAGACAGGAGCTTAAATCATTATCTGCACCCCACACTTCTTGGGGACCTAACTCGTGAGCCCCCTTGCCCCAGCTCCTCGATGGCATTGACATTGACACGCAGTCGCTGTTCGGAGACACGGAGCTTGTTGCCTGCGCAATGGAGTTAAACACACGGTGGGCATAACGAGGCCATCCGTCCGGACGACGGTGCTGGTGAGCCCACAGAAGCTGAGTTGGTGCCAGTCTTCCCCCTCACCCTGCCTCCAGAACGAACCGTCCCTCCTGTGTGTCCCCACCGGTCATGCCACCAACAATACTCGATCAAGCTAATTTCTCTGTTTCCATTGCCATACCATGACAGGGACCCCGTTCATTTGTCATCTGTTGAGGGAGCCCCCACCTGTGAGGTGGCAGGTACGCGAAACATGGAAGACGGAGATGAGCCAGGCAGAGCCACAGCCGCTGGGGAGAGGACAATTCAGGAGCCTCGTGTCTTACTAATTCCTACGTCCTTGACATTTCGCACAGGACCTGTTGAAGGAATGGGTGAAAATCCCTAACTGAGGCTGTAGAAAGTGCAGCGACTAAAATCCATTCTAGCGCTTTGGCCATGGAGGCTCCGCCCCCCATACTCAGAGAGGGGCAGTGATGAGGAGAGGAAGGGTCCCGGTCACATCAGCACAGAGGCGTCCTTTATCACCGCAGATCGGCGACCAGCCGGGCCAGCCCGTTGACAGCCCAGGACTGCTGCCCTTTGTGTGAGAAAGCTGCAAGCGAGGACTATTCTTCCGGGAGCGGAAAGGATCTGTTTTCTCCTTTTAACAAAAATAGGACTATGTAGTATGCACTATTTTGTAACTTTCGGGTCCGCCCATTTAACAGCACCTGGTGAATATTTTTCCACAGGACCAGATCTACAAGTCACGCACTGATTTCATGGCTGCCTAGTGTTGCATTGCATGAATGGATCAGCTTTTATTGAAGCTATTTCCCGAGTGGGGTATTTAGGCTGTTTCCAGACTCCCGTGTGATGGATCCTTAGCAGAAGCATTGCCGGGTCACTGAGCCTGTGCCTGTCACCTTTTGGGCTGCACCACCCCGTTGCCTGCAGAGTCCCCGCAGGGAGCGGCTGGGCAGGGCACACAGACCCTCAGCACCTAGCTGAGTCCCTTGGGGCCAGATGCACTCTGGGACTGGGGATTGTCCAAGTTCTGGAGAAGCAGCACCGGGTGGTTCTGCGCACCCTGTGACACGTGCAGCCGATTCTGGGGCGGGCCCACGGTCCAACCGTTACCATATCGTCTCCTCAGTAAACAGACAGACGTTCACAATGAGTTGGATAAATCAAGACCACGGAGACCCTCACGGCTGCTCAGGATAGGTTTTGCTACTATGTGAGTTTTGGTGCTAGAAGTATGTTTGTTTAAAAAAAAAAACAACAACTTTCAGTGTTCCAAATTTTCGCAGTTTGGGTTTATGGTGAAGGGATGTGGTAAGGAGTCCACTCTGCTGCTTTGTGAGGGAGACTGGGCCAGGAAGAGGTTGTACAGGACAAGGAGTAAGGCGTCAGCCAGCTTGGGAGGGAAACCGTCTGTGATTGGGTCCTGGCTTCACCAACTACAAGCTGGGCGCCCCGGGGCCAGTAGCTTGCCCTTTCTGGGCCTCATCACTGAAGCGTGCACAGATCCCAGAGCTGTGGAGAAGATTATAAAGGATGAAGCATGTAAAGCACTTAGTGTATACTTAACTAGATGAAGAGACGAGTTATTAAACTTCCCATAGTAGATGGCAGAGCTGGGCAGTGGGAGTGAAGGGAAGCCCTTGCTTTCTCTGTCATACCAGGTGGGGCCAGAAAAATACCAAGACCCTCGAGTCTGTCAGCCCGCAAAGTCAACCCTCAGAATTCTGCTCTCGGTCCCCTAAGCAGGAGCCCAGAAATCTGGGGAGGAGGAAGGGCCCCACAGGAGATGCAGTGGCCCTCCTCTCGGTGTCCCCCCGATGGCTTCCTTTCGTCTCACCGGCACCCCAGCTGTGTGGGGCTGGGCCCAGCCAGCTCCGCTGGGACCTCCACAGAGACCTGTTTTGGTTTCCCAGAGTGTGGTTGCTGCAAATGAAGGCCTGGACAGTTCCACGCTGCTGTTCCAGGAGCAGGTCAACCCAGCACCCGGGCAGGACACCAGCAGGGCCCACAGAAAGTCAAACTGTCTCGTTAGGACACGGGCTGTCCAGCAGGAAGAGGTGTGAGAATGGGCACAGGTGTGTGCTGGGGTCCCGGGCCAGACCGCAGCAGGGTGCTGGGTGGGAGGGGCTGAGGCAGCTGGAGTGGGGGGCAGGGCGGAGGCCTGGGCTCGCTGCGGGGACGGGCAGAGGGGAGGGGCGGGGCCGGTGCCAGGCTTCCTTCCACACGTTCCAACCACATAGCCCTGGCCGTTTTCTAAACTTGAAAAAGAAAAAAAAAAAAAAAAGAAGAGAAGGAACACTTGGAAATAAAAGCCTGAAAAGTCCTCTGTTGGCCAAGTTTGACCAGCGCAGATTATGGCACCACAGGCTCTGGAGGCTCTTGGCACGGAGAACTCTGACACCCCTGTGTTCGCTGGGAGAACCTGGGCGGGCCCAGCTGCTCCGCCCGGGCGGTGAGCAGACGGAAATTTTCAGGTCCCCCATCGAATGAGGCTTGCAGAGCTCACCAAACAGACCCCGGGAAACGGCCAACTGGCTCATCAGTTTAGTGAGCAAGCGTCTTCAGAAGAGTTTTAGAAGTTTCTTGAATCCAGTGTAAAACATTATCGAAAGTGTTTAATTGCTCATAAGCCTAGTAATTTTATACAATGATAACTTCATTACTAAATGTGCCTTCCAATCTTAATCTATAAAGATCTAAACATTTATTTTAATTACAGTATTTTAATACTGTGTTTTTAATCACAGTATTATTAAATTTCACCTGTACCCCTGTCCTGTATATTCCATAAACAGTTTTTCATGTTTTTATACTGCTCATGGTAATTCTAATATTAGCATTCATTTCATTGTATTCAATACCACAGATTTCTTAGACAATAAAAAAATAGTTTTTCACTATTGTAAATAATGTTGCAACAAACATCTTTGTGCATAGGGTACCTTCCTATACCGATGACTTAAATTCATTTTCGGTTATTTAATCAACTACATTTATTGGATACCTATTATATAAGGCCCTGGGGATAAGTGAATAAAACAGACACAATCTCCACCCCAGAGGCTAAACATTCTACATTTTAATAAGTTTCTATCTTCCTGAGTGGGTCTCAAATACAACAATAATCCTCTTAGAAATTGTAGCATTTGGGAGTTGGAAGTAACCAACGGCGCCTCTCCCTTCCCACCAGGAGCGTGGAGAAGGCACCTGCGGGGAGCGAATGGCAGCTCGTTTCTGCAGAGCTGGGCTGGAGGACGGAGGCTGGGGACCCTGTGCTGGGGGCTTAGACTCTGTGCAGCAGGAGCATGCCCCACCCCTCACAGGGTAGGGGCGGGGCTGGGATCTGCAGGCCTCTCCCCGCCCCCACTCAGACCCTGGGGCCTGCCCTGTACACTGCCAGGATTTGGGGTGCAGAGAAGGCAGAGCATTTGCTTCCTGTGGACAGACTGGCTCCTGATGGGGAAAGGATGTGCGGAGCATGCTCACCCCTTCTCCTGACAGAGGCCAGGGTGCTATTTCATCTGGAGCCCCCCTCCCTGCCCCCATGCTGCCTGGAGGCTGTGCAGTCTCTTAAACTTACAGCCCCCTGCCCCACCCAACACCAGCTCCTGACACCCAGCTCCTCTCAGCCCAGCCTCTGGGACTGGCCCGCCAGGGTTCCAGGGCCTTGTCAGCAGTGACGGCCATGGCTCAGGCAGTGCCCACAGGCTGAGAGGTGACCCGAGCGGTCAGAGCGGGAGGATGGCAGCACCCCTCCCAGAGCCTGGACCGCTTCCACCCTGCTTCTGCCGTTTGGTGGGCTGATGGGTCATGGGGCTGACGGGCAGGAGGCAAACCCCTCTCCCGCGCAGTCTGGGTCTTCATGGCTGCACTAACTGACTGGAGGCTCATCCTGTGCCAGGCGTGTGCCAACCCCTGTCCATCGCTGTCTCACTGAATCTTCCAAGCAGCCCTCGCTCCGGGGGCACTGACCAGCTCTCCTTTGCACAGGAGGGCAGGTAACTTCTCCAGGATCACACTCGCCAGGAGCAGCAGCCGGTCTCGGACCAAAACATGTCCGAAGGCACCGTCTGAGTTCCCAGCCTTCGCACTGTGCTGTTTACACAGCACCTGGCCACCCTGTCTCTGTGCCTTTCCTTGCACTGCTTCCAAAATCACTGCTCGGGCGACCATAAAGGAAAGAAAGAGAAAGTGTGTCTTTGGACAGACCACACCTGACATTCCCAGGTTTGGCTGGGGAAAGGCCAGCTCTCCGACGGCCGGACTGGCTGCCTGTGGGTGGCCCACGTGCGATAACCACTAAGGCCGGCCGAGCTCAGCCTCCACGCCAGCTCCACTGTCGATGCCTGACCCACCAAAGTCAGCTTACATCGTCCCCACAACAATCACAGGAGGGAGGCACTGATATTTTATCACCCCCATTTCATGGCTGAGGAAACTGAGGCACAGAGAGTTTCAACAACAAGCGCAAGCCACAGAGTGGCTATGCTAGGATTCGAACCACCCTTCTCTAATTTCTTTCCAACTGAAGAACAAAGCAGCCAGTCCCCTCGGAGTCCAGGACGCTGCAGTGATTGGGAGTAGCCGTTTCCTCCCAGTCCTTTTGGCATACGTGCCATCAGCCTTTTCCACGAATCGGTCCCTGAGAAGTGTCCATTATTTCTGAAGGTGGGGATGTGGGGCAGTGAGGGATGGGGTAGGTTATGAAAGCCTGGTTTTATTTCTCAGCCAGCAGACTCGCCTGTGCCTTATTCTTACACGCATGTACCCAACCCTTCTCAGTCTCTTCATCGACCCTCCCTGCTTCTAAAAATGCCTCCCTAAATAAAACACTCCATTTCCATAATGTGGCCTTTCTTACACATGGAGACTTCTCCTCCCCACAAATATTGACAGAGCTTTTCTCCCTGTTGGGGAATTAACACACGCCCGGCCCAGTCGGCATTCACCGCGCCCATCTATGCCTTGAAGTGTACCTGGAGGTTTTCCACTGATTCTATTTACAGAGAGGACGGACTGGCCGCTGTCGCACTGAGAACAAAGAATGACCAGACAAGGAGGGGGTCACCAGAGGTGAGGTTTACAAACTAGTCCTTAGACGGCTTAACGATGGTTTAACTCAAATCCAAACCTTCTCACAAATAAACAGGGAAAAGGAGCTGACTGCTTCAGGGTGGCCCGTTTCGCTCTCCCCTTTGGCAGCTCCGACATTCTGAAGGATGACTCGAACATGTGCAGCACATCAGAGCTCTTCCTTGTACACAGTCCTCTTGAGCCCTGCAGCCGTGGGGGAGGGCTGGAGCCTGCCAGTGGAGGGCAGACAAGAAACAAAGATTCCTTTTTCCTCTGTTTCCCTTCACTGTCTAGTGTGTCTCTATTTAGATGCTGAGATAGACACTGTACATTGGCTAATCCACTCATTAGACTGGAAAAGGGTAAAGATACTCACTTTCCCAGCTTCCCTTGCAGCTAGGGTTGGCCAGGGGACACAGCTCTGACCAAGGAGGTAAAAGTAAAGGTCTACTGGGGAATGTTGGGACAGCTGCATAAAAGGTAAAGAGATAGTTCTACCTTTTATACCCTCTCTTCCTACTGCCTTGAATATGGACTTGATGCCTGGAGCTGCAACAGCCATCTTGCGACCATGAGGAAAAGACCCAGAACCCTGACTTCTTGGAGCCTGTTCTGTTCCTGGAGCAATGCTGGCCTGGGAGGGGAAACTGTAAGTCAGTGCTAGGATTCAGGGACCCGGGAGGGGAGGATGACTACAGGTGGAAAGGAAGGCAGCATGGAAAAGAGTCTCTTATTGTTTCAATTCTTTTATCACATCAAAGAGAAAGTTTCAGATGGATGCACGGTTTCCTTACCATCGCCCTCTGCTTACTGATTCTCTTTATCACAGAAAGTCCTAGGGCCTGGCAGCTTCAGGAGGTGACAGTATCTAGCCAGCATTTAATGCCAATGTTTTATTTTTCATTATATTTTTTCAACTTATTTGTTTTTATTTGATTCCAAAAGCAGGAAGTATAAATAGAAATACACAAGAATAGTCACCAACAGTTGTCCCCTCCCCCATCCCTAACCTCCAGCTCTTCTCTCCGTAGGCAATCACTATGTGCTCCTTATACACTCTTCCAGAAATATTTATGCATATTCAAATATATGCAAATGTTTATTGATTTAAAATTAATCTCTATAGCACATGAGACAGAATTCCATTTATGAGTTTGATCTGTGGTGTTTCTACATTGAAAAGAAAGGGGCTCACTTTAAAGTACAGTGTTGAGCAGATACACAGAGATGACAAAACCTGTGACTGAGGCATGTGACGGCACACTCGGGGAAAGCTGGGGAGTCCGAGGGGCTCTGCTCCCAGTTTTGCTCTCTGCAAGAACAGTCTTGCCTCCTCTCCTCTCTCCTCCAAGGGCGGCTGGAAGGTGCTTTGTTGAGATTCGGGCCTC
Organism: Trachops cirrhosus; assembly: GCA_028533065.1. Taxonomy (NCBI): domain Eukaryota; kingdom Metazoa; phylum Chordata; class Mammalia; order Chiroptera; family Phyllostomidae; genus Trachops; species Trachops cirrhosus. The sequence goes on from CM052539.1 coordinate 11,916,028, forward strand.
AGGTTCAGAGCCTGAAGTCCTGCCACAGATCCCCTTTCCCCTGGGAAGGCAGGGGGGCCGGGTGGAGGGCACAGACCCTTACCTGGAAGGCTCCGAGCCATCGAGGGAATCTGTGGGTGGGACCTGCGCCCCGAAGCTTTGGGGGCCTGTTTCTATTGTCGAATCCACATAATGGGGGTTCTGTTAGGTCATGCCTGGCATGTATTTGCTTCCAGAAAGAACTTGTCACCTGGATACTGTTCTCCTTCCTGCCGCACGAGGGTCCTGGGCACAGGTGTGCACACACGTGCCTGCGTGACTGCATATGGGTCCCATGTGTGTCTGAGTGAAGGAGCAGAGAAGCTGCAGAAATGCAGCAATGACTCAAACTCATGCCCAGCACGGCTTTGGTTTGTCTACCAGCACTTCCTAGTTATGAATAAAATATTAACGCGTCTTATTTATGCACTAGTGAACTTCATTATAAATACGATTAGTGTTCTCATTCTGCTCAGACACAGCACCTCATGAATCTAATGAACAAAGTGGAGAGAGCCACACACTGCCACTGTCCGTAACTAAACCCCCATCTCCGAAGGTACAAGCAGACCCTCAAAGTCAGCCCTTCTAACCCAAAGCTGTGCAATTCTCATAGCTGCAGCAGCTGCGTTAAAGTCGAAGAGGTGGAACATGCATAGATAGCACCGCACAGAACAATGCTAAGGTCGATTTCCAAAGGATCAGATGAAAACGTGCTTGGAAATGCCCGCAAGTGTCACATTCTGTGATGTGACACTTTAAGACTAAATCCTTGTGCATTCATTGGTTGGAGGGATCCTCAGAAACCAGGTGAGCCTTGGGGAACCTGCCTGAGCATCCTACTTAGAGAATCATTCACAAAAAACTCCAAGCCCCAGCTGCTACATCAAATAAACGTGGGCCTCTGAGCTCCCCATGAGAGACCCAGGCCACACCAAATGGGTCTTCCATAGGTGGTGTTCATCTGTAGAAAGCCAGGTTTTTTAAAAAAATAGACTACTTCTAAGAGCAGCTTTAGGTCCACAGCAATGTTAATCACAAGGCCACCCCCCCACACACACACAAGGCCTACCCCATTACCAACACCCCCACCAGAGCAGCACATCTGTGAAACCCATGAGGCTACAATGACACATCCCGATCACCCTCAGGAGCGTGCGATGGGCTCACTCTGCCGCTGCACGCTTTATGGGTCTGGACAAACGTCAGTGCCATGTACCACCGTTATAGTATCACACAGTCGTTTCACTGCCCTAAAAATCTCATTCTCATATACTGACTTCACTGAAATACAAACTATAAGCTTTTTCTCATATCATTAAATATTTTCGGTGGGGGGGAGGACAGGCGAGGCTGCCAGATCAAAGCCCCCAAAGTGCTGAACCTTCGAGTGGGCGGGAGGAGGCACACAGCGCTCACTCTCTCACCCGGCAGATGGGGGTGGGCGGGCAGGGGCTCGGAGCTGCTTGTCCAGGGGCCCTGGTTCCTTCCACCTTGTTGTTCCCCCTTTAGACTTGATTTGCTGAAGACACCAGATTGTCCACAATCTGTGTGTGAGTCACCACCTGGAGGTTTTTCTGGAAAGCTGGGGGATAGCCCTGGGTGGGTAGCTCCGTTGGTTAGAGCGCTGTCCTGATACACCAAGGTTGCAGGTCCCATCCCCGGTCAGGGCACATATAAGCAGCAACCAATGAATGCATAAATAAGTGGAACAACAAATTGATGCTTCTCTCTCTCTAAAATCAATTTTAAAAATTAAAAAAAAGAGAAAGAGAAGAAGAAAGAAAGAAAACAAGGCAATATGCCCAGCTCTCTGGTCCATCTGGGAGCTGAATGAGATCGTGCACGGAGGAGCCCTGGAGGGTGGGCGGCAGAGTGGGTGCTTCATTAGAGCATCCTTATTTCAGAAGTCAGGAGAGAGCGGAATTTGTCATGGTGACGACAAGCTAAGCCCTTATAAAGCACAGCTCTTGAAATTCTGCCCGTGGCGCCGGGGAGCCCCCGCCTGTCTCCCAGAGCCGCCTGACCCCACACCCACCAGGGATGAGCCCAGCTCCGATCAGTTGCTGATTTTCTTCCTTTGCTTAATGGTCCCGGATGTGGACCTCAGCAGAACGCCACAAGAATCATAAAAAGAAATTTATAACAAGATAGTGTTTAAGCTGTGTGAGCCACACAGGAGGCAAGGCAATTGCATTCCTAATCATTTTCCTGTCTTCTCGTTTCACCACGAGAAACTCATTTCACCATTAGGCTCAAATTTACTACAGGAGCAAGGAGGCCAGGGAAGGGGGGTGCCTATGATGGAGCCAATCACCACCCCACCTCCTAGAAGGAAAACTCATCCCACAAAATCCCCCTCCCGTGGTTGTTTCCACACCAGGGCTGGGGCGCAGGGGAAGAAGGTAGTAGTAGCTCCTGATGACACCTACCACGATGTCACCTTACAGGTCCTAAATGGGAAGACACATCACAGGGCCATTTTTTAATTTTGTCCTCTCTTAGAGGAGGCCTGTGTGGGGTTCCAGGGGGGCCGATGGGGGCCAGAGCATTGGAGGGGCTTTCCTTCCCTGGCCTCTGTACTTGCCCCTTGGTAGAGACAAGCCTTTCCGTCTGGGTCTCCCTTCTGCTGGCCCCAGAGGTCAGCTTCACATCCTTGAGCATCAAATGGGGCTCAAAGCCTCAATCCAAGTCAGTCATCACTTGGTCCTTCCCAGGCTGCTGCCTGGATGGGAGGGAGGGATCGGGGCTGCAGTAGAAGGAGACTGAGATCAGCATCCTGGGCTCGTACCCCAGCGCAGTCCAGGCTCCTGTGCTGAGAGCTGAGTTACTCCTTCTCATCCTCCTACTGGTAGTGGTGCCCGCTCACCTGGCAGTTTCTTGGTGCCAGCCACTATTCTGAGTAATTTTATATGTGTACCATCTAACGAGGTCCTCACAGCAACTCTGCAAGGTGAGCATTTATTTGTATTATTATTGCATTTTCCCCTCTTGCCCCTTCGAGTCTTTTTGAAGACTAGACTTCCCCTTGTTTTCCACTCAACCCAGCTCTCAGAACAAGTCCAGGCACATCATAGAGATTTTACACATAAGTGCGGAACGAGTGAGCACTGTCAAGCCCCACCGGTCTTACTGCTCCTCTCGGTAACAATCGTCACCTCCTCTCTCCATGACAACTGCCCCTTTTCAGGCCTCTTTTCTTTCTTGCTCTGAGGTGCAATTGCCTTTGAATTCATCTCCTTTCCACTCTTTACTCCGACCAAACTGTGTAATAAGAAGTCAAATTTTACCTCAGGCTTACTGTCTGCATAGCAAGGTCATGTTCAAAGCACTTCACGTGTTACAACTCATATAACCCTAGGAAGGTACAATGAATATTCCCGTTTTACAGACAAGGAAACTGAGGCAGAGCGAGGTTAGGCATGGAAAAGTTGGCCAAGACGTGGCAAAGCTGTGATTCAAATCTGTGTTGGCACGGTCTGGAAGAGGGTAGGACACTAACTCACTCCTCTCCCAGCTGTCCGTCAGGCACGCAGGGCCGGGAGCAGGGAGAGGTGGGGCGTCCAGGGTGCAGAATTCCACTCTGAGTTGTGTGAGGCCGGTCCTGTGTGTGCACGCCTCTCTCCTCGCCCGTCTGAGCCTACAGTCCTGCACCTTCCCGGCTCCCCACGGCCCCACGGTGACGTCCGACAGCACCAGCCTGCTGTCTGGGGCCTTCCCCAGGCTGCTTAAAACTCACCGCTCCACCTATACCTTATTTCCACGTCTTGTCTGGTTGTCTGTCTGGAATGTCCTTTCCCCGCCCACGTTTATGGGTATAAAGCCTGCCATTCTTCATCAAAAAAAAAAAAAAAAGAGAGAGAGAGAGAGAGACCCTGCGTGGTCCTCTGGCCCTGCTGTTCTCCTGGGGGGCAGCTACCGGTTTCTGGCAGATCTCATTTCTACCTGCACTCATGCCCTGGGGTCCTCATCACTCTGAGGACTGGAAACATATCCTATAGGTTGACCCGACATTAAACTCTCCATCCTGAACTTCTGCAATTCCACTCTGTGCCCACCCCCTGCTCACCGCCTCTACTCGGATGTCTTCCAGCTATCTCAGACACGGGACTCAAACCTGCTCCTGCCCCGTTTCCCACCTCTGTGAAATGACACCCCTGCCTCCACCCTTCCTGTCACCGACGCCCTGAAGGTTGCAGTCACTCTCTCCCAACCCACATCCAATGTAATGTGAAGTGCTACTGGTTCCTCGGTCACCGCATGGCAGGACAGGGCTTATCATCACATCTGCTGCTGCTGCTGCTGCCGCCGCCGCCTGGACCCCAGGCACCACCTTCCCTCCCCGGATTGCTGCAGTCGCCTGCTTCTGCCTCAGCGACCACAGATGAGGCCCACCCACACTGGGCGGGGCAAGCCTCCCTGGAGAGTGTGCTGATTCAAGTGCGTTTCATTCAGGGACACCCACAGACACACCGGAACTCTTGTTTAGCCAAGTATCTGGGCATACCCCATCCAGTCCAGTCGACACATAATGAACACGGATGGGCAGCCATGGACGTGCAAAGTGCTAGCACCCAGAGTGACCCGGAGTGGGGTGGGGCGGGCCTGCCACCGTAGAGACCGGGGCTGACAGGTCAAAGAGGGCGAGCTGAAAACTGGACGGGAAAACCCAACACCACTGAACGTGAACGTCAGCTTGCCCGCCGGGCCCCAGAGCCCAGTGTCACTGCCGCCTACTCAGCAGCCAGTTCCCGTGACCGTCGATACGAAAAGCTCGTGCAAAGGACCCCAAGACCACCATTCAGTAAGAAGGCACACAGGGTGAGTATCAATAACTTTTAATGGTTCACATTGTTTGTTTTTTTAAAAGAATTATAACAAAAAAACAAGGAACTTAATATGTTTTGATAAATTGGGCAATTACAGAATCTAAACCAGGCAAGGCCACAAAGTATGATCCTTCCTGTGGGGGCAGAACCTTCCACTCCACGAAGCAGAGAGAACCACATGATTCGGCACCATCGTCTCGCACGCCTGCTGTTCTCGTTTCAGAGATCGACAGACTTGGAGGCAAAACAAATTGTAAAAAATAAATAAAACTCAACACAGTCAACTGCCTCGGGTCCCCTCACCATTTCTCCTTCTCGCGTCTTTGTCACACACGCAGGGGGGTGCGGGTGTGAGGCAGAGCCCTGTGGGACGGGTCGGGTGCCCTGCTGACGGAATGCCAGGCAGAAGCCTGGGCTCCCTGAGGTGACCGAGAAATGTACTCTGAGTCTACTGCTCGGTGTTGTAGCTGGGGAACACGAGAGGGGAGGGAATGAAAAAGGAGCTACAAGAACCGCTGGTGGGAGGCCTGATGGCCACAGCACGCGTGTAAAATCCAGCTCACGTAGTGGGAGGGTGGCCTGGATGCAGTGGCCCTTACTGCACTCACACAGAGATCTCCGACTGCGGAGTTAGTGCCTCTCCGTAGTAACACACGCTGGAGTGGAAATGAGGCATAACCACGTCTGCCAAAATCCCACCAGGTGTAGTCATTCATTCAACAGAAGATAGCAAAACCATTTGGTTTTTAAACAAAAATCCTTCACATCCACCTGTGTTCAAAAATAATAATAACTTATGATATCAACAACTTCCTCAAAAGAGTAATTACCACAAAAGAGTTAAATCGTAAGTGTAGAAAGAATGACTTCCCTATAAATGTAGTTCTTAGGGAGAGACGGACACATAGTATACATGAAAAATACAGCTGTGATATTAAAGCTAAAGTTACCAAAACAAGGTTTTAAGCAAGCGTTAAGTGTTTCGGCTCACTCAGACCAGCACACAATAAAGACATTTACTGTTCTTCACATTTAAGGTGTGCGTCTGCCTCCGTGGTCAGTCATGATGGAAATCACGCCAGACGGCTAAGCTCCGTGCAGGGGAACACGCCTCCAGCAGGCCTTCTCCTTTCCTAAGCAGAACTGAAACTAGTAGTAACTAGTGATGCTGCGCACGGGGGCGAATCTGGCCGTCAATCACATGTTTACTTGCTGAACGTGTAACTTATTAGGGGATGATGCTAGACAGGTCGGTGGAGCAGAGCAGAACATCTGGGTTCCCGGGACGAGCCTCTCATTAGCCGAGAGAGCCGAATCATGCCTCTCAAGCTACGAGGCACCCCACATGCACACTCAAGCCATGACTTGCTTTGGACAAAACTCGAGTGCTAACGTTTCTCATCTCTAGTATCGTTAACACCTTGGGGAAAACAGAAAACCATAACGGGCATTAGAAGCCTGACAAAGAGAACAGGAGAACCTGCAGGGGAAGAGACACGCGGAAACTGCTTCGCCAGTTGTTCCATCACTGCCCACCGCGTGGGCTTGAGGCCAGTGACTTCATGGACGCATCCTTCCGATGCACTGCCGAAGGTCAGTTTCGAGTCCATCGTGGTGACCCCAGTGTGATGCTGCTTGCCTTCCATTCACCGCCTCCTACCCAGGAGATCCAAGGGGCCTTGGGTGCTGTAAGCACACGACACACAGGTGTCGAAGCCCAAGACCCTTCCTGAAAACTTCACCTTGGATGTGGGCAAGGAAACGCCAGTGGTATGGAGTCTCGGCAGCAGCATCCACACCGGGGCTTAACCTCAGCAGCCAGCCTGCAGGATGTTGCCCCCAGAGCGCTTGGTCACCGACAGAGTCGTGAATACCTGCGGGAGGAGAGAGCACGAGATTCTCAGACACCCGAGCAAATGAGTTACCAGGGCGTAAGTAGCTCAGATGCACCGTTCATGCCAAGGAGTGCGGTGTTTACTGAAATCAAAGAACCAGAGAAGTAACACGACCAAGGATATCCTCAACTTCCCCAGAGGATAAAAGGGGAAGAACATTTTAAAACCAAAGAAGAGAAAAAATATTTAGGTTATATCTAACGTCAAACTTTCTTAGCACGAGGGTGACTGAAACAAGTTACCCAAGCCACTTGTCTGTTCTCTAAAAAGGGTGCACCGTGGAGATTTCTGGGTCTGGAGAAAGGTTTACAAAGTGCACTGTGACGAACCCCACGTGCCCGCCCGGCCCAGGGAGCTCCGTGAGCGCGGCCAGAGGCCCACGCCTGCCGCCGCCTGGCCACGCCCTCCCCACTCCCCCTCAGTCGGTGGGGACCGCACTCCCACAAAGTTCTTCCCGCTTTCCTTTGTAGATTTTTTACAACTTCACACGAAAATGGCAGATGGTGTAGTCCTCTCCTGCTACCTGCTTTCTTGGCTCGCACTGCATTTCTATAATCCATCCACATGGAAATTCTGCTCTAATTCTTCCATTTCTCACCGAGTAGTTTTCAGTTACGGTAGTATCCCATGTATGCGGTGTACTGCAGTAGCCAATCATTCAAGCAGTGAATGTACCACAGTTGCCTATCCAGGCTCCTTTGGCTGGCCGTGCTGGCTACTGCCAATACGCTCTGCAACATGCTCTGTGACATCCAGGGGTCTCCTTGCGCCCAGAGCTGGAGGTGCAACTGCTGGGCTGGAGGGTAAGAGCCACTTCACCGTGACTGGATTTCCAAGGTGCCTGACCCATCAGCATGCTCATTTGCAGTGACCGACGAGTTCTCATCTCACATTCTTGCAAACGTTTGGTGCTTGTGGGTTCAGGGCCTTAATTAATAACATCTTTAGGCAGCTTTAACTTGCTACCGTGCAAGGTGGCCTACACATAAAACAACGGTTCTCAAACTTTCGTGAACAAAGCCTATTCACAGTGCTTAAAATACACAGAAGTTATGCGTATTTGGCGGACCTAGGGTAGGGCTGAGGGATCTCATTTTTAGCAAGAGTCCCAAGTGATTGGTTGTTACACGGGTTGTCTGCGAGCCACATGAGGATTTGTCGTGCGACACCAGTGTCGCAACCCTAACCATCAGCTGTTTGCCTTCATAGTTTCACTACGTGAAACATACAAGAAAACGTAGTATTTCTCTATCTAGAAACAGATTTTTATTCCCAGCCTAATGGAATATTTGGTACCAAACCAACTGTCGCCACTTAAACCACCAAAAACTAGACAAAACATAGGAAATAATTATTGCAGATACCAAACAACAGGCAGTGGGCTGCGAGTCCCATAAAAGGAGAAACAAATAAGCTGAGGCTTCAGCAGGCCTGACCATCTGTCTACCTGGAGGCATCCACAAGCCCCGGGGGTAGGAGCCCAAGGGGGGCACAGATGTCTTGGTGACGAGCAGACAAGACTGGACACTGGGGAGGCTGAGGTGGCTGGGATTTGGGGGGCTGAATTCCCCAGACAAGGGAGCTACCCAGAAAAAGAGCTCCAGAAAGCTGCACGCAGGTCTGTCATCTTTGGCTGAATACGAGGCTGCGCAGGTCTAGGGGGGCAGGACCTCACGAGGCCAGGGGAGAAACCACAGCCCCAGAGCTGTAGGCTGAACAGCCGCCAGTGCCCCGCTGGGATGAGGAGAAGCCCCAGTTCTCACGAGCTGCAGTCCAGAGGCCTCCCGAGCACCTGGGGCAACCACTGGAGACCCCAGAAAGCCACCCTAGGCAGAGGGCTGAGCATTACTGGCCCTGGAGCAAAAGCTACTCTAGACTGCCCTACCAGAGCTTAAAACAAACCTCCGAAGGATCAAGTGAACCACTAGGACGTTAATGGTCTCCCACAACGAAAAACGAAACCCGGGTACCTGGCGCAGATTCGAAATGCTGAATGAAGCAACAAAAAAACCCCGTCAACCTAGAACTCTTTAGTCAACAAAAAAATACTTCCATGAAGACAGCAAAATAAACACATTTTCAGACAAGCAAAAGTTGAGTGATTTTGTCACCTGCAAACAAACACTACCAAAACATGTTCAAGAAAGTTCTTCCAGCCCAGAGCAATGGCAACAAGGGCCGACACCTCTCCCTCCAAAGGGGAGAGAGAGTCACCGTCACCTGCCTGGCGCTCAGCACCCACCGCCCTCATGAATCCCCCTTCCTTTATGACCCAGGGCAAGAACGTCCCTCTCCTGCCAGGCTGGGCTTTGCACCCTGTCCCTCACGTTCTTGTTTCGCACATCACCCGCCCCACCTTTTCATCCTTAACCTTGCCTTTTCCAGTGGTCTTTCTCAGACTGTATTTATCGTAACACAATCCTCCCTCAAACTGAGGATCACCTCTACCACCAATGTCTCTCGTCCTCTTTCAGCCAAATGTTAAGCTGTTTGGCACTTACAGCCTATTTTACTCCCCATGTCACTGAAATCCGGCTCCCACCCCCCATTCCATGGGAACACCCTCCCGCAGTTCATCGGAACTCCCACTGCCGCACCCAGAGGACACCCTGCGGTCTCCGTTTCCCACGGCCCCTCCACAGCACTCCGTGCTGTTGACCTCACCTACCACCTTGTAGCAACTCTTTCCTCTCCCTGTTTCCTTGACAGGGGTCTTTCCCGTTTCCTTCCTGTGTGACTGGTCCTCAGCCATGGCATGGAAGTGTCCTGAAACACCGATTCCCCAGCCCTGGCAGTGGCCGGAGCCCCTGGGCTGGCTGGCTGTAGCCCTCAGCCACCCCAGCGTGCTGCACAAACACTGCCACTGTCCACGCGTGCAGGACACTGCGAGGCCAGAAAGCACTGCCCAGGGCTGCAACCTCAGCTCCATCCCTCAGATACCTCCCAAGTTAGTGGCCTCGTTCAGTCAACACTCCCTTCTGGGCAGACGAATCTGCCATCTCTCCAGCCAGTGTCTCTCCTGAGCTACGCACCAGTGAGGCCTAACTGACATCTCTTCGTGGATGACGCTGCAAACTGAAAGTGCCTGGCACGGAACCCGTTACCTTCCTTCCCCAAGTCCCGTTCCTCTCAGTGAACGGTGCCACCGCTACTTGGATGCCCAGGCCACACACCTGGAATGGATTATTAATTTTTCCATCTTCGTTACTATGATAGGTAATCAATTGTTAAATCACATGTCTCGCTGATCTGTTAAATTTGATGTCTCTTTGTGTTAACACTGGCAGTTCAGGTCTTCACCATTCTGACTGGCCACTGTGAGATTTTCAGCATTTTCACCCCACTGTGACCACCTTTCACGTGGACCACACACTGCACATTCCCACCCTGTCGGGACACTGACCTGGGGGCTGGGCTTGCTCTGGCCAAAGATGTGTGTGCGGAAGTGGCACGCATTACTCTTAACGCCAAGCGTGCTTCCCTACCTCCCTCCCCTCTGCCACTTGCCAGCAGGGCCCCAGGGAGAGGCTGCTCCATCGGCCTGGTCCTGCAGTGAAGATGCAGAGAGGCTGAGCTGCAGCTCACCCAAGGTGACCGGACAGCACTGGCAAGGAGTACAGCGCTTTTAGAGGCCAAACAAACCCAAACCAAAACACCACCCAAACGGTCCACCTCCACTGCCTAGTCATGGAAACACAAAAAGGCTTGTGTTCAACACATGAAATTTAGAAACATATTTGGTCTCTGAGTACAACCAGAACTTTAATCCAAACCATTCTGGTTGCACTGACTGAGCTGCGTGGCAACAGTGGTAAGATTCGGCGGAGTCAATCAGTCCTACCCTCCCTACACGGACCACCCTTCCGAGGCCATTACGTGTCTCACTGAGACTGGGCGCCGTGGCTCATCTGGGTGCGCCCTGCGTGGACTCATGGAGAGCCTGCGCCCTTGTTGGCGCCCCTGAGCATCTAGATGTGCTTTTTAGTCAGCTGCCCCTTTGGTTCCTGAGAAACATCTGGTTCCCTGGCTTTTATTATGAAGAGGGAAAAGAGCATGCACACACACACACTCAAGGTCACTCTGTCGTACACAGATCAAAACAGCAGGTATCTGCATCAAACTACTGTTGAACAGAAGGGGAAATGCTGTTGTGTAAAGGAGGGACAACACTGAGAACGACCCTTGGGCTGCTGTAGCCCTAAACCAGTGACAAAGCTTTTCCCTTTCCTTACACACTAGTATCTCATCAGCGCCTCAAAAATTCAGACCCAAGTAATAATGGCCAGTATCAGAAAAGCATTTAAAATATGAAGCCAGAAGCAACTATTGACAATTCATGTCCAAACAAATACTTATGAGAAAGATTTCATCCTTGTTAGCAAAAATATGAGAAAATCCCCCTTTTGAAATAAGTTAGCTCCCTTTTTATACTTAATGCACGAAATTTTATACTGAATTTTGGAACACTCTCATTAGCACTCTTAAATTCAATGCTGATGACACTGTAAGCTAGTACAACTCTTGGGAAAAGCGACAAGATTCCTTTGTTTAAAAAACGTGTGACTGTGGAAGAGGACAGAGAGACAGTAATCAGCAGTGAAGAAAGCTGCGCCAGAATGCCGGTATCATGGGCAACTGAAAATAGCATCAACCACGCTCCCTTTTCAATTTTTATAATGGAAGAAATAAAGAGCCAGGGAATGTATTCAAACAAATTTCAGGCATATGAATTCGCCAGCCTGACTTTTCTTTCTCAGGAATTAATTTAGAAAGAGAACTTGTGGCAGATTTGGATAGAAACTAAAACATCAAACATGTCACTAGATAACAAAAAAAGAGTTCTTATCAATTTTTCTTATACTGATTTATACTTAAAAGATGGGGAAAGTCAATATACTGCCAGTGTTGAATAGTGTACATGAAAAACCATTGGGGTCAATTTTTACAACGATTTTATTTGCACACAGCTGCTTTATAATTTTCCTAAGAACACAATTTTACAAAAGGAGAATAGAGGCTGCCCCTTCATGCTTTTCTATCCAACACACAGAACATCAACAAAGGGTCAAGGGTTGCTGGTTCGAATCCCAGTCAGGGCACATGCCTGGGTTGCAGGCCAGATCCCCAGAAGAGGGGCGCTCGAGAGGTGACCACACAGTGATGTTTCTCTCCCTCTCTCTCTCTCCCTCCCTTCCACTCTCTCAAAAAATAAACAAATAAAATTGAACACACACACACACACACACACACACGGGTCAAACGCTGCTGCAGGCTTCACCTTACCTTCACATCTGGCCCCAACACCTCTAAGCCTCACGAGACCCCCTCACTCTAGACTGGGATTATGCTGACTATTAAAACGAAACATTTGGCCCTGGCTGGTGTGGCTCAGTGGATTGAGGGCAGGCCTGTGAAGCAGAGCGTCGCCAGTTCGATGCCTGGTTGGGGCATGTGCCTGGGTTGCCGGCCAGGTGCCCAGCACAGGGCATGCAATAGGCAACCACACATTGATGTTTCTCTCTCTTTCTCCTTCCCTTCCCCTCTCTAAAAATAAACAAAATCTTTAAAAAAAAAACTAAAACATTTGATGGTGGGCACTGAACTTCATTTGAAGACATTTTACAGGGGTCTTTTCTAATGTTCTTTCCTCTTGAGCTATTGTATTTCCCCTACAAATAAACTTGATTAGTTGAAATTACTACTCCAAATGATGTAGTCAGTTTCCCATTCAATTACTGCTGCTCAGCTGTCCAGAATAAATGAGCGCCACACCATCTTCTCACTGAATAATGTTGATGCATTACTGATGCTCCCAGCCTTACGTATTGACACCAATGGGCTTTCAGTCAAAACGGGCGCAGCCCCCCTCCTCTTAGAGCAATTCTGGAAGGAAACCCTTTAGAAAGGATTGTGCCTCAAAGAGCAAAGTCTCAACTGAAGACTCTGTCGACTTTCCTAAGCAATTACTCTTCCAAACCAAAGGCTGCTCAATTGCCCGAGTTATTTTCTCAAAATGGTCTGGCAGGCATCACTCAATGTTTCATTCTGCCCACCATCCACAGCTGGCCTGGGGGCTGGGACTAGTTCTGGACACTTTAAAGCTGTGCTCAGGACCAGTTTTTAAATTATTATTATTTCGATTCCATCCAATGGACTGACATTTGTGAAATTCAATAAAAATGTATTAGGAAAATAAGTTTTTAAAAGCCATAAAAATTAAAACTCAACTTTTAATTATTAGATCAGACACTGTCAAATTACTCTTCGAGCTTCTAAACCCTTCTTCATGTCCACCCTTAACTCAGTAAGGACTAGGAGCAAACATTCTGTGGCCGGCATTTTGCACAGCACCCCGTACAGTACACGGCTTCCCATGAAAACACAGTCCGTCCAGTAGCAAGTCCACGTCAGAACGTGGCATTTAGCACAGAGAAGAGAGTCCCTACCATCCCCTACCTATCAAATTTCACTTGCCCTTGATCAAGCAGCTTTAAAAAGATTTCCATCATCAGGGGTCAGAAGCTTTTGTTTTTTCAAAATCTAGTTTCTAAGCAAGTAGTTATTCATAACCAGGGGCTTAGAAAAAAATCCATAGGCGCTTTTTCAAAATACACATCCCTCCCTACACCCTTAAAAATACTGTAATGGCGACCTTCAGTGAAGCCACACCTACAATGAAATACCCTGGGGAAACCCGCCAACAGATGTGGACAGTCACTGATCACCTGTCACGCACCAGAACTCTCCCAGACACCTCCACTTCCCGCGTAACACCGCTCACCAACCCTCTGAGCTAGCTCTTACCTCTGCTGTATTTAATGTGAAACCCAGCTCCTGAAAAGCTGGGTGACGCCACCAGGGTCACCAAAAAGAAACTGCTGAGTGAGATGACAACCCAGGTCTGTGTCTCCTCATGCTCATGGTGCCACCGGTAAGTCATTTCCAGTTTTTATTCGATGTCAACTATTGTAGGAAGGTCTGTGGAAATGGAGTTACCACTTGTACACCGTGGTGCCTCGGGGGCCAGAGAGCCTGGGTTGGAATCCCCGGTCTGCCACTTCCGAGCTGGCCACCGTGGGCAAGTCCCTCGGCCCCTCCATCCTCATCTGTGAGAGGGCGAGATACTGCCACCCGTCTCGGGGGCACCTTCTAAGGGCCAGGTGAGTGAACACACACCCTGAAGAGCCCCAGACACGCACCGTGGCCCTCACCCACATCAGTGACTGCCACTCATCTCGGGGGCACCTTCTAAGGGCCAGGCGAGTGAGTACACCCTGCAGAGTCCCGGACGCTCACCGTGGCCCTCACCCACATCAGTGACTGCCACTCATCTCGGGGGCACCTTCTAAGGGCCAGGCGAGTGAGTACACCCTACAGAGCCCCGGACACACACCGTGGCCCTCACCCACATCAGTGACTGCCACCTGTCTCAGGGGCACCTTCTAAGGGCCAGGCGAGTGAACCCACTCACTGCAGAGCCCCGGACACGCACCGTGGCCCTCACCCACATCAGTGCCACTCTCGGCGTTTCCCTCGAACCTGCTCTTTCTACTACTGCTTCCTGCTTCAGGCCACAGATAGGAGCCACTCTCAGTTCTGCCCCGTCCACACTTCCCTACAGCTGGCCAGTGCTATCAACTCTATTTCCTGTTTCAGTGTACAGTGTCCCTCAATTCCCACCACCACCACCCCAGTTCAGGCTACCACTCTTGCCTCTAGATGTGCCTCCTTCAGTCTGTTTCTTAGTGAGCAAGAGGGATTTTCCTCCATGTCGTATCTGATCATGTTATTCCCCTGCTTTAAGGTTCTCTCAGCCACATCCCAATGCCTCAGGATGAAGTCAGAATACCCTGCACCCTGGTTCACAAGGCCATGCATGACCTTCCACTTACTTCTCCAGTGTGTGTGTGTGTGTGTACACACCGTATTTTTCAGACTATAAGACGCACCCCCACAATTTGGGAGGAATGGTTGTTAATGCTGCCATTGAGTTCTGTTTACATTTACATTGGTAAAATATTATGTTATGTTATTAAATATTTTACCACATTGTTTGCTTCAAAAATTTTTTCCCTATTTTCCTCCTCTAAAACCTAGGTGCGTCTTATGGTCCAAAAATACAGTACATGGGTTGTTTTTTTTTAAACTTCTCGCTAAGCTTTTCGAGCTACAGCAGTCTCGAGGGACTTTCAGTTCCTGAACGAGCCGTGCTTGCTCCCACCAGGCCTTTTATTTGGTGTTCCTCCTGACCGGGCAACACCAGCACAGTCCTCCGGTCTTGGGCAAGCACCCCCTCGACGACCCTGCCCGACACCCCTGCCCCAAACACCACTTGACACTGTTCCTCCGTCCTAGGGCCGGGCGCACGGAACTGTGACTGGCACCTCACCATCTGCCTCCCTGCCCTCAGCTGTGTCTCAAATCCCTGCCGCATTCCCGAGCGCCCGGCACAGTGCCACGCACATCGCCGCACGACGGATGTGTTCACGGTGAGAGCGCGCCCAACGCTTTATCTCATTCATCACCCACCAGCTTGGAAAACAAGGAGAGGTTGTGGAAGGCCCTATCAAAGCAGTGGAAATCAGCTTCTGAGCTTCAGAGTCATGAGAGAGAACCAACAGATGGAGATGCACAGAGGCAAACAGTTAAGAAAAAGGGCTCCCAAATGAGCCAGATATACCAGGGGGAACAGGCACTTGCCCGGCCTGGGCTTCAGGAAGACCCTGCCTCGTCACTGCATCTCTGCCCGGCTGCTGGCGGCCACCCTGCCAGATGCAGCCGGCTCACTGCTGCCTGCATCACAACACAACACACACTGCCAAGGGGGACGGAAGGAGCCAAGCCCTTGGCAGTCTTCGAACCAGCCCAGCCAAAGCAGAATTCAGATAAAAAATCAGACACACATAAGTAAACTGGAAAGTTAGCTTTGCATTCACATTGGGGATGACTGTGGTAGCTTTTCAATATAGATTTTTAAATATATTCCTGTTGTGGGTTGAACCAAGTCCCCCAGAAGGACATGTTCAAGTCCAAAGCCCCAGAACCTGTCAATGGGACCTGATCTGGAAATCAGGTCTTTGTAGATGTAACCAGGTTAAGGTGAGGTTGTAATGGATTAGGGTGGGCTCTCATCTAATGGCTGATGACTTTGTAATAAGAGGAAAACTGACACAGACATACAGGAGATAAGGTCACGTGACGACGGGGTCAGAAATGGGAGGGATACATCAGTAAGTGAAAGAACACCAAAGATTGCCAGCGGCCACGAAAAGGTCGAAGGGGCAAGAAGGGCTCTTCTCTGCAGTGTCTGGAGAGAGCGTGGCCCTGCTGATCAGACTCTGGCCCCCAGAGCTGCGGGAGATAAGTTTGTCGGTGTAAGCCACCCAGTCTGTGGTGCTTTTTTACGGGAGCCCTAGAACACGAACAAGTTCACTAAAAGTGTTTTCAGAAAAAAAAGAAAAAGAAAAAAGAAGTTAATTGGCTCTTTCCCTAGGCAAAGAGTAACAGTCTCAGTCATTACACTGACTAAAAGATATTATCACAGCACGTTCTTTAACAACATTAATCTAGGCTCTTTCCAATGTTTATGTTATATTTTTTCAAGCTTAGTTTTAGTTCGCAAGACAGCAGTTTTCTGTGAATGATGCCCTAGTCGCTGACCACGTTAATGTTTGATGCTACCATCTCAGCTAGGTGCACAAAAATTTAGAGGACACGATCTCTGACACAGCGACACGAAAGAAGGAGAGTGTTTTCCCAGGTCTGGACGCGGACCTTCCCTAATCAGCAGAGAGTCCAGGTGTGTAAGGCAATCAAGAACGGAGACCGGCGAGTCAGCGGGCTGCCGATGACATCCAGCAGGAGTGCGCGTGCGTGCGCGTGCAAGCACAATGCACACTGTGGAGACCACCGACAACAGCGGCACTTTCATCTCCAGACTTGAGCCAGGAGGAGATAGCTCTTCCCAGTCTTCAAGCTCCCCAGCAGAGACACAGTCCAGAGTTAAGAGTAGGCATCAGGACATTGGACTCTTGAACCATCACCGACAAACGTGAAGAAACACTGACACCCAGAGGCCCAGAGGGGTCAATTTCCGATTCTGTTGTCATCTGCCTAATCTTTTAAAAGCATCATGCTCAAGGCTCACTCTCTGATACCTACAGCTAAAGAAGCACGCATGTCACGTGGCCTCGCGGTGGCCCCGAGATAACTAGTATTGAAGACCTCTCTGGGTGTGAATGGCATTATTAGCCGACAGCCGTGAAAATAATTTAGAAGACACGGTAAGTAGAAGATTTAAGGCACACCGCTATCAATCACTCTCACGGCTTTTACCGTTTAGTAGCATGACAGTACTACCCATCGGAAAGAGGGAAACGCGGGTTCTAGATACAAGGCCTGTTCTGCGGTGTTCTCACTCGCTAACAAGCTGCAAGGAGGTACAGGAGTGGCCGGGGGACAGCAGAAAGAGTGCTAGCTCCGGTGTCCCAGACCTGCCCCCTGTAAGCCTGGGGACGGTGTGCAGAGCTCTGCAAGTGTAGGCGACCCACCTCCGCACAGACGGGGTGGATTCCGATGGTGCTGTCCAGCTGCTGTTTGGTCAGCCCGCACTTCATCGCGGCTGCGAAGCCCTGTGTGACCTCTCCGGCGTTTGGACCCAGGACGTGGAAGCCCACAACACGTTCCTAAGATAGAAAATCAAGTTATGCAGTTACACCGATGTTTTTTCCCCTCAAGGGCCTCGAGTATTTTCCCAGTCCATTCTAACAACCCCATTCAGGAAGGGCCAAAGACATACTCGTACTAATGCTTGCTGCTAAACGCTACTTAGGCTGAAGACAACTCCAACACGGGCCCAGACAGAGTGCAGGGTCGCATGGAGCAAGAAGGAAGGGACATGAATGATGGTGAGGGGCAACATTAAAAGCTAAACTGTTGCAATTCCAGAAGCATCACCATGTTCTGAGGAATGTTTCCAAAGGGCAGCTGTGTCCTCATCTCCTCTGCCCCGCTGTCTCAAGCCTCCAGATCCACTGTCTGTGACAGCTGAAACACTGAAGAGCACTCAATGAAATCAAACGTCATTTCAACTCAGGTTTTGGGGACAGATTAAACGTAAGCCCCTTCCCATCTGAAAACATTTTTGAAAGCAATGAAAAAGGTCTGGCAACTCTGAAATACCTGTGTAAAATTATTTTCGATAAATGCTAAGTCCCAGACTCAGGCAAAACTCTGCCAAGAGCAGAGAAATCCACTGCACCGTTCAGACTTTCAGAGCCAACTCTGACTGAGCCAGCCTGTCTAGTGCCCAGTCTCCTCACACCAGACGTGGTGACGCAGGCCTTATCTAAGCTCCCTCCCTCTGTGGAGAGCAAGCAGGACAGTCATTCTGTCGCCAAAGCACTGTAATATGTTCCATGTGGGACTGATGGCACCCATCCTGACAATCAGGGGTTGAGTATATGGATAAACAAAGCATATTCTAGGTCTTAAAATATCTGCATGCACAGGTAATAACATGAATAGATCTCCAAAAATGACATTAAGAACAGCTCTAGCCAGTGTGGCCCAGTGGACTGAGTGCCGGCCTGCGAACCACAGGGTTGCCAGTTTGACTCGCACGGGAGGCAATCACGTGTTGATGCTTCTTTCTCTTTCTCCCTCCCTTCTCCTCTCCCAAATAAATAAATAAAATCTTTAAAAAAATAAAAATTAAAAAAAAAAACACACGAGTCGCAAGCCTCTATTTAGCTGAGGATACCACTCAATTAAACCACAATGTATAAAGTTTATGGATAAAATATGAACAGGCGAGCTGCTCCAAGTTCAAGACTGTTGCCTCCGGGGTCGGGAAGAAAGGCGGGGTACAGGGTCAAGGACCACACAGGACACGGGATAATGGTAAACAGCATGGAGTCTACCTTGTCCAAGTTCGAACTCCAGCTCTGCCATTAACTAGCACATGCCCTGGCACAGTTTTTTAACGCATCTAACATGTATTTAACATAGCTAACATCCCTGTCTAACATCTACTCACACAAGTAAACCTTTAATAAAATTTGTCTAAAAAGAAAAACAAGCATCTAAACTTGTTTCTACGCCAACTCTATGTAGCTCGTTACAGGTCATCCCGGTATATTCATTTATTCATACACGGATACATATTCAGTATTCATATGCTGAATGTACACTTATATTCACAAGTGTATACGTGACGGCCTGTTCTGCAGAGGACCCAGGTTTTCCCAGGGCCCTGGGCTCTGCAAACAGAGACACGTTGCTGTGCTACTGTCCAGAGCCACAGCTTCCCAACAGGACACACGGCTTAACTATATTCAAATCCGAGACAAGAAACTGCAAGTTTGTTAGGCTTTTAACATATGGATTCTTTAGCATCATTTATATTTTTACTGAGGGCATTTTTCTTAAAGTAAGATCCCAGCCAAGTTAAAGATGCCAGTTCTTGTGAGATTCAATGAACACCACAGAGCATGTGTACAGACATGCGTATGTCTGGGGTTACAGTGCAAAATGAGGGGGCAGCACTCGGAAAGGCCCGAAAGCCAATGATTTATCCAAGTGCTTCGTCAGCGCGGAAACAAACTGTAAGGTCAAGGAGTTTGCTCCCAGGCCTTCGTTGCCTACCAACGTTACATGTAGCAGCCAGCAATAAAACCTTAAATCACAACCCAATTAAGCCTTGGCCAGGTAGCTCAGTTGGTTAGAAATGGCATTCCAATATGCTGAGGTTGTGAGTTTGCTCTCCAGGTAGGGAGCACACAAGCAGCAGCCCATGAATGCATAAATATGTGCACAACAACGCTACATCTCTCTCTGTCTCTCGTCAATTAAAAAAAAAAGAATCCACTTAAGAGCTCTTCCCATTACTGTTTTCTCACTTGTGCCAGCTGCTTTAGGGCATAAACTCACACTGCTCCTGTTCTTCTTTGTTTTGTCACTATTTTTAGATGCTCAATGACTTAATTGGCTCCCTGTCACACACGCACAGAGTTCTCAAGTTGTCCCTCCGGGGCCTTCACTCAGCACGTTTAACTGCCTGTCCACCAGGTGCGGGGCTCTGTGCCGTGAAGCAGAGGGGAGACCAAGCACGCGGCCGTGGCCCCTGCCCGGGCACGCCTGTGCTCG
>CM052539.1:11936415-12030330 GCA_028533065.1 Trachops cirrhosus
GGGGGACTGGCGGGTGAAACGGTGAAGGAACGCAGCGTGCATCGTGTGATCAAAACAGAGCCACGTACTAAAAGCAAAATGAAGTCAGCTGAGAGGTTTAAATGAGAACTGTACTTACACTGTCTTGCATATTGCAGACTATTTTTGCGTAGCATTTGTTGCTATCCCTTGATGGAACCGTCCACTCCAACGGCCAAAAGTAACTATGGTAAACCTAAGAAGATAAGAGCACAGTGAGACCCGCCGTCTCCGCAGCACGTCTGTCACACACTAGCTGTGGCACGAGGACAGTGGAGGCTCCTCAGTAATCAGACTTTCATTAAACAATAAAATTCGTGCAGAAACAGACTCACGGACGCAGAGAGCAACCCGATGGCTGCCAGAGGGGAGGGGCGTCGGGAGCTGGTGACAAAGACGACGGGGTTGAGGAGTACAGGCTGGTGGTTACGAAACAGTCACGGGGCTGGAAAGTGCAGCACGGAAAACGCCCACAGTATCGTAATAACCACGTACGGTGCCGGGTGCACATTAGACTTCTTGGGGGATCATTCTGTGAATTATGTGATTGTCTAACCACTATGCTGTACACCAGAAACTAATGTAAAATAATATTGAATGTCAACTGTAACTGAAAACTAAAATTTAAAAAAAAAACCCACAGAAGCCAACAATACAATTCGTGGAATAAGTAGGAATCCGGTCAGAAAGCAAATGACTGTAAACCCCTGTTGTGAGACCCTTTTGCTATACGCTCATCCCTTAATTACATGTCAGGCTGAAAAGAGGAAACCCTAAGTAATAGCCACAGGCAGCAGGCGAATGAGAGAAAGGAGCCATGTCATCACTTGCTGTCTTGCATTAACATATGGATTTAAAAAACCGAAAACCAACACTATGTTGTTACCAGAGAGGAATGACCACTTTGGGCAGGAAACAAGTAAAGTGCCAGCAAGGATGATAGCAATTACCTAATTTTCTTGCTTAACGCTTCCAAAGACATTTCCTCCTGTGGCATTATTCACAAAAAGCACTGGAGGGAGGCAGAGAAGGAGGCAGGGAGGATGGGCCAACGGAAGGACACAGACATCCTGACTGATGTTCCATAAACTTAAGTTCTGGAGGACTAAAGGGACTTTCCTCTCCAACTGCTGGCCTCAATTCAAAACATATTGTATATGGCTGGCTGCCTTTTAAAAACATACAGATTAGGTAGACATTATAGTAAGTGTTCTTTTATATTATAAAATGATATGAAGTTTTCTTAAAATAAGGGTTACTAAATTGAATGTATAGTATCATAGTATCACAACAATTATAAAGATGCAAAAAGATGCAAAGATGGAAAAAGATGATTAAAAAAATTATACCCAATTATTAACAATCATTGTTATAAACATAACTATGAGTAATTGTTTCCTACTTCCCTTACATTTTTCAAAATTTCAACTCTTAAAATAAAAATTTCAACTCTTACAATAAAAAATGCAAATTTTAATAAAACAATACCCAAAGACGGTCTGTCAAGAAATGGAATGTACAGTAAGAACCTTAAAATTTAAATGCTTCTTGACAGGAATCTATTCTTAGAAAATAATCCGAGAAACAGATAACGGATAATGAAGAAGTTCATCATTCCATTAATAGTGAAAAACCGTAAACAGCCTGATAAAGAATAGCATAACAAATTATTATAGAGCATCCCTAAAAGGATATTACACAAGCCATTTTAAAAATGGTGTGTTTGGGGGAAATGCTTATGACCTAATATTAATTGTAGAGTAGGACTGAAAACTGCACATAACTTAATCACACTTTTACAACCATTTAAGGCATATGCACCTACATAAAATTATACATCATATAATATATAGAAATACAGAAAACTATTTAGAGACAAGAATATGCCAAAATATTAATTAGCAAGTATCACTTCATGAATTAAAATTTCCTTTTTAATATTTTCTTAATTTTTCAAACTTCCTATAATGAGGATTATCATTTTTAGAATCAGAAAAAGTTAATAATGTGTTAGTAATAGACCGTGCTATTACATGCCACTACTAATGTACATAATAAATACAAAGATCAGTAAGAGATTTAAAATAAACTTGCATCCTAAAACCTGGTCTTTTAGAAGGTTCTACTAAAAACTTTCCCCCAAATGATTTAAAAAGCAGCAGTCACGTTGTGTTGCATTATTTGTGTGTATGAAAATAGTGTACTTTGTGTGCATTTTCCTTAAGTATATGATAAAAGGTGAGTGGTAAAGTTAATATAAATTAGATGATCATGGTAGAGGGGGAAATACCTAATAGAACAGTAGAAATGTAATTAACTTTCATTTTTTTCTTTGTAGTTTCCCCTATTTTTCTTATTTCTAACAATACTGTTTTAATTTAAAAAAAAATTAAACCAGTAAAAGTGGTTCTAAAAAGTAGTATTATCGGGTCAACTGATGGAATAGAAAAGAAAAACGGAAGGTAGAACAGATAAATGTATTGTATGAATATATTAAGTTTCCTAAATGTGATAACTATCCTGTGGTTTTATAAGAAAATGTCCTTGTTCATAGGAAATACATACTGAAATATTTAGGAATAAATGGGCATTCAACTTACTTGCAATTGGTTCAGGGAAAAAAATAAACAGATACAGAGAAACGGGGAAAGGCTATGAAGTGTAAAAAACAAATGCGCAAATGTTAATAACACACAAATCTGGATAAGGGCTACACGAAAGTTCTTAGTACTATTTTTCTCCTTTTCTGTGTGCCTGAAATGATTTTTAATTTTGAAAAGCCAGTGGCAGTACCTGAACAGAGGAGTAAAGAGAACTTACCTCAATGTTTTCTTCCCCAAATTTCGCCACAGCTTTCTCTTCAGAAAGCCCACAAGCGCCGTATTCCAAAGGAGTAAACACAGTGGTAGGAACGTTTTCATAGTCGCACTGTTTCAAAACGGGCAGGAGTTAAGACAAGAGAAATTGTAACTTGAGAGGGGCTCACAATCGGGAGGAAAGCAGACTAATACATTTCCACCAAAAGTACGGGAAGTCACAATCCCAGAGAGAAATCTGCTACGTAAGAACCGTGAACTACCCGACGAAGTTTCAAGAGAGGTCTGAAGTCATGAAGAAACGATTCACGTGATGTTAACTGCAAAGACATACTTTCTCTCCTTCTAATAAAGCGGCCAAAAATAACACGAGTGTACCCAAAGCTGCTGGTCTCGTTATTGGTGGCAAACCAATAGATGTCTGAAAAATTAATTAGGTAATACATATTAAGAGTCATAAAAATGTTTTATAACTTCTGGCCCAATAATCTCACTCTTAGACGTCTGTAATAATTTAATATGTAGGAAGAGCGGCGTGCGTTAACTGAGCAATGCCGTAGCTCTCTTCGATAGTGGCAATATTGGAGTAGCTTTAAAATGCAAATAAGGAAGTGGTTCTATAGTGTATACATGCAGTGTAATATTATGCAGCTATTAAAATGAAATGAAAACCATAAAAACACAAAAGTTAATGATTCTGACTATTTCCAAAGCGTATTTTATGTAAATAGGCACAGATGACAAAGGGATGCAGAAGCCAAAGAAGTTGTAAAATGCTGTATTAAGCAAATAAATAGGTTTCTCAACCACCAGATTTCTCAGAGCCTTTAATATGCTGATGCAAACTGTGAAAACTGTTATTATGTAAATGCAAAATATGTCTGTAAATGCTATTTGGTAAAAACCTACCCAGGCACATTTGCCCACAGACGGGGGTTATTCTCCATTTAAAATATGAGAAACCGAATCCTCACTCTCTAAAACAGTAGGGTGAAATCTTTAAATGTGCCTCCCCTCTAGAAATAATAAATATAATCCTTTCCCTCTAAGAACATAAACCTTTGGAACTCTGATTCAAAAGTAAAGGCAGACATCCGCTTACAGCCATAGTGGTGTATTAGGGGCCAGATGTACCTCCCTGCTTTAAACAACTAGGAAACCAGACAAGCATGGCGCAACACCTTTTAAACACTGGACAACAGCTACAGGGCAGAATGCCACCGAGGGCGAAGTTGCACAAGGAGAACTCTTCAGATCTGCAGCAAGGTCCTCCAGAGGTTTGGGCTGAGTTCTGCAAGTGTGCCAGAGGAAAGTGCTCCAGGTATGGGAAGAGCCACAGGAAAGCAGTGGGCCCCCAGCGACCAGAGCTCTAACGGGACTGGAAACGCTTCCTGTTCCCACAGCCAGCGTAGAAAGAATTCATCACACAAGAGGAATGGAGCAGAGCCCTCCAAAGGGCATCAATTTAGCAGAGAAACAAAATCATCTCTAGATGACTGGATGCTGTTGCCAGACCCGAAAGTAACTTAAAAGCAAGTTACACAGGGATAAAACTAATCCTAGGTAACTTAAAGGGCTGTCTGAACAAAGTCCAACACCGTACAAAGCAACTCAACAAGACCCAGCACTGAACAATATAAAATGTACAATATCTGCATCCATCCAACAGTATCCAGATGTTCAAGGAACACGCGAACCAATACCACAAGAAAAATCAACTAACAGAAACAGACACTGAAAAAGAGGTGATGGAATTAGCAGAGGACTTTAAAAGAGCTCTTATAAATATGTTCTGTCTATTCAACAAGGTAAAGGAAAACCACCTGCTGAAGAAAAAAACCAGGAAAATTTATTTTAAATAAATGAAAAAAACAATTTGAAGCACCAACTACACAAATTGGGATTAACAGGCCAAGACGGTGCAGAAGAAAAAAAACCAGTGAACTTGAAGACATCGCCATAGGCTCTGTAGGAAAATGAAGCACGGAGATGGGGCAGGGCCGGGGGTGGGCGGGGAGGGGACACAGGAGCAAAGCATCAGAGACCCAGCAGTCATTAATCGGAGGCCAAGGGAAAATTAAAAAAGGGGAATACAGAAAAAAAATAACTGAATGGCTGAAAATTTTCCAAATTTGATGAAAACTACAAACAGATAAATCTAAGAGTCTTGGACAAACCACGAGCAGAATTATAAAGAAAAGCATACCAAGGCACGCAATAATCAAATTGCGAAAAAGTAATTCAAAAATCTTAAGAGAAACAAAGGTAAAAAAGTTCACTTTCTTTACAATCTATGCAACCACAAGACAATAGGTAAATTATTAAAATATTTAAACTAACACCATAAATCTAGAACTTGATACTCAGTAAAAATATCTTCCAAAAAATGAAGGCAAAATACACGTATTTTTTAGCCTTGGAGAGCCCTATCCCCGCCCCATTTCGTGTTTATTTCTTCCTTGAGTATTCTGAGTCCTAGAGTTTCCTTTCTCTCTTCTTTCCACTCCTCCCTCCCTCCTTTCCTCCTTTCTTAAAATTTTAAATATAACTCACATATCATCAAATTCACCTTTTCAAAGTTTCCAAGTCAATGGTTTTTCTGTATAGTCACAAAGTTACGCAACTATTACCACAATATAATCCAGAAAATTCCATCATCCATAAAAGAAACTCTACACCCATCAGCAGTCATTCTCCATTCTCCACCCTCACCCCCGACACCTCAGTTAAAATAAACTTTTAAAAAAAGGAAAACAAAAGCCAAAGAAATCACCATGAGCAGACATGCATTCAATAACTGGTCTCATGAAACATACCTACGAGTTTCAACTTCCTACACTGACTTTCAAAAACCACATTAAAATATTCATTTAACGCATCCAGCGTGCCGGGAGCAAAGACACACCTTCAGAGCCACAGGGAAACAAAGCCTGGGTACCGGTGTGAGCAGCTCCGCACACCGCTGCTGTGACCCAGACCCCACACCCTCTCACACAGCCTCCCTCCGCAGGTGCCGTGAAGATTTCTTAACGTGGAAATGATAAAACTGACAGCAAATGCAACTACGACGAGTATATGAAACATCACAGTGCTGGAATGTGATTAACCACGCACTTTTATTTTTAGTGTGATTCCAAGAGTGACAATTGTCTTCATAAAGTCACAAAGGTCCTTAACTGTGTCGTCTGGGATTCAGCTAATGAAGCACATCTAGGATGCCACCATCGAAATAACTGAATTACTCGAGACCTGGGAAGTTTCCCAACTGTCCCTGGACAGAGAACTGGGAGCTTCATGACAAGTGTTGCCGTGGGGGGCAGCTGTGACACTCACCTTGACGGTGGAGCCAGCATAAAGCCTCTGAGCCAGCAATCTGCCTGCCTGGATGGCTACGGGAGTGAGCTCCGGCTTCCCCTCCAGTATGTCGCCGATGGCATAAATGTAAGGCACGTTGGTCTGCTCTTCATCCGTGACAGGTATTTTTCCAGTCCTGCAAGTCCGTTCGGTTAAAAACCATCATTAATTACCATTATTAATTAAGCAGAACAAAATCCCCGTTATCCCCAAGAAGCCCCAAACTGTGACTCCAGCTGAGGCAATGTTCTAATGTATTACCAAAACAAAACAACTCAGAGGAAATGAAAGCTTAGAGATAATTCTCCCTGCTATTTTGAAAATTAAAGGAATAAGAAAACTATTAAGAAACCCTGGGATGGGAAAGCTAGAACACAGTGATTAAGAATAAGGAGTCTAAATTTTAATAACCAGGTCTGTTTGTTATTACCTCTGTGATCTTGGGAGAGCTATTTACCATCTCTAAGCCTCATTTCCCCTCCTATAAATGGGAATAATGATAATGGAAATGGTAGTAAGAAGAAAAAGAACTCCCTCATCTATTACCATAAGGGGCTGTGAGGACTGAACGAGAATCCCTGTAAAACATTCAGCACAAGAGTCCATGGCTCACAATAAGTGCAGAACAAATGTTAGCTACTAATTAAGAAATCTAAACCTCAGAACTGAAAACAGGCTAGCAGGTTATGAAGAAAACAGAAGAAAGAATAATCCTCACAGAAAGACTAGAAATCTCTTCTCCTGAATAGAAGCGATTCCTGCAAGGACTGGCAGCTTGCCATGACGCGGAGGGGCTTGCCGCCCACACCGCCCACAAGCCCTTACTCGGCCGTGAGAACGGTGATACTGGGAAGTGCCCCGTGCTGCTCCCACGGCAGACGCCCGAGTCTCGGTCATCCAGTGCAGGGCTACAGTCCGGAGGACTTTAACTTCTAAAGCACCAGAAGAAATAAAAGTTTTCATACTTGCAACTGTCACTAGAAATGTGACCACTCTAGTCATCCTAAAACTTGGTAGCTTTAAACGTGGCCCAAAAAAGCACACACCTACAATTAACTAGGAGCTGCATCTCTTTCTGTTCGCATGAAAGAAACAAAAAGCAAGCCACTGCAGCTCTCATTCAGATTTTGAAAAGAAAAAAAATCAAAGTAAAGCAAACAGAAAATACTGTGAGTGGCAAAGATTTTTTCTGAGCTTAAAAAGGGAGTTCTCTATGATAAAAATAACTTTAAAAATCTAAAACTCCAGTATTAATCAATACTAGAAGTACCTAAAATAGTATTCAGTCAGATATAAGAAAGACTTTTTTCTTACTTTTCATTTATCTTTACCCCCACGGCTTCTAAGCCAATTTTTCTTGTGCAAGAATCTCTTCCTATTGCCAGTAATACCTGAAAAATGAATATACAGTAACTATTAACAGAAAGTCTTTATGTGAGTCATTTAATCATTATTTTTTCTGCTTATTAAGCCAATCTGATTCATCCATAACTGGAAAGAAATATTTCATTAAGAAAATAATGTAAGAGTTTAAACAATTATAATCTTTAAAAAAAATCCTTCAAATGTGATATAGCAGAAATTCGTATCCATTTCTTATTACGAAAAAGGGGGTTTAAGCCAGGCAGTGAGGACAAATACCATATGATCTCACCTTTAACAGGAATCTAATCAACAAAACAAACAAATAAACAAACAAGCAAAATATAACCAAAGACACTGAAATAGAGAACAGGCTGACAGTGACCAGAGGGGAGAGGGGGGGAATTTTAGGGGGGGTTTGCAAGAACAAGTGTAAAGGACAGGTGGACAATAACAAGGGGGGAATGGAAACGGGAGGGAGATAGGGAGGACTGGGGGGCTGGGATGGGGGTGAAGGGCAGAAAACTGTACTTGAACAACAATTAAAATAAAAAGAAAGAAAAAAATCCCATTTGATATAGGGAAAAAAAAAAGAAAAAGGGAGTTAATAATTCCTTAATAAACCTAGACAAGATCAAAGACAAAGACAGCACAGCGTATGAATGAATTCAGTTATTTTTAATATTAAAAGTGGTGGGCTGGGGAACTGAAAGGGAAGAACATGGGACAGTGAAATTCTAGCTCATTTAAAAATGCCGATGCATTTTTGCAGCCATTTGAGAAACAATATTTTAAGTTTACACTGGAGAAATCTGAAGCTATGCCTGTACCATAACAAATTATAATGCCACAAATTAGAATGGGAACAGAACCAATGACCTTGCAAACAGCAAACAGCCATTTTAAGGACCCAGAAAATTTCCAGTAAGCGCACTATTTGCTTTGTAATGACGTACAGACCTGGGCCCCTTCCTTACCGTATTGTACTCTCCTTCGATGGTCTCGTCACTGTTGGTGGACTGAGCTACCACCCTGAGTCGGCCTGGTGTCCCTGCTTCGATTTGTTCAACCTACAAAAGTGATAAACTTTTACTCCGCAATAAACACCTGTATCAAGGTGGATAATTATGTCCTCCCTTTCTACCTGGATAACCCAAAGCTGAAGCATAAAATCTGGCTTCAAAGGTCTTTTAAGTCCCATCTCCCTCACCTTAACATCATTAGGATGCTGTCATTCTCTTATTATCCCCTTTTCTTGCTGCTGAATGTTCCTAAGCAAAAGTTAGAGAAAAAAGTGAAAGGGAAAGCCTGAGGAAGCAGACTACACATAATCCCTAAAACCAAACTGATGACTCACTGCGGGGCAAGTCACCCGGATCCACTAATCCCCTGCAGAGCCACCGCTGCTCAAATTCAGAGGTTTTCTAGACGGCAGAGGATCAGCCATGTCTACAAGGGACAGACCGGGGGATGGGTCAGTCCCGGCACAGGTGACGTCTAAAAGCCCTAAAAACCACAGTGGGCAAGGAGGTGTGTGCGTTTATCGGAACTTGTTAGGAATGCTGGGAGGAAGCGAGCAGCCTGGTGCTGTGCCAGGTGAGACCGAGCACACTGACCCACTGCACTCGGGCGTCTATGGTAACGCAGACTGGGTAACGACGACCGAGACCCTGCTGCCTGGAGGCCACTGCAAGAATGCAGTGACCCTCTGACGTCTCTGAATGACAGACAAATCATGGGTTTCTGTGAAATATTTACTGGGAGAAATTCAGCAAAGTAACCTGCAATTTCTACCCTACCTTTAAAACACAACCACTCTGAGTGGAAAAACTGTCAAGGCTGATTTTGTTTTCAATATCAATTAGACAGTAAAGATTTACTTCTTGAACTCCCTTTCTTATACAGCTAAGTCCCTCTGAACATACGAGAAATGTCTTTCCTGTTTAATTTAAGGTACAGTGTTCTAATCTTTGGAGAAAAGTTGAATTGGTCCATGGCTTAGATTTGCTTAAGAACGGTAAGGGCCTTATCCCACCTCTAATTCATTCCTGCCTCACTCACTTTTCAGTTCCACTCAGTCCCTGTATCCAGAACAACTTCTGCATCTAGAACAATCGTATTCCCCACGGAATTTTTGCTCATACGTTGTTCCTTGTTCAAAATGCACTCAATCCCTCCCTCCTCTCTCAGTCACTTTATAACATAGCAAGCGTTCACTACTAGCCTCTGGGGGTCAGACACCCTAGTAACCCCAGTGAAATGTTACATGCACAGACACAGGCTTATTCTATAGGGAGAGTCCCCCAGTTCTCAAAGGGGCCCACAACTCCCTGAATGTCAAGATGGTTATAAAGGAAGATGTTACTCTTTCTATCAGCACAGCATTTACATATTGCCTTGTTTTCTAATCGCTGTCCTAATGCAAACATTACCTCCACTCCCTGAAAAACAGCTTTCAGGTAATTGGCTACTCAATCCTCACAACAACATTATGAGACAGAGTCAATGAGACTTACTCTGAGCCAGGTATTGTTTTTCTAACTGTAAGCTGATGTGATCCTCACAAGAACTGGGAAAGGTGCTACGATCAGCCCAATTTTACAGAAGAAACTGAAGCTCGAAGAGGTTAAGTAATTCCCCCAAAGTCATATAGCAAGAAACTGGCGAAACTGTATTAAATCCAGGTCATTCTGACCCCACACGCCACGCTCTACCCACATTAAGAGATTCATGGTCAACACAATGAAACTACCTTAACCCACAGAGCAATTTTTAAACTGACAGCTAAAGTTCCTTAAACTGTAACGGAACAGTCACATCCTTATCTGCACTAAAAGAAACTATTAATCTGAGATACACAAAATATTTGATTCTGTCACTCTTATCTTTCAAACATTTGTAGTAGTTACCAAGTCCCAATATAATTTGGCATATTATCAGCCTATTCAAAAGAAGATTAAATGAGCAAAAATGGCCAGCCTACATAACAAAATTAGATAACTGTTTTCAAGGAAGCCAGAATAATATAGTGTATCTACTGACTACACTGTAAACAAATTTTGAATCAGCCTAGTCTTGAATTCTTACTTAAATCACGGGTATATATGAAGAAACAAAGTGTAACAGACCAAAGATAATAAAGGAATGCATAAAGCGAAGCATTAAACAAAAGAGAACCAAAGGTAAGAAAGCGGAAAAGGAAATTAAATTATTATTCTTCAAATAAGAACAAAGCTATTTAGGTGGTAGCCAGGTACAAGTTTATACACCAATATCACAGAACTGAGAAATTATAGCATTTCTAATGGTTTATAATACTGAGAGAATGCGTCTACCACCCACCCAACTCTCTTTCCTAACTTTTAGCCTTAGTATAGAATCAACAAACTTATGGACAATGCCACTTACTTTTATTGGTACGAATTGTCTTATAAACTTGATGCCATGTTCTTCCATATAGTCACCAATTTTGCTGGCCATGTCCTGGTCAAATCCTCTAAGGAGAATGGACCGTACCATGACAGTGACATCTAGACCAATGCCAGCAAGAAATCCAGCACATTCCAAAGCAACATAGGATGCTCCGACCACCAGGGTCTTACCCGGGCAGTAAGACAAGGAGAAAAGATCATCACTGGAAAGAAATTTTTGTAAAAAAAAAAAGAAACAGAAAAATGTTCATATGTGAATAATGACCAAATCAAAGTAAATATTTCTACTTTCTTATGACCAAGACTCTTTTGAGACTTAAAACATTACATCAGCTACACATATAACATATAAGAAGTTTTTATGAGGTCTTAGACTCTACCTTCCCGCCACCCAGTTGCCTGGGGAGAAGCTCAAGCCGCCTGGCCAAGCACAGCAAACCGTCTAACTTCTGACCGTAATCCAACTCACAGCCAAAATCGTTCTCAACTGCCTGGAAAGCTCTCCACTCATGTGTGTAGTATCATACATTGAAAACCTAAACCCTCTGCCCACCACTCAGCTCCCTCTGAGCTGGAAAATCTGTTACTTCTCTTCTGGAATACCAATTACCAAGAGTGGGGACGAACTTGACATAGTGTTTTTGTAATATAAAAGCCAACTATAAGAAGTAAAATCTAAAAAATAAATAAATAAATAAAATGAAAGTGAAATCTGACAAAACCTTCTGGTCGAGTGAAGAGTACGGATGACATGAATGATATCACAAAAGCACGGTCAGAAAATGAGTTTTTTTTAAATATGAGAAAGGAGCCTATTCAAGGCACAAAGACAACAGCTGCCATCTGAACCGCCCTGTCTGAGGCACAAAGGAAAAAAGTATTTCCCTCCTCCCCTAAAAAAGGCCTAAAAAAAGAGTAATTTATAACACAATCAGGAGATCCCGGGGAAAAGGCATCCAAGAGAACATGTTTATCAACAATCTTAATGGCTTCATAACTTAAAACATCTGAAAAACAATGTCACCAGTACTATCGATTCACGCGCATAAATAAATCTCTTAGCAAAGCCTTCCTGCTTGACTCATTTATTTCAGAAGGTCCGTCTCCACTGACACAGTGACCATTCGGACAACAGTGAATGGGGCCCAGGGCTCCATAACCCTAATGGTCTGCCTCCTCTAACCCTTTCAGCGCCCACACTGCAGGTGTAAAGGGTGAGGTAACAGAGGATCCTAGTTTTGCAAAATGTATGTATGTACATGTGTATCATTTACAAAATGTTTGTGATCATTCATCTGTTTTTTTGTTTGGTTTTGTTTTAATCCTCACCCAAGGATATGTGTATCGATTTTAGAGAGAGAGGGAGAAAGAAAGACTGACGTGAGAAAGGAACATGTACTGGTTGTCACCCGAACGCATCCCGAACCAGGGCTCGAACACACAACCCAGGTATGCGTCCTGATCAGAAATCAGACCTGCAGCTGTGGCCAACCGGGAACACTCCAACCAACGGAGCCGCCCAGCCAGGGCTCCATCTCGTTGTACGTTGTACGTTTATAAAATATACTCACACAACTGCAACTTTCAACATAAGCATATATCTACAGGTCAGTAGTGATGTGAACTCTGGGTGGTGAGATGACCAATGTTTATAGAGTGTTGAATTTTTAAAATGTTCTCTTGCCTAAAATGATTTTTCCTTTCTCTTTTTCTCAATCCCCTAGCCTTTGAGCAAAAATATGGCCCCAAAAAAGAAAAAATTGGCTAAGTACTAGGCAATAGACAAAATGGGTTTGAAGAAAAAAGCAAAACCACAAATCCAACGTTTTTTCTTCGCCGAAATGTTGTCCTTACCTACTGATGCAGTATTCTTTGTCACCAGGGATGCCCAAGTAACGTGGCCTTTCACCAGTGGCAATGAGAAATCTCTTTGCTGAATAGATTTTTTCTTTGCCTTTGTTATTCGTTGTCTGCAAAGGAACCAACATGTCAGCTTTTAATAGTTGTTATCTTGTAGCAGTTATAGTTAACAAAGGCTATTCACCTCACTGTTCAATTTGATTCTCATAAAAATTTGGTAATACGTTAGAGATATTAACGCTCAGAGTAAGGAAGGGACTTTCTCAAGGTCACAATGCTAGTAAGTGGCAGAGCCGAGACTCAACGCCAGGCAGTCTGGCCCTGGATCTAGTACTCTGACCCTCTACTGCACCACAAACAAAAGCCCCACAAGAAGAGGTGACGGTACAATCACCACATTGGACAACCCTGGGTCACAGTGGCTATTACTTTCATTAGGATAATCACCTCCTCTTTTCCTCCCCAACCTCCAGCCAAAGCTTAACACAAACAAAAGTTACTCAGGCTGTTACACCAATACCTTAATCCTGTGAGGACCAACAAACTGCCCATACGCGTTCTCGTAGGTGACTTTCTTCTCCCGCAGAGCCACCCGGTAGCCCCAGTTCAGGGAGCCAATGTGATTCTGTACAGCTTCTGTCATTTTTTCCCAGTCGTGTTTAACTGCGCAAGAAAATAAGACAGAACAGTTGAAATCCAATGCTGAGCCACTGGAACGCCACCTCGAGCTGGCCAGGCAGGACAAGTGTCTCACCTGGGTGTGCCCTTGTGCCCACCAGAGCAACTGGATCTTTCTTTTTAAATAAGGATTTTATTTATTTATTTTTAGAGAGAGGGGAAAGGAAGGAGGGAGAGAAACATCAATGTGTGGTTGCCTCTCACGTGCCCCATACTGGGGACCTGGCCTGCAACCCAGGCGTGTGCCCTGACCAGGAGTCGAACTGGTGACCCTTTGGTTCACAGGCCCACGCTCAATCTACTGAGCTACACCAGCCAGGGCCGCAAATGGATCTCAAGCCAACTCTGTTGCTCCCCATCTGCCCCCAGCCCACTACAGAAAGCCAGGCCATACCCTTAAATGCGACAATAGTAGTCAGACTAGCAAAACTACTTAGTATCTTTAACATTTTCGGTGCCCCTTCCACGTGGACTTCGAAGCACCTGAAGGGACACGAACTACTTCTGTTACATACACAGGGAAAGGAAGGAGGGACGGCTTGCCCAAAGCTGCACAATGACCCAGTGGCAGACACAGACACATACTGAGATAGAATATATCTCCAAATTCAAGCCCCCACCTACAAACCAATGAGCTGGCCTTTTCTTTTAAAAGATTTTATTTATTTATTTCCTTTTAGAGAGAGGAGTAGGGTGAGAGAGAGAAACATCAACGAGTGAGAGATACATCAGTCGATTGCCTCATCCCCAGCAGGGACCCTGGCCTGCAACCTGGGCATGTGCCCCGGCCGGGAACTGAACTGGCGACCTTTCCGTTCGCAGGCTGGGGCTCGATCCACTGAGTCACACCAGCCAGGGGCTAGCTGGCTTTCTTTGTCTTGACAATGGGATTCTAAAACTTCCAAAGTACTTAATATTTTAAATGTATATTTAACACTTAAGCACAGAAGTCAAAGAGAAATCTGAAAAACTATAAAGCCCATAAATCCTCCAGAAAGGACCACCCATCCATTCAGTTTACACATTTCTTAGCTCAAGTAATTTTGTTTTTTAAGGCCTGCGGCCTTCTCTGTCCATTCTCCACCTGGAGCTTTAGGAAAGGGGCAGATCCCAGGCCGCGCCCCAGACCTGTCACTCCCCCGTCTCCGGGCAGACCCAGCGCTGCTGCCCAGCCCAGGCCCCTTTCCTCCGCCACCAGCTGGGAGCAGAGAAGACAGCCTTCCCAGAAAACTGGAGCACTGTGCTTTGCTCAAGGACACGAGATTAGATGTTTCTATTTGAAAAATGCAAAATAAGCCTTTATGGGTACATGGAGCAGCAACCCCCAGGGGTTTCTCACTTGAATAAGATCTGAAGACATAAACATTTGCCTAAACCCACTGATTTTTCACCGAAATCATTTTAAGCACAAAAAAAAGGGGGGTAGGCAATACTGTTTCCTCAGTGGTGGATGCTGGCAGGCCACTCCCACAAAGCCCATCCCTGGTTCTCACAGCTAGGCCCCAGCTTCCTTCAGAAAGCCCAAGGTTTAGTGAGAAAAGCTGCAGATAACAATGAACAAACCACCAGGCTTGATTTCCGAAGGGGGACGGATTTAACGAGAGGGCACAGCTCTCTGGCCCTCATCAAAGACTGCAGGATTATTGCCTCTGCTGCTGACAAATACAAGAAGTGAAAGGTATACAGATAGAAAACTGGATTTTGACCTTAATATCTGGAAAGGGGGAAGAAGCACAAAAGGTAAAACTGGCAAATTGGTTGGATAAATAATTTTTGTAAGAATAGACAAATAAGATAAATAACTCAAGTTTTAAGACCATGAAATTCAGGGAGTTTTTGCTGGTTTTAATGTACAGACGTGGACTCTGATTGTAGTGACATGACAGCGACAGGGATACTCTTTTGCTGGAAGAAGACAAGGAATTTACCAGGTTATTTCACCACCCGCCCGAGGACTCAGCCTATCAGATCCAACAACTTGGTTGGCCCTATTAACAAAATTCGCCTTCAGCAGAGGCCTGTGCTTACCTCCTATCTTTTTAAGATTATAAAGACCCAGGAAGCAGCCTTCTCAGAGTCTGAGGAAAGAGCTATAACCCCAGGAAAACTTCTAAAGGAACTGATTTCTAAGATTTCAGGCTTGAGAAAAAAGTACTGCTGATGTTAAATGAGAAAGAAAAGCACCAGTAAAGGAAGCATGATTATAGTCTGAGTGGAAGCAAAGTCCTTCAAAGCATGTATTTATGCTTGTTTTTTTTGTTTTGTTTTGTTTTTTAAATAATAAACTATTAATTAAAGCTAAAAATAAAAATTTTAAAAAGCCACAAAATAATTTACCCTAGCTGGCTGAAGATTTTCCCTAGATTGTCCCATAACCCACAGACCGCAAAACTAAACTCAGACAGGGCCTGCAGCTTCACACCTGGAGGACGCAGCGACCTAGGTCATTCCCGAGCCACGAAGCTGCGCCAGTCCTCACGTTATCCTCCCAGGTAGTGCAACGTGCTTTGTAAAGTCAACAAATTCCTCAGCTTCCCTAGGGTACTCTCAGTATTTTTAATTCGGCAAAGACTAACCATCCTCTCTCTTCTCAACAGGCAAGCCATCTCTCCACCCCTAAAATATCAGCTCATGAAACAGACTTCTTTGGATCAAGAAAAATGTGCGGCTTCAAAAGAAAGTAAATGTTAACTCGTACTCTCCTATGAAACTCTCTAATGATGAGAATTTATTTGAAAGAATTCCGGTTTTCTATTAAAGAAAGATACTCCAAGGGTGACATCTGTTCTTACCATGATAGCTGTGTAGCCACCTGACACAGGGTAACTGCAGTGACTTTATCCT
Organism: Trachops cirrhosus; assembly: GCA_028533065.1. Lineage (NCBI taxonomy): Eukaryota > Metazoa > Chordata > Mammalia > Chiroptera > Phyllostomidae > Trachops > Trachops cirrhosus. The sequence continues at coordinate 11,952,779 of CM052539.1, forward strand.
TTTAAAATGCGGACAATAAAAACCACTTCCAGGTCACTGCCAGTCTCACAGAAACGGATGATGCACTGAGAGATCAGGGCTCAAACTCCCCAAAGCACAGGCGGAACAACCGCTCTCCCCCGTACCCGTCTCCTCGACCGTCCATCCGTAGTTCCGAGCGTCTCTCAGGGCCTGTCCCAACAGAGCTGCTTGGTGCATCAGTTTCTTCGGTATGCAACCCACGTTCACGCACGTGCCTCCGAGACCTGTAACAACGGTGAGATACCAGTTTCCGGGCTGCTCTACGGGCCTTCAGAGGGAAAGGCCCACCACAGTTACCATTCTGAGAACCCTTAACAGAGTCAATACTGTTTGTACAAATTTATTGCTAGGTCTTGTGACATTTCTAAGTTCATTCAGACAGCCTTACATACCGAACAGAGCCATCCGAAAACAATACAAAAATGAGATTTCTACAAGCTCCACGTACTTCAAAGGTCCAAAGTAATTGACTGCTAGTAAAGATGCCAGAAATTGAAATTCTACTCTGTGCATGAGCCTGTACTTGCCACTGAAGCTGTGAACAGAACTGACTGACGGAGGGGTTGTGGAGCTGGGCATGACCGGACTGTAGTGGCTCTGAAGGTACACACAAACTTGGGTGCATACGGGCATTTTATACACTGTGTTTTTATCAGTACTTTATTATCAAGGAATCAAGCCCCATGACGGCCACGAAGCCCAGGCCGGGTCAACGGTGATGTGTTCTGGAGGCGACCACACGCCACTCTGCCCTTCCTGGTTACAACCGCTCTCTTCTCTCTCCACCTCAGATGAAAACCCAGACCCACGAGGCCTCGATCCTTGCCCTCCTATTCCTGAAAGATGTCAAAACCAACTCTGTGGGAGGTGTTTTCGGAGGAGAAGACCATTTAGTCTCCCCAGAAGACAAACCCTCTACTTTGCTTTATGAGGCAGATAGCAACTCCAAACCACGGCCAGGTTGGGGGCTGCGCAGGCCTCAATATGTGAGCACTGTTTTAAATCCCCACCCAAGGGTATGTTTTTATTGATTTGGGGGTCGGGGGGGAGAGAGAGAGAGAGAGGGAGAAAGAAAGAAATGGGGGGCGGAGATGGGAGAGAAACATCACTGGGTTGCCACCCTGACCAGGGATCGAACTTGTACCCTAGCTATGTGCCCCGACTGGAAACTGAACCCACAACCTTTTGGTGCATCAGGACAACATTCCATCCAACTGAGCCACCTGGCCAGGGCAGAACCTACATTTTTAACATTTACCTGGAGTCCACTTTAACTTAGCATAAAAGAGGTACACGTTTTATTTTGTTTTGTTTTTTATAATTGGGTTTTAGGAGCCATTTAAACCAGTATCAAGGAAAAATCTGCTCCTACAAATTCACTTCTAAAATATTTAAAAAACTTACCCCATCTAGTTCCAAGAGGAGTTGGCGTGACAAAATCCAGGACCATCACCTTCTGGTTAAATTTGGCTGCCTCCTGGAAAATAGGATTATTAAAATGAGTTGGAAAGGTTAACACGATAGACTGGAAATGGGATGTTAAAAATCCATGCTATTTTCATTAGGCAACAATGCCTAAAGCATAACCAGTAACCAGTGATGAATACCCGGGAATTTCATATAATTAGTGCTACTTCAGAAAAAAATTAAGCAATGCTTAGATAATCATAAGAGTAGCTTTAAGAATATGCAGATTACAGTCATTAAATTGTCCATCAACTGAAACCCTAGCACCCTCTTACATAATCCCACTCAACCAGTAATAAATTAAGCAATAATCTGAAAAACATATGACTGTTTCTGAGCAAGTGTTAACTAGCCAGTAAAACAATTTACTGATAGTCTACAGCTCTTGATTCTGCATGTACCCTACAATATTTTTAAGTACTTTTGTTTCTATGCAGAGTATTAGAGAAGTTTTTCTGTTGAAATTGTGATTTACTAAAATCTTCATGTGAAGAGCAAATGAAAAGTTGGCATCTCTAAGGTTTCCAAATCTATTTTAGGAGAGAGATGACAGAAGTTCATTTGGAAGAGTATCCATTATGTGTCTCAGAGAATAAGCTTTGTGTACTGGCAACTTCCAAGACGTCTAAGACTTACCTCAAAGTACTGAATCTATGTGTTTTTCAAAATCACCATCACTCCAGCAAAATATGCATACCCAGTATTACTCCAGAGTCATTTATAGCAAAGCACTGCCTGATACCAGATACCGGCCTGCTCCTAATTGGGGAAGCTTCTTTTGAATCTACCTTTACTGATTCACCATAAGCTACACCTTCAAGGAGTATAAGCACTTCATCTTTTAAAAGAAACTCTTCAGCAAGAATGACAGTTTCAAGGGCCCCTTCACACACGAAAAATGTATCTCAATTCACGGCCAGGAGCCTCACTCCCACCTCCCTGGATCACCCCCAGGCCACAGTTAGTGGTTATTCTCTTAGCTCCCTCTACAAACACGAGAGGCAAATCAGTTTTATTGGGCTTATGAAATCCAACTGCTCTCCATCTTTCTATTGGGGAAGAGGAGTTGTGAACAGGGAAATCAAAGTGAAAAAATACTACTATTTATGAAGAACAGAAATATATGTATTTAACTTCAACCCAAAGGTGTTGTATTTATTTATTTATTTATTTATTTTTTTTTTTAAAGATTTTATTTATCTTCAGAGGGGAAGGGAAGGAGAGAGGGAGAGAAATATCAATGTATGGTTGCTTCCTGTGCATTCCCTGCTGGGAACTGGCCTGCAACCCAGGCATGTGCCCTGACTGGGAATCGAACCATGATCTCTTGGTTCACAGGCCCGCGCTTAATCCACTAAGCCACACCAGCCAGGGCAGGTGTTGTATTTATTTAATACAACACCTTTATTATCTTTGAAACATCAACCAAACTTAGAATGAATGAAAATGCATCTAGAACACTGGGCCCAGTACTTTCATATAAAGAACATACAGTTCAACCTGGAAAAATGACTGATAAAACGGTCCCCTTAACATGTTCTGCCCAAGGTAACGTGCAAAGTGTGACCAGAGCGGCTCAGACAAACCCCACGGGGAACCTGGAGACCTGACGAGACCCGCGTCGCGCACAGGGAGCCTTGCCTTGGCGGCTGCCAGTCCTCCCGAGCCCCCTCCGATGACGATGAGGTCATAGTCGTAGGACTCGGGGAGATCCTCAGAGCCGTTCATGGTTAGGAGCTTTTGAAGTCTGCCCTCCTGATAAGCCTAAAGAAGAAAAACAACGAAAAGGGAAAAGCTTTAACGTAAAAGCAGCAGTGCCTGAAAAGCTGTGTGAGAAAACCTTTCTTTAAGGAAACATTGTTTGATTGACAGGACAGCACACAACTGGAAACGTTGGACCTTCTCACATCGCAGAGAGCGACCGGGAAGTGTCACGTGAGTAAGGTCCCGGGGCCCGGTGACAGCAGTCTAGGCCTAAATTAAATTTAATTGGCCCTTTGATCCCAGCACTTTGAAACTAGGTTTTTAAAACATTTGTACTGCATGTTTTTTAACAGAATCATTGATACAATTTGTCGATTATCTTTACTTTCTAGTCAAAGGTGGAACAGTGAGTGGGCTTACATCTCAGATGACGACAGGGGCCCGGTAAATAGCAATGAAGACAGATTAGCCAAATACTTAAGGGTTTTCTGCATTTTTTAGGTAAGGCCTAAAGTCTAGAAATTCAGAACGAAATCATAAATTGACATACACCTGCAGAAAAAGTTAAATGTAAAAGTCCCTGCTTTTGCATAATAAACAAAAGGGGGAATACATAAATACACACGGCTCTATAAGGCTCACTTCACCTATGTGCAAAGCCTCCTATCCTGTATTTATTATTTAGTTTCCATGTACTTAACACATAACAGGCTTCATAATATGACTGTTAGACTTTTAATTGTATTTTTATGTGATGAATATTTCTGTTTTTTATTTTTTATTGTATTTTTTCCATTATCTTTTTAGTTCTCTTATACCCACCCCATGTAGACTTTTAGTTTTAAAAAACCATTTCATGCCCCTAGTTTTTATATACATTATTTACCATTTCTTACTAATTTTAAATACTGTTTTGGTGATATATTTTATATTACCTTTTATTAAAACAAAAATCTGTGCTAACATGAGATAAAACCTGGTAAAGTTAAAAAACATTTTTTTGATGCTCATTAAAAATCAAGTCTTAACCTTCATACAAAAAAGCCCCCGAACTTACCAGCCCAGACTGCACATGTTTCTCCTGCCTACCATCAGGTGTAGGGGGTGAGAGGCAGGGCTTGGGGTCAGTAGAACAGGATGCTTGGGGTGTGGGAGGGGGTGCAGTGGAGGAAGGTGGTGGAGGAGGAGGAGGAGGAGGCGGAGGCGGCACTGCAGGAACACAGGCGGGCCCAGGGACGGGAGGCAGAACACCGGGAAACCAGCAACAGTGGGGGCAAGACCGCGTCACCCTGACTGTCTGTACAAAAGGTCTAACATGGGAGGCTGGCAAGCACAGCCAGTATTCATCAACTGGCATTATGGCACAGGGTCCTCCTTCGACACAGGGCACTGTGGGGGGAAAAGAATTTGGAAATGACAGCTATTCGGATCAAAGGATCAATGCAATCTTCAGACAGCAAGCGTTACTCTCTAGTTCGTCTCAAAGAGCATAAAGCTGAGTTGCTGGTTTGAAAGAAATAGTAAGTGCAGCTAGGTGTTCTTCTGGAAAATAACTATATTTAATCTCTGCCTCACTTTATCTGCATGCACTTAGCGCAGACGGTGCCAGAACACATCACTGGCTGTATAAAACCACCGTTTCTGTAACCACCTCCCCCGACATATCTACTAACAGGAAAAAAAAATGCACTGTCATGCTGGAAAGCCACATACTCCCTCCAACAATGTTTATAATCTGTTCTGTACTGAAATTCTGTATCAGAGGGTCCAAGGTTAAAGTCAAATTATACCAACCAGTGCACACACTTTACAAAGAAAGCTCTGAGTGAGCCAGAACATTTTTAACTGTACAATCAGTAAGACATAGGCAACTGGAACATTCACCTGACCCAGAACTAAACATGGTATCTTTAAATTTTAATCTAACTTAAGAGTGCAATTGCTGTCATTCAGCAGGGAAGTGGTTTCCCTCCTGAAACATAAACAGGATAGACAGTAGGAGACAGCTCCCCCAGGCAGTGTGAGGAAGGAGCATGCAGATGGGGTAAGGACACAAGAAAAAAAAACCTCCCCCCTTCCTCCTCCAATTACAAGGCTAGAAATAGTGGCTGCTGATCATAGTAGCTGATACAGAAAAGGAGTTCTCACACTTTTTAGTCTCAGGATCCCTTTACAGCCTTAAATTATTTAGGATCCCAAAGAGCTTTGGTCAATGGAGTTTGTTTATAACATTTAGCATATTCAAAATTAAAACTAAGAAAAAAATTTAAATATTTTACATTATTAAAGTATTCCATTTCTTAAATGTTAAACATAACTTAAAAAACTTTTAATTAGTAAGAAGAGTGGCATTGCTTTGTACAGTATCTTTGCAATTCTTTTTAACGTCTGTCTTGATAAAAGACAGCCCATATCTTTTCTGTGTGCACTCTGTTGCAACATCACGTGTCATGTACGTAGCTTCTGGAAAACTCCATGGTAGACTTGTGAGAATTCGAGTGAAAAAGACAAACAGGGTCTTAGTATCGTGAAGGTATTTTTGGCCTCAGGACTTTCTGCAAGGGCCTCAGAGGGATCCAGACCACACTGAGAAGCACTGCAACAGGACGTAAGCGCAAATACACGCCGCCTCACCCGCAGGGGTCTGCAGGCTTCCGTGGAGGCTACTCTCCCCTCTCTGCCATCCGCCTCTCAGCAACGCCTTTTCCCCCAACCCAGTAAAACACTGCTCCAGATTCCCCTGAAGAAGGCCAAAAGCAATTCAGGTGTACTGGATTTCTTTAAAATTAGAATAAGTAATATTTATTTTCCCCCAAACAGGATTTATATCCTTAGACACAGATTTATACTGGGTTTTCTTACCATTAGACCTGAGTTCTGGTGTTGAACTGACCTAACTTAAAACACTTGCTCTACTGGTCTCTAAGTAGGTAACTTGTGCTAATTGCTTGTTCTTTTCATTTGTAAAATTAACATACCCCTGTAACTCACCAAACTGCAGTTTAAGTGAGATAATACATATTAGCACAGTGGCTGGGAGGAAAACCCCTGTAAGTTACTAACTCTCCCTTACCCAAAGAAGGGAACCTGCCTGGGACTAAATCAAAAAGCTCTGGAGTGTTTAACAGATGCCCCCTGCACTTCCCTGCACTGTCCCCTACCTGAAATAGCCTCTTCTGGTCAAATCCTGATCCCGTACATAGGCAGACTGAGAGTTCAAAGGGTCCTTTTATCAACATTCTAAGAGCCCCACCTAAGTCCCATTTCCTCCTCTGTCTCCCTGAAGTTCCCAAACCACATTCTCCTTTTCTTTCCTGCAGCTCTATTCACACACAATGTCAGGGCACTTAGCACAGGCTGTTCCACCCCATTTAATCCTCACAATAGTCTTCCAAGCAGATGTCTTTCCCATTTCAGAAACGACAATATAGCAGCCCTTCAGAGATTAAGAGACTTGCCCATCAGTCAAGAATGGAACCCAGCTCTGTATGACTACAAATCTCTTGCTTTTCTCACCATACCATACTCAGTTATTCATATTTCAAAGTACTTGTCACATACATTTTCTAATTTTATCCTTCCTGTAAATTTGCGATTGGTATTATTCCCACTTAGTAAATCAAAAACCTAAGGTCTACCGGTTCAGTAATTTGCCCAAAGTCTCTACTAGAATGTTAAAGGGTCAGGATCTAATCCCAGGTCCTTCGATCAGAAAGTGGTTGTTACCTACAAAGTTCTGGTCAAGAAAACATTTTTTCCTGTAATATTCTTCTGTTGATTTTATTGAACTTGTGAAATTTAAGCCACTCCATTAGTGGGAAACCAGCAGATGTGCAGTTCGACTGATACCTAGTCCCTATAATTAAATTACCTATTGGTCAACTCTCCTTTTTCTTCTGGGTAAGCAAGCAGTCACTTTAATTTCACAGTGAAGAGGCGACCCCGGTATCTTGACAACCAGTCAAAACAAAAACAAGAGGTCGACCTCATCTATGTCATAACTGTAGAGAAGACCCCAAACCTTCACGTTCTCTGTTAATGCTTCTAGTCATCACCAATCTCAACTACTCCAAGTCAAGACACTGGGCATTTGACAGAGCAATCTGGTGGCAAGTAAAGAACTGAAACAAGACCTTTTTGCTGTCATTTTAAGAGTACCTTTTCTGCAAGCAGCAAATCTCTGGAAACCAAGGAGCTCAGTTAGTGAAGACATGCGAAAGTGAGGATCAGCAAGAAGGAAAGATGCTTTCCCCACTGCTAAATGAAAGGGTGGCAGACACCGGGAGAAGTCAGCATTCCTTCAGATTTTTGCGTGAGAACTAATCTGTCTAGATGATGAACTGCGGGGAAGGTCAAGGATCAGGACACGCAGAACCTCCACTACACACTGACCACAAACCATAAGGGTCCATCTGCTAGGAAAATAATTGGCCAAGTTTGGTGAGAAATTTCTTTTTTTGCTAAAAACCTTCACTATTACTATCCCTCCACCTCCTGCCACCCACGTATAAGATCTCTCCTCTCAATCTGATGTCATTCATTTAGCCTTTGGATTTCCCTCCTCATACCACACTAGACTTAGCAGGAAAATTTATCATTACTGCTATGCAAAATACTTATCCACTTGCCAAATAATGGCAAAATCCACCAGTACCAAAGTAAAGTCCTATAGGGATGGGGGAAAAAGGTTTACTGGTATGTTCTCTGCACCTTCAAAAACTGTTTTTTTCTTACAGACCTAAAGTTTTGGCAATAACCTCCAAATAAGCATGTAATTTATATTTTTAAAACAATCAAAAGTAACAATAAGAAAAATTATGGCTTTATGAGTAAATTAATCAATTATTCAGGTTAAACAGGAACCGTTTCCAGGCATTTAAAGTCCTATCGAGAAATGCAAAACTGAATTGAGAACAAATATTCAAGGTTGTTACATAATGAAACATCACTGATTTCTGAAGGACATTCTGTGTACTAGCAGAAATTACAAAGAGAAACTAGGGACCAGGGGAGAAATTAACCAAGTAGATAAAGATGAGAATTGGATGTTAAAAGATATTGTTTGAAATAATCTGACAAAAATATCATCTACCTCCGAGGACTAATCGACAAAGAAAATGAATTTTTGCCCAGTTTAACATTCAGATGGAAGTTAAAATAAAAAAAGTTATGGTTCTCTGGTGCCGCACCTTCTCATAATTCCATGTATGTGGCTTCTGTGTCCCCTGCCCAGCATACCTACTGTTCCTACCTGTGACCAATTCCTACTCACCTTCGGCACTTAGTTGATGCCTCACCTAATACAGTAGATACCCTATTGCTTTTGAGTCTAATCACAGAAGAATTATTTAGAATATGGATACCCACTAATTAATCTGAGTCATCCTAGCAATGGAGCAAGGCAACTGATTTTTTTTTACAATGTTAATACTGCATATTCACTGACCAACTGATGGTCTTTCTTTACTTTTTTATCCACTCTTTCCCCAACCTCATTAAGAGTCCCATATGGGATTCCCTTCATTTCCTGTAACAGAGGAACGCAGTATCACAGAGCATCATAACCAATTTGTTTTTGTAAATACCAAATACCTTTTCATTTCTAAAATTTTGACTGATTTTTATTAATAAAGTCTTAAAGGACATTCAAAATTTTTTTCCATGAACATGCCAGTAATTTTTTAACAGATCATGACAACTTTATAAACTACCAAGAAAAAAAATACACTGCACAGTAAAACAATTTCTGATGCTCTTGAAAATACTTTTTCGCTTTACAAGAGGTACAATATGTGCTTCTGTTTGGATTTTACACTCTATTTTGAGATACTGTAGAAAAGCCACAAAATGCACCCTATACTAAGAACAAAAATATTTAGTAGGAGTTTGTGATCATAGCCTCTGAAATTTCAAAAGTCGCCACAATATTTTTCCAGTCCTGTAAACTCAAAGATATAACTCCTTGTTTCCTGCCATGGGAACTGGGATCACTTCCCTCACCCACTTGGTTAATATTAATTGGCTCTAATATTGGCAACCTGTCTTGGTCAAGCCTTATTCTTGCGAAACCATCCCTTATAATGAAAGAGACATAAAATATATTCTCCACAGTACGAGAAAAAGACTTTGGATCAACCACAAACTCAAAATAGGACACAGGAGTATCAGGATACTTTCGAAAGTATGTTTGCAACAATCCCAAGATTCTTTCCACTTCTTTTTCTGTGGCTTCTTGATTACTACTCAGGTCCAGCCTCCTCAGCTTTGTAGGCATATCCCCATTTTCTTCCATTCTGCGAGCTTTTTTATGGTGTCCAGATCGGTGTTTTGGTACAGAAGACCGTGATTTGAATGAACCAAAAATAAAGTGGAATGTTTCAGCTCGCAATGTCCAGGACGTTGCTTCTTTGTGCACTGTCTCCCAGAAGGAAAGAGCTATATTATCATCACAACCGCTCAACTCATTATGTTCATCATCTTCCATCCAGTTCATGCCCACAAATATAAACAGAAAGTCACAAAATGCAACTTGATTAAAATAGTTCATATCAGAATTTAGCTGCTTTGCTTTTTCTTTACCCAAATCAGAAGCCAAAACAAGAAACTGGGCATCGAGAGCTGCTTCTCTTGTTCGGCTCACTGCATCGAACAGGACATTGGCTTCCTCCAGAGCCTCGGTTAAGGAGTCGCTCGCCGTGTTCACTATGTCTTCACGGTTCTGCTGGACGTTATGGATGAGCTGCCGGTACTGCTTGCGGATATTCCGGCACTTCTCCTCGTCGGCTGCAAGCCCCAGGAGATTCGGATCTATGTGGGCCTCCCCGAAGCTGAAGTCGTCAGAGCAGTCGTCGTCAGAGCAGCTGTCAGAGCAGCCATCAGCCCCCAGCGCCACTTCCACCTTCATGGGCTCTTCCTCCTCCACTGCCTGCTTCACGGAGTACGCACCACTGGTGATGGAACGCACCACCGGCTCTTCCGCTTTCTCTTCGCGTCCCCTCGGGGAATCTTTTTCATCTGTCATGCTGGTGACCGCGGGAGCTCAGCTAGCGCTCTGCTAACGGCCTTCGCAAGGTTTCCGACAACGGCGGAAATTGAAGGGGTCCGTCAGCGCCGAGGATGCTGAACGCCCATGCGCCCGGTGGCGCGGCCAGGAAGCCCCGCCCCAGCGCGCGCCGCCAGGGCAGCACACGCGCACAAAACACACGCAACAATGGATCCCAACCCCAGGCTCAAATAACATCCGCTTAAGCGATAGGTGTTCTTTTAGCGTTTACTGACAGTGTCATGCACCTTTCAAAGAAACACCTGATGATCTAACACAAAACTGAGGGGAAACGAAAGGTCCTGCAGTTTAAAACACTTGCTGCCGCATATTGCAGTTAAGTCGTCCTCCATTTTTCATTCTTACTATGATTCAAAGGATCTTTCTTATTTTTATTTTTTGGAAAACTAAATCTGGCCAAGTTATAAACCGCCCCTAAGGCCAAGGAGCTTGACGCGCAGAACCACTACACAAACTGGCCGAATTCTAAGGGTCCATTTGCAAGGTGGTTATTTGTAACTCGATACATTATACAAATGTAAATTGAGCCAATTACTTTCACGGGCCCTCAAAAGCCCTCAAAGGCCCAACATCCTCCAACCGACCCCAATGGGAGGTCGAGGGCATTCACCAAGTGTGAGTATTTCAGTGCTAGAGCAAGCTCAAAAATGGGGGCGGGGGTGGGGACTCGAGAGGTATTACACGGGTGATCTTTGGTTGCACCATCCAAGGGTGGTGGAAGGATAAAGTGAGTACATTCACTGCAAAAGAGCTGTTTATTTGAAAGCTTGCCAAAAGCTAACGGCCACAGACTGAATGGATAGTAACTCGGAACCCTAAAAGGTGAGCAAAGCTAAAAAGATTTTAAACACAATTTGTTATATGAATATGAAAGTGAATGCTGTAAATCAGGCGACTGATCTAAATTGGAAAATTCACCCACCAGGTTACTGGGAATTCCAGTACAGCTGGAGAAAGGCTTCAGCTCAGCAGTCACATGAGCAGCAAGTACACATAACATTAAATAGGAATAATTTGGTTTTAAGTAGAGGTAATAGAGGAAGAAGCATATATTTTTCAAAAGCACCACACATTATGGGTACTTGTGCACATATATTATTCTACCCTATTATACTGCTGGCTTCTCTAAAGCAAGAAGGTGGCACATAAATCTTCCAAGCAAAGCTGTTTTCACATGGATGCGTTTGAGTATGCACATTTGAATGTATAAATGAATGTAGATGAAAAACTTTGGTTCAAGACTATTGCAAGTTACTTGGCAAGAAAAGATTTAATTTCAAAGAACAGCTTAAGAGAATGAAATGTTCTTGCTTTTCATTTTACTCATTGAAAATAAAAGTTGACTGCTTTTCAGGGTTACCCTTCTCTGAAAAAAGCAAGAGCAAAACAAAGTCGGGGCCCAGGATCAAGAAGGCGCCACATTTTGCCCCCAAGTCTGGCCAATTACAAATTGATATTTAAACCTATTTTAAATCTAGGATGAAAACACATAGCTAATTCCAACTCCCAAATCCAAAAATGTTTGCTTTTATCATTAACCATATTCTTGGGAACTTCCAAAATCCACTTCACATTCAATAAAAGTAACTCAGAACTCCGAAAGATAAATTAACCTTCCCACCCTAAGGTGCCTATTTTCTCCTGGCTCAGAGAAGGGAAAACAGGCTGATATCAATTTGCTCCATACACAGCCTTTCATCTAAGAATTTCAAAATGCTTTACAAAAGTAAATTAATTCTCCTAACCTACTTATAAAGTATTACTAATACTATTTACAGGGATTTCTCAGGAGATAACAGCCCACACAATTTGCTTAAAGCAACAGAACACATAAAGACAGCACCATATTATTAAGTTGTGATTTCCAGTGCTTAATTCATTCTATGCCACATCTCTGTCCCTAAGGAAGCTCTGTAACAGGGAACTTAAATCTTCATCATTAAGCCATGTTCACATTATATTCCACCTTCTTAAATCTGCCTTTAGAACACAAGATTCAGATGTAGCCTCAAAGTAAAAATTTCACATCTAATGGTTTTCCCTAATCATTTATAGAATGGGAATTTCTACACTTGTGAACCTTTAAATCCCTAAACAGTGACTTTCTAACCTAAGGTCAAATTACCGGTAATAATTATATAAATCCCACTTTAGAAAAGAGAATAGCAACACACAATTTTAGTTATACTGGTAAACTTCTCTGCGACTGGTAACTGAAAGCAAACAAGCACTATTACTCAAAGAAATCACTCAAGTCTACCTTCTTCATGCAGTAAGACTGGTACAGGCCACCAACGACACGCAGCTCGGCCTCCCAGATAATTCAGCTCCCTCCCTCCACGTTTCCTCGTACAGGTGTTGCTGCCAAGGGCTCAGATGGTCTTCCATCTCGTTTCTTACTTTCTTCCGTTTTCCCTCCTGCATTATTTTTTCAATCCCTTTGCTAGGCGTTCAGAGTCATTCATTCCAAGCATTCTTAAGCTCCTTCCCACAACCCCCAGTGCTCAACACAGACATGAAGGGATGGATGTCATCAATTACAGGTCTCTCTCTGGCCAAATAAAAAAAAGAACACAGATAGGGTCCACTATCTTTCCCAGTGGGATTTTTATTTCAGGATCACTCTATAACAGGGGTGTCAAACTCACATTCACCAGGGGCCACATCAGCCTCACGGGTGCCTTCAAAGGGCCGAAATAATTTTAGGGCTGTATAAATGTAATTACTCCTTAACTGTTCAGGAGCTGAAATTACATTCGGCCCTTTGAAGGCAACTGCGAGCCTGATGTGGCCCCCAGTGAGAATGAGTTCGACAGGCCTGGTCTATAAAGAGGAGATGTTTACGGGTTTAAGTCCTGCACTCTGGCAGATGAGAACCATCCTGCCATCTAGCTACCTCCCTAAACATTTTTGTTCCTTCTTCCACAGCGCTTTTTCTCCTCTCATCCTGCCTGGGCAACTATTTAATATTGAGCTGTAAAGAGATGTGGTAAAAGTCCTGGTTTGATTTGTCAGAGTAGCAGAATGCAAGGTATATTTTCTTTTTCTTCTTAATTTCCTTTAAGTTTATGTTCCTGAATGTATACTTTGCTTTGACTGATTTTTAGTATTAATGGCAGACTCTGCTACAACCAAGCAAATGAGTTTCTGAAAGACCACGGATAGTGAGGAAAGAGGCAAACCTGGGTTCCAATGGTGACCCGTTAGCTACTAACGTGACCTTAGCCAGGCTGCTTAACCTCCAGGCTTCCAGCTTCCTCATTAGTAAGATGGGAATACTACTATTTACATCACTGTTACTCTGTGTATTGAACGAGAATTACAATTACATGACAGATTTGACAACATGTGCAACTACTGAGTAGATATTTAATAAATCTTAAATTATCCCAAAGATAGCAAATGTTTAGTAAACATTAGACACCAGATAGAGAAATATATATACAAACCAGTAGCTTCACTCATAAGGAGGAATAAAGGAATATATCCCACTATAAGAAATACCAGTGAAAAGAAATTTGCCATGTAATAAAATTTTAAAACCTAAGGTTTCACCTAATGGAAATGTGTATAGTACTTTCGAAGGTAAACCAATCTACTAGATATTCTGAAGCAGATCCACAAAAAGTCTGGGACTATATGCAAAATTATTTATGTATCTTTTTCTCCTGAATGGCTCCTTGGATTTCAGCAGTATCCAAAAGAGGCTTTGAATAACTATTCTATTCAAATAATATTGCTTTATTGTTAGTGGAATAAAAGATAAAATGACAGGCCCCACAAAATAATTTGGAGCCGTTCACTGAAATATTTCAGAGCATATAAAACCTCCACCCCTACTCTATGGTAACAGTCGCACACTTACCTGACACTTGGGAAAACCCAGTAGGTCTGACCTGCCAAGCCTCAAGAACTAATGTAAACAAGGGTGTGACATGAGGACAAGAGAACCTTTCAGGTTGTAACAGCAATTATCGGCTCTCTGGGGACACCTCCGTAGTCAGCAACGACCGGGAAGATCGTTTTGACGGACAAGGTGTTGCACAAGGTGTAGGAAAGCACCCAGTGCGTGGCTTTCCAAGGAGGCAGCCTGGAAGGAACTCTGCTCTGGAGACCTGAGTTCAAATCAAAACTGTATCAGTTTCCACTTATCTTCTTCAGTGTGAATTTCCTCAGTTGTAAAATGAGTCCAGTGAATGTGTTCTCTGCGATGTAGAGTGGTTGTGACTCTCAATAAAAAAATCATATAGGAACAGTGCTGACAATGTATTCTAACGCACACACACTGCCCCACAGAACTGTGTGAGAGGTAACAGAGTGCCCAGCTCAATGTCGGGAACACAGGCACTGCATAAATCGTAGCGAAACAGACATGATCTGACTTGCTTCTCCACCAACCTGGACCCACGTGCACAGGCGGCTGAAGGTGGCCCACACGGCTATCGTACAGCTCTTCGAAATTCTGAACTGCTTCACATGCTTCCCAGACTCTCTCCTGAACATCTGAGGGCTTGGTCTCTGACAAAGACTGCCCACCTTCACAAAATCGGCATCTTATAGCTAAACATCTCACTTAAGTGAGTCTCCTATAGCCGGGGTCCATCCATTCGACAAATACTAACTGAATGCATACTAGGTGTTAGAACAGAGAAGATAATAAAACTAAATCATTTTTGTCCTAAAGGAACTAAATTTAGCAGGCACAGAGGAATGCAGTTCCACTCGGCAAGCATCTAACGAATGAATTCCAATTTGCTGGAGCTATGCTAGGAATACCAAGATCTGCATGGAGTCAGCCCTGAATCGTGAGCACCCATCACACGGGGGAGATCAGGCGCGGATCCCAATGTCAACAACACAAAGCCAACTGCCAGAAGTGTGAGTATATCTGAGTGAACTTTATAGACAGGCCTGGGTTCCATTCCTGGCTCTGCCACTTAATTACTGCTTACTGGGCATGCTCCTTAAATTCTCAGGGCCCATTTTCTTATATGTAAAACTGAATGATAACTCACCTCCTTCATGAGACTACTGTAAGGATTTAATCAAGTAAGTATGACAGCACTGAGAGTCTTGTGCATAGTAAGGCATTCAATAAATGATAGCTATTATCATTAATAGGCATGTCTTAAATATTTGCTGAGCTCTATCTAATATAGACCTGGGATCACCGGCACAAAGAATACAACTAATGCTCTACTTTTGATATAGAAGCCAAAAACAAACAAACAAAAAATAATTGGTGGGCTTCCTCCTTTTCCGCAGAGGAGAATTTATGGAAGTGCTGGGGGAGGACAGAGGGGGGGAAGAACGGGCAAGTCTGGCCTTGTACTCTAAAACAGGCAGTCGGAAAAGTGAGTTTGAGCAGGAAGTCAGGAAATGAAATAAAGAACAGAATGAAGAAGGGAAATTTGGGGGACTCTAGCTGTAACAGCATTGCCAGGAGCCTCCTATAGGTAAGGGAGCGAGCAGAGGATAACCAGAAAAGTAGGTGGGGCCCTGATCCTGAGGACACAGAATACCAAACTAAGGGATGTGCATGTTATCAGGGATGCAGATCTGGGGGCAGCAGAGAAGCAATCAGAAAGGTGATTCTGACAGCTGATGGACTGGAACGGGAAAGAGATCAGAAGTGGAAAGCAAGTGAGAGACTGATGAAATGGTTTGAGCAGCTGAAGTAGCCTAAGCAAAGCTAACAGAGGTGGTGGGCACGTACACTGGAAACAGGCCCTGCTAAGTGAACAGACAGGACAGGTGCCGGGAAATCTGAACCCCGGACCACCAGAATAGTGACGTACTGTAAAAGAACAGCTACACGGCAAAAAATGGTTTGGGTTCTCACTGGGTTAAAGTGGGAGGAGGGGGCACTGGGTCTCAACATGGATTCACAACCAGTAGAAATCTGACTATATATGATCAGCACCAGATAAATTCATTTGCAGACCTAACAATCTGTGCCCCCTTTAAATTGTGTTAGTCTTGACTGCTTTCCCTATTTTTAAGCAAATCAGAGCCTGTTTGCGCTCCTTGTGTTCAAAGCAGTCCTTCGATTCTCCTCAGACCTCAACCTTAAGTAGGCCAGAAGCAGGGACACTGCTCACCACCACCCTTCAGTGGACAGTCCTGTGGTAGGAGTGCCACCACGCTTGCCACAAGCCAAGGGGACACTTCTCTCTGTTCCCTCCGCCCAACTGTTAACTCTGGGCTACAAGAGAGACACCTGAAGAGAAACAAACCCACTCAAGGGACTTCCTGGTGGCTCCCCCCCGCACCTGGGGTTTCTGGGTTTCCCTCGCAGAGAAATAAAAGGAAGTTGGAGAGCAACAAAGGTAAGCATTTCCTGGTCCCCTTTTCTCAGTACTTCCTCAAACAAACACTTTTACACTTCTTCTAAAAGTTTTTAAGTTATTTCAATGTCCTGGGAGGGAAAGAAGAAGGGACAGATCCCAGATGGAAATGTCTCAGAGGAAGGAATCCAAAGAAATAAAGTTTTCTGCCAGTTTTGGAACAATATTAGGAGAGAAAGGGAATGGCTGGAGAGTTACTAAATTCCCACTCATCTCCTGGCATCTGTTCAGTTAAGAGTCTGGTTTCTGGAAACTGCAGAAGTTAGGCGTGGAAGAAGGAGACCTGTCTTTGTTTCAGTGTCCATCCCACCTCAAGGCTGGAACACGGGGCTACCTGACTGCTACAGCATCACATCTGAGCTCCTCCCACAACTGTCTCCATAATTCACCTGGATTGTTCATCATGCACTGATTTGTGTCTGTCATCTCTCCCATTATTGCTTTGAAGAAATTAACTCCCATGTTGCCAGTTTTAGTCTTATCTCCCAAAACTAATTCCCCAAACTACTTAAGTCTAAGTAAGTCCAGCACTTAGTATTCCAATAAGCAATTTTTCATTCACTTTGCTTTTCTCTATACAACCAGAGTGGTTTCAACACTCTGGAATCCTGGAGACACTGATTTACATACAGGGTTCCCTATAAAGGATACTTGCAATCCTGCCCTTAAGAACTAAAATGTTCATGAAAGCCAGATGCCTTGGAGCAACAGGAGCTCCATTTATAGTTCTCTGAATTTAGTAGCTCTCCAATTCCAATGTTACACATCAACATACAAGTCCTAGCATATTTCCCTCTTTTTCTAGTCAGGTATAAATTGTTACCTACTGAGTTATCATTTGCTATCTTCTAACTATTGTTGCATTTTGGGTGTAAAGAGTAGTCCTTGGTTTTCCCCACTTCTAATTATTTACCAACTGATCCTGACCAAACTACCTTACACATTAAAGGAAGTCCCAAACTTCCTTTATCACAAGAAATGACCTGAGGGGGCTTGCTAAATAGATACATACATACACACATACAGGCAGATTCTAGCCCCGTCCAGAGGGTTCACTCAGCAAGGCCTCAGGTACAGCCCAGGAAGGCATGTCTAATAAGCACTCCAGAGGATTTGGTGGAATGATCCACAGACCATAGTTTTTTTAACACTTTAAAAAACTTTTCTGTGGGCAGTCATCTAAGCTCATCAGTTTCTTCAATAGGATTTTCACTCCCATATCTCCTACAATAAGTGCATTATAAGCAAGGTGAGTTCTGTTGTTGCTGCTGTTATTTATTGAGGGGGAAGGGAGACAAAGGAAGAAACCAGGAGAAAAGAGAAGCAGACTTTTTAAAAGTTCCCTCTCCATTATCTATGCTACAATCAGAGTATGAAATCTTAACCTTCTGGAGGGAGGTGGGGAGGGAGGGGTGGGTGGGCTGGGATGGGAGTAAAGGACAGAAAACTGTACTTGAACAATGATTAAAATAAAATTTAAAAAAAAAAGAAGGGGGAAGCAAAAGAACAATAGAAATGATGAAAATAGTGATCCCATCTAATAAAAAAAAAATCTTAACCTTCTTTTTTAAGGTGTGGACCTCAAGATTTTAACACTAATCCTATAAGCACTCAATTCTCCACTAAATAAACGCCTTTCTCCACTCAAACCCAATATTACCTAAAGAATTTCAGAACCCACCATTTAGCCCCAGATATGGGCAATATTTGGCTGGAAATTCACAAACATTTCAAACCAGTGGTTCTTATCAGCAGGACTCTTCCTCCATTCCTTAGTACTCACTAAAAACCAAAAACAAATCAAATGATACAAAGTTGAATGGTAAGTTTACTTAAAAGAGATGTGCCTGCCCTGGTTGGTATAGCTCAGTGGACTGAGTGCGGGCCTGCGAACTAAAGGGTCGCTGGTTCGATTCCCAGTCAGGGCACATACCTGGGTTTCGGGTTCCCAATGGGGAACGTGCAAGAGGCAACCACACATTAATAATTCTCTCCCTCTCTTTCTCCCTCCTCCCCATCTCTCTAAAAATGAATAAATAAAATCTTTTAAAAAAAAGAGAGATGTGCCAAATGATCTAATTATAAGTTGATGGTGTGCTTGTCATTCATGGCATTGTACTTCCCCAAATGGTTGAAATGACCTGTGATCATATGAATTGAAAACATCAGATCATATCCATAAAATGGGTCCAAAGCTCATAAAAAGTAATTCTTTTTACTACCACTGATGTTAAAACCAGGACCATCTGTAGAATTTATATAAAGATCAAATAACTTTTAAGTGCAATTTTATGACACAGGTGGAACACAGAGATCAATCAGACAGGAAGGAATATTAATAGATCTTTGTCTTATTTTCCCTGCAAACTAAAGGTCTGAGTAACACAATCATTTTAAATCAAGCCAAAAGCCTTATTAGCTCTTTATTTTCTATTAACTTGCTATTTGTCTTTGAAGTCTATCTCCATTTCCTGTGCCCATTTTTCAAAAATGTAAATAAGTCTTTTAGAAAAAAAGGTAATAAATAAAAATGCAAATCAGTTGCTAATATCCTTCCTAAAGAGACACACATCTAAATAGCCTTTACATTTAACTGAGTCCTCAGTTTTACTTTCTCAGAAGGAAATGTTCAAGTATGAGTTCCATTCCTTAAAAATTACATAAGCCACAAACAGACAAGGACTAAAAAGATTATTAGCAGATATCAAAGAGGTATCAAGCTGATGGGTTTATGAGGCTTTCTAACCTGGTAACCAACCAGACCCGATGTAGATCATCCGTGTAACTACATCCCCCTAAACACGCGGCCAGTCTCTCGGCATTCTGCCAGTGCCCTAGGCCATGACCCATTCACCCCTCAGGGGGTGGACCAGTCAGAGGAAACCTTTCTCCCTTTTCCCTCCACCCAAGTGTTAACTCTGGGCTACAAAAGAAGACACCTGAAGAGAAATAAACCCACTCAAGGAACTTCCTGGTGGCTCTCATCCACACCTGGGGTTTCGGGGTTTCCCTCCCAGAGAATTAAAAGACAGACAGAGACCAACAAAGATAAGCACTTCCTGCTCCCCTTCTCAGTACTTCCTCAAACAAGTTTACACTTCCAAAAGTCAAGTTATTTAGATTACTGGGAGGGAAGGAGGAATGGACAATAGGAAGAAAAGGACACTTAACAACTCATTTAAAAAAAATGAAAATAGTTACATATACCCTTCCCCAGTTCAGAGATTTACCCAACGTCTCATCAACTTGGACTAACACGTGACCTAGCCCCTGTGTGTTTCTTGGTCATTTTCTAAGGACGGGCTCCGTCTGGAGGTTCGTTCACGTCCCTCCACCCTGGCTTTGAAAGTCGGTCTGCGACCACGGTGGGCTTCATTCCCAGCTCAGGCGGGCGAAAGAAACGTTCACGACTCCTACCTACCTTCAGGGTTGGACCATAACCGCCTAGCTTTCTCCGCTTCACAAACACCACGGGTACGTTGGTCTCCGAGGTCAGCTCGGCCAGCGCTCGCTCGAGGCCCAGCCCGTCTCTGTGGCACAGAAGCAGAGAGGGAAGCGGGTCAGGCTCTCTCCGCCTAGAGCCGCGGCGGGAAGTACGCGGCGGGGGCGGGGGCGGGGCTTCCGCGTCCCAAGGGCGCGCCCCCAGGCCACCAGCACATGCCGCCTCCCCCAGCCCTCGCAGCGACCTAGGCCTGTGATCAGGCTCGGACCCTGGACCCGGTCCACCCACACAGAAGCCGGAAACACGAGGCCAAAACGCCAGCGATCCGTCCAGACTCAAATCAAGGCAAGTCTCGCTAAACTTACACCTACTTTCCCAGTAATTTCGGAATTCAGGAAAGCCTCAAAAAGGAGGCTTAAGGAACAATTATCTCAGCTTTTATAGAACACCTCCTAACTTAATCTTCCTTTGAATGCTGCATGTATACAGAATGCCAAAATCCAACTTCCAATGTTTCTTTGACATTTGAACCCATGGGGCAAAATTACAGACACTCTGCCCACTTATCTACTTGAGAGTTATCTACTTAAGAACCTTGAAGCAATACAGTAACACCCTACATGACACAGGGGGCCTTATGGTCCAATTTTACAGTCGAACTCAGGGAATGACTCAGTGACAGAATTAAAAATAGACTCCAGTTACACTGCCATCAGGTCCATTTATGAGACAAAAACCACACCACCACTCAAAAGTATAGTTGTTTGATAATAATAATGGTAATAGCAGCTAACACTTCTGTAGTGTTTTGCATATATGAACACAATCTTCACAACTACCTTTTTGAAGTGGGGCCTATCAGGTCCCTTTCACAGATAGGGAAACTGAGGCACAAAAGCTAATGCACCCAAGGTCACGCAACTGGTCTACCGCAGACCCAGTATTCACGTTCAGGCAATGTGGTGTACGATTTTATCCGCTCTCCTGTAATACCTGATACAGTCCGATAAAAGCGCTGGTTCCACTCTTAGCTGTCCCGTTTAATTGCCTGGGGTAAGTCATATGATTCTGAGCCTTAAACATGGAAATACATATAATTTGCCAACGTTTCAGGATTTCTGAGGATTCAATGGTGTGACAACTCCTTGAAAGGCATCCTTAAATTGTTACACTCTCTTAATGCTGTCCAGGATCTGTCAATCCATTTCACCACCTACATTTCAAGACTTGTGCACCAAGAAACGATACAAAAACCCATTTTCTCGGATAATTTTGCAAGGAAACTGTCTCCACAAAGAGCTAGAGAAAAGAAACCACCAGGGGGCCGGTATCACCTACCACATGCTAAGCTTTCACTAACCCAGGCGAAACAATGAAAGCTGCAAAGAAGCTCACTTGCCTCAGAAAAGCCTCACCCCAACTCAGACACACCTTAAAACGTCTCCCCTTCCCCTGCATTCACCACGCACCGGGCAGACGGAGGTTCACGTCCCCGGCGAGCTCACAGCCTGAACGCTCAGTTAGCCCAAGGCTTCAGGCTCTTCTTCAGGTGCCCCACGCCTTCTGCTCGGATGCAATGCGGGACTGAAGCAAACAGGGGAACAGGCTGCTGAGTCCTAGTGGCTACGAGAAGCCACGCCCTTGTCTGAGCTGAGCGGGTGGGCCGAGAGCCAGAGTCAGAATGACAAAGCAAAAATCCACTCCTCGTGCAGCGCTGGCAACCTACGCCAATGGCTTAGCTAACTAGTATCCCCTAATTGGGTGACGCCACATCCTCTTCCTGCTCATAGCGCCCCCCAACCCAAGAAAAGAGCAAAAACAATTTAAGGAATGTTTGAAACTAGAATCCAAAATAAGAGTGTGTTTTAAGTGGACAAAACTAGACTATGCCCTAAGGCAGTGACTCCAGAACTCTGCTGCCCGTTGCAATCACAGGAGGATCTTTAGAAATGCTGGCGCCTGCCTCCCACCCCCAGATATTCTGTTGTAATAGGTATGGGGTGCAACCTGGGCATCTGGGTCTTTTTTTTTAACTCCTTGGGTGATTCTAGTGGGCAGCAAAGTTGGGGACCCATTGCCCTCAGGTAATGTATTGGCCTGGAGGAAGTTAGTTATCAGGCTTTTAAAAGAAAACATCAGCCCTGGCTGGTGTAGCTCAGTGGATTGAGGGCGGACTGCGAACCAAAGGGTCGCCGGTTTTATTCCCAGTCAGGGCACATGCCTGGGTTTTAGGCCAGGTCCCTAGTGGGGGCCACATGAGAGGTAACCACACATGATGTTTCTCTCCCTCTCTTTCTCCTTCCCTTCCCCTCTCTCTAAAAATAAATAAAATTTTTTTAAAAAAAAAGAAAAGAAAACATTTAGCCCACCCTGACTAATCCTGAAAAGAAGTGAGCATACTTCCCTGCTCTTAGTCATATTCTTACTCAGCATCTTGTGCATGTAGCTAGCCATGAATATTTTCTGAATAAGTAAGTAAATGAATGCCTTCCCCTCTTCTTTGTCTGCATACTGCAGGGCTGAAGCGCACTCAGGTGAACGGGTTGCTGGTTTCTTATGGCTTTAAGAAATCATACCTGTGACCTGGCAGACACACACAGTCCGCTTTTTTTGAGCCCCTTCTGATCCTCTCAGCTTTTGAATGGACACATGCACGCGCGCGCACACACACACACTAAATTGACACTCCCTGCATGATAACCGCTGTGCGTTTCCGTGAGAGCATGCCTCACATGATTCAGGGTCCTTAGAACACAGGATGGGGCTAGCACACAGGTGTTCAGGAAACAGTATGAATTAAGGAGCAAAGGATGAAACATGTGCCAGAAAGAAAGCTGGGAGAAAACAATTTCTGTATTAACTGTTTTATAGGCCTTAGGTCATTTAATCTATATAATAACAGCCCGTGAACCTGGGTCATAAACTCCTCCTTCTTAAAAATACATAGAAACTACAGTTTATTTCGAAAGTATGTCTTAGGAGAGGGACTTTAAAATCATTTAACTTGAAATAAAGTACTAAAAGCAAGTGATAAGGATTGATTTCTAAGAACCCTCCCTGTATAACAGACAGGTCAGAGTTACCATAGTTAATATTTTCTAAAAATATACCAGAAAAAGCTAGGTAAGGTATTTTAACTTCACACTATTCATAAATGAGCAAATTACAGTACAAATCCCTAGAGTAGCTCCAGGTAGTTATTTTTTAAGTAAAAAAAAAATCACCATTTTTAAAACCTTCACTTTTATTTGAAGTCCTTCTTGCTGCCGCTAAGGGCCCAGATGCCTTACCCTTGTTACAAAATAGAGACAACTCCTTAGTTCTATTTAGTTGCTGGTTAATGGAAGAAGTTCCTCATCTCCCACATTTTCCATGATGCAGCATTTGTCCTAGTCATACATCTTATTCTCTTGTCTGGGCTTATGTTGTACCCCCTGCCTGAATTACCTTCCCTCCCTTGGCAAAGCCTGCTTATTCAATGCCCTCTCTGTGTCCCATTGTCTTTGCATGTCATAGCAAACATTTGTTTTTTCATTCCCACGTGAGGTCCCAGATGCCTATTCCTTCTCTTTAGCTCTGGACGGCCATATAAGCCTCAATTGCCCGATTATCCTTGGGCCTCATTTTTTAAGGGGCCACTGTAAATATGAAATTAAACTTGACTGTCTCCCATTAACTTGTCTCATCTTAATTTAATTCTTAAACCAGTTAGAAGACTCTACAAGAGTAGAGGAGAAATTTTTCCGCCCTGACAGAGGCCAAGAAAGATCTAAGAATATGGTGCTTGAGCAGAGACCACGGTAAAGTGAGGGAGGAAGCAGTAAGAATATTGAGGGGATCTTTACAAGCAGAGGAAACAGCAAGTGCCCAAGCCCTTAACTGAGAGTCTGTTTTATTTGACTTGTCCAAGGCCCTACAAGGGAACCAATGCGTCTAAAGCTCAGTGAGTGGGGAATAAAGTAGTAGACAGTTAGATCAGAGGAATAAGCCAGGGGTCAGATCCCAAAGGCCATAGTTATTTCTTTGGATCTCATTCTAAATGTGATAAGAAGCCAAAGTGTCATGAGAGAGGACTGATCTATTTTGTATCTTAGAAGCACTGCTCTGCTGTGTGAAGAATTGACTAAGGGGGCTGAGATTTACAGTGGAGAAACATAACCAGTTAGGAAGTTACAGTGGTGGTCCAAGCTAGAGATTATGAAGGCTTGGATTAGTGAGGTGAGACGATATATTGTTTGAAGGTAAAGCAAATATGTTTTGCAGATGGATGGAATGAAGGATGCAAAAAAAATAGTAGAATTAATGATGACTCCAGAGTTCTAGTCTTGGCAACTGAATAAATGGGGGTACTTTTTAATGAAAAGGGGGAACATTTGGGAGAAGGAGAAAAGATGGGAATGGAAGAGATGGAAAGCAATAGTTTGAGACAAATCCATAGCGTGGTTTCAGAGACTTATTGTTACCAAATGGAGACAGTGAATAGGCAGGTGAATAGGCAACATCTGGAGTTCAGGGGAGAAGTCGAGGCTAGAAATAAAAATTTGGGAGTCAAATGCAAAAGATATTTACTTCCATGTATATCAGTGAGGGTTATATATTTAAAAAACAATAGGATATATCTATAGATATAGATAAAGGCTTTTATAATTGGCTTACAGTACTGTGGGGCTGGCAAGCCTGAAATTACAGGACAGGTCAGCAGGCTGGAAAGTCCAGCAGTCTTAATGTTGCAATCTTGAGTCTTAATGTAGTCTGGAGGCTTAATTCCTTCCTCTTCAGGAGACCTCAAACTTTTCTCTTAAGGCTGCCAACGAAAGAACATATAGCCTACGAAAAAGTCTTATAAGAGTTTATTTGAGCCAAACTGACAGCAATTGGCCAGAAGCAACATCTCAGCAGACTGAGAAAATGCTCCGGAGAATGGCTGCTCTACAGCTTGTTTTACATACGAGAACTAAAGGAGGAGAACTAAGGGGAGTTACATTAAATCCACTGATGGTAGGTTAGGGAGGCAGGAGAAAGCCAAGCTGGGAAATCTCTGAGACTGGGTAAAAAGTAGAACGGAGAGACACGTATTTCTTTTACACTAGTGGGCACGGGATAGTTAACACTTCTAGCACATAGAGATGGTATTTGGGCAACAACATAACAATGCAGTGCTCTGCAACCTCATGCTCTCGTGGCAGATTGTGTCGAGTGCTCTGCAAAGAGGAGATTACTCTGACATTCCCAAGGCATTTTATCTTAGATGCAAAAAGGCAACAGACAGGCGCACTTTCTTAAAGACTGACTTTTGTCAAGGAGGCTACTGGCCTAGGACATGACTACCCACCATGACTCACCTTTAGTTAGGAATTTTATGTTCGGACCGTCCTGTGGGTGGTTATTTTCAGTCTCTGAGTTTGTGAAGTCCACCATGCAGGCCTCTGCTGAGCTTGTCTGGTTGAGCAGGTGGCCCCTTTTTCATCCACAAAGCCTAAACTGATTGATGAAGCCCACTCACATTACAGAGGGAATCTACCTTACTCAAAGTCTACTGATTTCAACGTTAATCACATGGGAAAATACCTTCATAGCAACATCGAAACTAGAATTTGGCCAACAAAAACAACTTGGCACCAACTTGACACATAAAATTAACCATCACATCATGGGAATAGATTAAATAACCACGGGAATTAATATATCGTATTTAGAAAAATAAAGATGGTCCAGGACTGAGCACTGGCAGTGTACAAAGGGGAAGAGTCCAGCAAAGGAGCCTGAGAAGGAGCCAAGGGGAGGCAGGAAAAAAACAAGAGAATGTGATGTCTCGGAAGCCAATGAAGAAGTGCTCCCCAAAGGAGGAAGATCAACTCTATCCCAAGAAATCCTGCAACATAAGGATGGAGCCAAGGAAGTCATTGCTGATTTTTATGAAGATGATAGGGGGGAAGAAAGCCTAATTAAAGGAGCTTCAACAAGAAACAGAAAACAAGGAAGTGGAGGTAGTACGTATAGACAACTCTTTCAAGAAGTTTTGCTATAAAAACAGGTAAGTGGGAAAATAGCTGAAGAGGGATGTAAGATCAAGGCGGGTTTGTTGTTTGTGTTCTAAGAGGGAAGTTATTGTAGTATGTTTTTATGCTGAAGGAATAATCCAGCAGAGGGAAATCTGGCAACTTCCAAAGAGGAATGTAGGAAGAGCAGATCATTACAGAAGCAAAGTCCTTTGAATATACATCTGTTGTGCAACGTAGACTTTGAAGTCAAAACTAGATTCTATCCTTGATTACAGAATGGAGTTATCAAGTTATTCTGTCGTTCAGCTTCATCATCCTCTTTCTACAAGCCCCTGTGGACCTTCTACCTCTTCATTTCACCCAAATCTCTCTGCATCTCTATGCCCCAGCCCTTAGGCCTTTATAAATCTCTTTAATTACCAAACCACAGGGCTTTGCGAACTTCCCGTCATTCATCAAATCTTAGTTCAAACATGCCTTCCTTCAGGAAGCCATCACATAAGTCAAATCGCCTTATGAAATGCTCCTGTGTTACTATGTATTCTTTCTACTTAATACATACCAGTTGCAATTGTATGTTTATTTATGATTATGTGATCAATGTCAGCCTCAACTTCTACAACAGCATAGTTCAATAGAATTTTCTGTGATGATAGAAATGTTCTATATCAACACTTTTCAACCCAATAGCCACTGGCACTTAAAATATGGTTAGTGCAAGTGCAGACCTGAAGTGTTTATGTTATTTGTTTAATTAATTTAAATGCAAATAGCCACATGAGGGCAGGGATCAGGATTATTTATGCTCATCATGGTGTTCCCAGTACTTAATACATGGCCCGCTTATAATAATTGCTCAATAAATATTTGTTAAAAGAGTCAATCTATAAAATGGGATATTATTAGTTAACTTGTGGAGTCCAGCTTTTTCCAAAGAAGAAAGGGGGGGAAAAGATTTTATATGGCAACTGTCACAGGTTCTCAGTCTTCCTATAAAGGTAAATTTGATCTTTAAGAATTTGATCTATCCCAGAGAGTAACTGGAATAATAAATGAGAACACACTGGGTGGTCTGAGTAGAATAAGATCTGTAATATGCCTATGAGCATGCCCGGAACATAGTAGGTATTCAAATGTGGTGGCCCATCAGCTTCACAGACGGGAAGCAAATAACGGTGTGGGAAAATTGGGGAAGGCTTCAAAAAGCAGGTGATTATAAGGGAAACATATCGTGAGGAATAATGAAGGTAATAGTAATGGAAGTAGAAGTAATGCCTAAAATTTTTCAATGTATCAGATGCAAAGCTTATTATGTGCCAGGTATAAATCTGGGTATTTACATGACTCATTTAATCCTCACAACAATCCTATGAGTGAGATGCTGTTATTTTTCCCATTTTAAGGCTGAAAATAAACTGAGGAATAGAGAGGATAATTATCTTGCCCACGGTCTCCTACCTAATAATTGGTAGAGCTGCGACTGACACCCGGCCCTTGCCTCTTACCACAGTGCTGTTCTACCTCTTGAACAGGTTTTTTCTAGGGGGCAATATGTACAAAGACACAGCAATAGGAAAGGTACTGTGTGTGACTTTTGGTCAAGATGGATGCATAGGTAAACATGCTTC
The DNA here is from genome assembly GCA_028533065.1 of Trachops cirrhosus. Classification (NCBI taxonomy): domain Eukaryota; kingdom Metazoa; phylum Chordata; class Mammalia; order Chiroptera; family Phyllostomidae; genus Trachops; species Trachops cirrhosus. The sequence continues at coordinate 11,980,453 of CM052539.1, forward strand.
ACCTCCTTGCGCAACCACAGAAACAATTACAACTAGACCTCAAAACAAGTAACACCCAGAACTGTCAGAAAATTGAACTGTATGGAAGTCCGACAACCAAGGATTTAAAGAAGCCACACTCCTCCAGATGGGTAGGAGGGGCGGGGGTGGGGGTGAGATGTGGAGATGCGTAGATAGGTGCAGAGAAACAGTGTGGCGCGAAGAGGTGGCAGAATGAGCGATCACGTGTGGTGGATAAAAATAAGAAGGGATAGCGTGGAAATGAGCGATCCCAGCCCCAGGCCAGACCACACAGCCCAGGATTCCAGAACCAGGAAGATAAATCCCCATAATTTCTGGCTGTAAAAACCAGTGGGGTTTGGGGCAACGGAAGAAACTGCCGGATTTTTAGGAGCCTTGGCTTAAAGGGCCCGCGTGAACTTAGAATATACACAGACCTACCCCTCTGGGACTCAGCACCAGGGCAACAGCTGGAAGGGTGCTAGCCACACAGGGTGAGTGCCAGAAGCCAGCAGTGGCACTGTCCCCTCTCTGAGCCCTCCCGCCACACAGAGCCACAAAGTGGTGAAGCAGGCTGCCCCACCCTGGCGACTGTGTAAGGCTCCACCCCACCCAATTTACAGGTGCCTTTTCTGCAATAGGCCACACTACTAAGACAGGGAGTCAAAGCACCTCTACCTAATACACAGAAACAAACACAGGGAGGCTGCCAAATTGAGGAGACAAAGAAATATGGCCCAAATGAAGGAACAAAACAAAACCCCAGAAAAAGAACTAAATGAAACGGAGATAACCAACCCATCAGATGCAAAGTTCAAAACACAGGTGATCAGGATGCTCAAGGAATTCACTGAGTACAGCAACAAAATGAAAAAAGGCCCAGGAAAAAATGAAGGTCACACTAAGTGAAATAAAGAAAAATCTACAGGGAACCAACAGTGGTGGGGATGAATGAAGCTGGGATTCAGATCAATGATTTGGAACATAAGGAAGAAATAAGCATTCAACCAGAACAGCAAGAAGACAAAAAAAAATGTTTTAAATGAAGATAATATAAGAAGACTCTGGGACATCTCCACACATACCAAAATCTGAATCATAGGGATTCCAGAAGGAGAAGAGAAACAGCAAGAAATCAAAAAATCATTTGAAAAAATAATGGAAGAAAACTTCCCTAATTTGGTGAAGGAAATAGACATACAAGTCCAGGAAGCACAGAGAGTCCCAGACAAGTTGGACCCAAAGAGGACCACACCAAGACACATCACAATTAAAATGCCAAAGGTTAAAGATGAAGAGATAATCTTAAAAGCTGTAAGAGAAAAGCAGAGAGTTACCTACAAAGGAGTTCCCATAAGACTGTCAGCTGATTTCTCAAAAGAAACTGCAGGCTAGAAGGGACTGGCAAGAAATATTCAAAGTGATGAAAAGCAAGGACCTACATCCAGGATTACTCTATCCAGCAAAGCTATCATTCAGAATGGAAGGGCAGATAATGTGCTAAAGGGCAGGCAAGGTAAAGCTAAAGAAGATCATCATCATCACCATGCCATTATTGCATGAAAGGTTAAAGGGACTTATTTAAGGAAAAAATCAAAACTATGAACATTAAAATGGCAACAAATGCACAACTACCAACAACTGAATCTTAAAAAAAAACAAAAACAAAAAAAAACTAAGCAAACAACCAGAATAGGAACAGAATCATAGATATAGAAATCATTTGGAGGGTTATTAGCTAGAAGGGGGAGGGGTGAATGGAAGAAAAGATGCAGGGATTAAAAAGCATAATTGGTAGGAACAAAAAAGACAGGGGGGCATTAAGGATAGTATAGGAAATGGAGAAGCCAAAGAATTTATATGCATGACCCATGGACATGAACTAAGCAGGGGTGTGGGGGCATTGCTAGAGGGAATGGGGGTACCAGGTGCAGGGGGGACAAAGGAAGAAAAACTGGGACAACTGTAATAGCATAGTCAATAAAATATATTTTAAAAACAGATTCTGTTGGTTACTGCAAGGGATACAGAAGCATAAGGGAAGATGAAACTATAACTGTATGTTAGAATCTGTTTGGGTTTCACAGGGCAGCCAGGGATCTGGCTCTTTCCCCTACATTCTCAGTTAATCCTCAAAATCATACAAGTATTACACCCATATTACAAAAGGACAAACTGAAATTCCAGGAAGCAAAGAACCTTGCCAAAGGTCACAAAGCAATTGCGTTAGATTTGAGATATAAATTCAGGTGTGTGTGCCTCTAAATCCATTGTCTGTCTTCAAATTTGAAAGTGTAGGTAGTGAGGGACAGGCTATAAAGAAGTAAAAGCTATATGCTTTAAGGACCAAAAAAAAAAAAAAAGCATTAACTTTCTGACAAAGACCAGGGCAGACTCCATCCATGAAACACCTACCCTGAAAACTTCGAAATTCTGCTTGGGGGACAATGATTCCTGTGAAGCCTCTGAGCAAACACAGAACTACTCACTCTTTACTTCTTACATCAGGCTGCTTTAATGCTGTCTGTTTACTCATCTGCCAACCTTAGAACTGCCCCTTATGGAGCACCTATGTGCCAGGAGCCTTACACGTTCTCATTAATCATCTCGATGAGCCTTTGGGATATGTATTACCATCTCCATTTGCAGATGAGTAAGCTCAAGGTCTGACAGCTAGTCCAGGATTTACGCCCACATACTCTCCTTTCTCCACCACACTATTTTTCACTTGAGGGGCTTCTCTTTGTATCCCCGATACTGGCACAGTGCCTTTCCTATTGTAGGCACGCACTCAAGACTTCAATTCAACTGGCACTTCAGCGGGCTTTCAAATGTTAGTGAAGTGGAGAGGAGAATCTAAGGTGTTCTGGTAAAGCAGCTTTGGGTGGTGGTGGAGAGATGCCCTAATTTGTAGCATTTGCCAATTAAAAAAAAATTAATACTCCCATTTTGGCTGATTTCAAGTCATCAACGTGCCTGAAAAATGTTAAACATCCTGAATGTTTAACAATGGTTCTCTTGAGCTGGTAGGAGCCAGCTCCAGCACGCTACCCAAAAGCTCAAGGTCATCCATCAGTCATGAGCTACTTTCCCTCCTACCTCTACTCTTCAGGTCAGCTCTCTACGTTTGACTTCACTGCAACCTCAGACGACACGGCCGAGGATTGTTCTACTGCTGCTAAAGCTTACCTTTCCCAGAGTCCCACAGTGTAGTCCAGTCTAATTCCAAGCAGTCTTAGGGATCCTGACATTCCTTAAACATCCTCTCCCTGTCCTGTCCTCTGCCTTCAAATGCGTTCAGGTCTCCTCTTTTGTAAACATATGAGCTAATCCCACAGCGTCATCTAGCTTTCTACTAACGAGCAGGATGGCTCAATAGTTATGGGAGCTTCCTCTGAAGTCACATAACCTGGCTTTTCTGCTGACATGTCCCTAGGCAAGTTCTGTGACCTCTCTGTGCCTCAATTTACTCATCTGTAAAATGGCTATAAATTTAGTACCTGCTCCTCATATGGTAGTTGCAGAAATGAGATGAGTAAATACAATAGATGTAAAGAGCTCAGAATGTGGTAGGTATTCAATATCTGAGCTGTCATTATGTCTTTATGCAGAGTGTAACTCTGTGTTAAGAGTTTGCATTTTCCCTCACAGTATCTGTCAATGTGTTACACTAGACGCTATTCAAAATTCACTTCAAGGGGGTAGGTAATTCACTCATCTCTCTTTTAATTAGCAGTCTATAGCTAAGCATGCCATTTTCCACAGGCCATCCATTCTCACTACTCAGAATTTGTTCTTTCCCTGGCAGAAGGAAAACATGGTATTTTTTTTTAGTGGTAAAGTGTTTTTTATTTCTTAAAAAAAACATGATTTTTTAAAATGTAATTTTCTTAAACTTGCTAAAAGAAGTGGAAAGGACATTAGGAAGTTCTTAAAAACCAGTGCACACATTCTTTATTACATGTACATATACACATAATGTACATACGCTAGAGTACACAGAAATATTCCCCTTCTGCACTCCGTTTGCTTTAGGTTTCTTGGTGTCCCGTTTCAATTCCAGAGGAAAGAGAACATTTCTCCTGTGGAAGAGCCCTGGCCAGCAGAGCTTCAGGAGGCCCAGGCTCTGTTGCAGTAAACTCTCAGTATCTTGTAAAACGAGTTCAGCCACCCTTTCCTCCAGCCAAGAGGATGTGTGCGTGTTAATTAATAGTGGTAAAAAGATGCAAGAAGTGACATATAGCTAATTATTATTATTAACCTCTAAATTCTTAGACCCTGTTTGAGGGTAGTCGATACTGAGAGGAACATTCCCCTCCAATTTATCCAAGAGCCAAAACTGCAGAATCCCCAGACAAGTCACTGTGGAGGGCGATGGTCATCTCACGGAGCTGAGCCTGAAGTGGCCTTGACTCCTGGTTGGCAACTAATACTCCAGACCCTGATTTGAACTAAGAGTGGCCTAGGTCTTATTTATAACCTTAGGTATGTTAAGACCAACTTTTCCACTGAAAGACAGATGAGAACGTTGTAGTTCCCTACCAGAATATTTCTGAAGTCCTTTATCTACAGAATTACAATGCTTATTTAATCTTTCAATAATATCAGGAACTCTTGAAATTGTCTTGCAATGGAGGCTGGATTATCTCCTACCCTCCTTGATAGGGTTCCATGTTAACCATTAAGCGAGTTTACTAGGCCTCTAGTTCAATGTTCAGCCCTTGGCCTTACGGAGTAGGCAAACTATTCTCCACCTCACTACCACCATATAACTCTATACTTATGATTTAAATAAGGAACAAACGTATGGCTTACATGGAAATGATTGTACTAATCCTTTTAGATGAGCCAATCTCAGCTGTTCCACAGGCAAACCAAGATGTTATTAGCATCACTAACTGGACTCTTATTTTTAGTGTGCATATGACTTCCCAAAATAAAGATTTCATTTCCCAGACTCCTTTTAGCATACATCTATGTCTAAATGACTAAATTCTGGCCAACAGGATGTAAGCAAACTGTCACGTGCAACTCCTGGAAAACGTTCGGAAACGGAAAGGTCGTGCTCCCCTTCAACCCTTCCCCTCACTTGTGGCTGGAGTTTGGGTGCCCGTCTTAGAACACGGGTGGAAGGCAAACGCTGAGAACTATGCATCATGAAAATAGAAGGACTCGATACCGGACCAAGCCCCGGACAGACTACCTCTCTCTGGACTTCTTTTAGGGTGGGAGAGGAGTAAGCTTCTATCTAGTTTAAGCCACTGGATATAAGCTTATTTCGGGTTTGCTGTCACAAGTGGCCAAACCTAATCCTATCTCAAACACTTTACATTATGTTACAGGAAACACTTATATTTACATTACAGGAAATTATAAGTAAAGAAATAAAGTAAGAGAAGAAAAAGAGTCATTCACAATCTCACCATCCAGACGCGATCAAAATCTAAGGCTCTTCTTGCACTCCACACCTTTCCGTAATGCTGTTCTTCTTTCCCACAGCTTCAACCCTCACCTATGGAGTAACCCTTCCTGCCCATGCAGCCTGTGTTCCCACTAGCCTACAGGTCCACACCGGACAATCACAACGTGTCCAAAACCAAACTCATCATCTTCCCTGCTCTACATCCTGTCTCTCTCTCTCTCTCTCAATGAATGATACCAGCATCCTCCTTTCTTCATGGCAGAAATCAAAGCAGCATGCTTGACTTCTTCCTCTACTGCATCCTGCACGGGACTGTGACCGTCTGTCTCCCATATTAAAACTGTCCCCTAAGGAAGAGCCAAGTCTTGTTCACCCGTGTTTCCTCAGGACCTATTGCACTGGCAAACAGACGCACAAATATTTGAGTGATTATTCATGTGTTATGCATTTCTTTCCAGTCCTTTTCTTACGCTTTTTAAAGTAAGATGTGACTACTATACAAAAACTATTTTAAGCTCTTTGTTTTCTTGGCATAACTTGCTTTTTATTTTTTGAATTATTGTGTTTTTATCTTTATTTGATAAGCTCTTGGTTTTTTTTTAAATTAAACATTATAGTATAGAAAATTTCCCCATGCTATTAAAACCTCTGTGTGAGTCATTTTAATGACAGCATAACATTACATGCATGAGTACCTACCACTGAGCGCTGGCCACGTGCCAGGAGCAGCACGAGGCACTTCACACCCATCCTCGCTAGATCCCCACTTTACAGATGAGGAAACAACGGCGCAGAGGAGCAGAAAGCCCTCTATTGTAGTGACTTGGACCAATGAAGGCAAGGCCCTTATCAGTTTTATGTATAAGAGCAGGTCCTCCAATATTTGTTGAAAGAATGAAAAGAATCAACAATTTATTAGAATGTTTATCTGGTCACTAAAAAGAGATTTATCTTGCCTTATAAAAAGCTTCTAATCTATCCTTTTTATATCCAAGTACAATGGGAAGAGGACACTAATTAAACACTATGTCAGATGCATCACAGACATTATCGTATCTAATCCTAACAACTCAAACAGAGGAATAAACACTATCTTATCTGGTATGGATTTGAACCCTGGTTTGCATGATACAAAACCATATTTTCTTCTTAAGAGAAATCCTTTTATAAAATGTGTGAGTTGTTTTCTTAAATGGATAATCAACTTCCCTACGCTCCTTGCATCCATTCCAACACAGACGTTTACTTAAACAGTGGGGTGTGTGTGTGTGTGTGTGTGTGTGTGTGTGTATCTTTATGGGACTGCTACATCACCACTGCGCTCCATCCTCTTGATCCATTTACATAACAGCAAAGCACACTGTAGGTGTCCAGTCAGAGCCGGGGCTTTTTTCCCATAGATAGCACTAACACAGGTATCAAAGCAGCCTGGTGGGGCGTGCGTGGGTCTGTGTGGAGAACTTCGAGGGGAGCACAGAGACCAACAAGATCATGAGCACAGATTTGATCAGAGGACAATCAGCATTAAGAGTCTGGTCTTTGGAGCCATTTGCCCTAGCTCCAAGTTCCAGCTCTGTCACTTAGTGGTCGTGTGTCACTGAACAGGTTACCTAACCTCTTTGTGCCTCATTTCCTCACCTGTGAGTGTGACCTCACAGGACACAGGATTAAATCAGCGCTGACGTGCGTAGGGCAGCGGCTCGCAGCGACCGCCACAGTGGGGATGCCTGCTGTTATCGTTCTTCCATGAGGAATGTGAACAGACAGTTCAAATAAGGAAATACAGTAAATCAAATACAATTCGGATAATATAATACAACACACAGAAAAACTTTGCCTCATTAAGAATCAAAGAAATAGAAATTAAAATAAAGATCTTTTTCCTCCCAAATTGGCAAACAATAATTTTTGAAACCAATTGTTATTTCTTAAAACTTCATTGAGCTTATGGGGTTATTAATTAGTACACATCAAAAAGGCTCTAGAGCTCTAGAAATGTTCACACTCTCACCCAAAAATCGATTCCAGTAATCTAAAGAAAAAAAATCTAAATATAGCAAAACTTTATGTACAAAGAAAAATATTTCTAACCTGCAATTCTATAATAGCAAAAAATTGGCAACACACTATTTGCTCAATAATAGTGAAGTGACTTAATAAATAAATGGATATTTTATAGAAACTGGGTAAATTACTAAGAACTTTAATGACATGCAAAATATTTATTAAATAATAAGAACACAGGATATATGAAAGATATACAAAAATATTAATCGTGGTTATCTCTGCATGTAACTACATGTGATTTTTGCATTTTATTGTACTGCAGTCTCCAAATTGTCTAAAATGAACATTTTTTACAGATAAAACCAAAATGCTTAAATAATATTTTAAGCTAAATTCATGAAATAAAAAGAACAGCCTCCCACAGATCCCTCCTTCCTATAGGAAAAGCCTTGTCCTGGCTGGTGTTGCTCAGTGGATTGCGTGCTGGCCTGCAAACCAAGGGGTCGCCAGTTTGAGTCCCAGTCAGGGCACATGCCTGTGTTGCAGGTCAGGACCCCAGTTGGGGGCACGCAAAAAGCAACCCCATGTTGATGTTTCTCTCCCTCTCTTCCTCCCTCCCTTCCCCTCTCTCTGGATATAAATAAATAAAATTTAAATAAAAAGAAAACCGTCTTTACTTGTCTACTTTTATCTCTCATCATTCTCTCTGCCACACACTCCTTAATAGAGTCACTCTAAATGAATAAGCCATCATGCTTTAAATTCTTTTTGTTTACAGCCATTAATTCCTTACTTTTTCCCACCTGTCCAATGTCCTATCACAGCTGCTCTGCGGTCTGACAGCCTGTCCAGATACCTTACTACACTGGAATGAGAAGGGAGGCAGATGCAAACAAGTGGAATGCCCTTAAAGAATGTGACTGTGTCTTATTCATCTTTTTTCTCTTTCTAGGGCTTGGCGCATAAATAGGTGTCCAAAACACACCTGCTGAATGAATAAAGCTGGCGAGATCTGAGCTAGCCTGGGGCACCTCTGCATTTAAGGGGCTTTTGTTTGTTTAAGGAAAGGGCACTGAGAACCAGACGGGCCTGGGCTTGACACAGCCGCACTGAGCAAGTTACTGAAATGCTGAGCATCTGCTGGCTTCTCGTGAAACAGAATCAGCTCCAGCAGCTCACAAGGTCACCGTGAGGTTTAAGCAAGAGAGATGTGAAACACTGGCAGAAAAAAAACAAGAAATTCACATGTTAGACTCTCTTCCTCTTCGTGAAGGCATTAAAGCCACGCTGTCTATAAGCAGCCAGGGAACAAAATGCTACATATCAGAACCCCCAAGCTAGTGACACATGGCATCCAGATACACACTTTTTGTAAACCGTCACACAAGTCCTCTCAAAACCTTAGACTGTCTTCCATATCGATAGCTGAAGAATGACAGTGACAGCAGCTGCCAGACCAAATGAAGGTGACTGCACTGATGTCTGTTCCTCGGATCAAAGCCACTGGGCAGACACCTGAGGCTGAGATACAAGGCTTCGTGTATTAACACGTCCTTTGAGGGGCAGCTCATCACCAGGATAGGTAAGGTGCAGCTGGCACGGTGGCAGATTTCACAACTTCCGGTGACAACAGCCTCTGTCACATCCGGGAATGCCTATCATAGTATCGATACCATGAACATCAGACCTAAGGCAGGTGGGGTGAGGCATGAAAGGTTCTGAGGAGTCAGTCAGAGGAAGCACAGGGAGGGACCAGGAATCACCAGTGGGTGTACTAGCAAGCCAACTACCCTCTGTATTAATACTTCTCTATACTTTGCTTCCTCACCATAAGGTGACACCACACCTATCTCACTGATGGTACTCTGAAGATTAAGTAAGAGAACATGCGTACGCCTCTGGCACAGGGAAGACAGCATTTATGACTATTACCACTGCCCACACAGAGATGCTAATGCCTTATCTTCTGGGTGCTGAGCTCCTCTCTCCAACACCCAACTCGGTAGATCTGGGTTGATCTTGATGGCTGTTCTCAGTAACCTTAATCTATATAGACTGGTCCAAAATGCAGCCCAAAAGGAAGAGGCAAATGTCAGAGTGGCACAGCTCCCCTTCTTGATTTTCTTTGAGAAGTAATACCATGGCAAACGCAAGAACTCACTGCACAGTCACTCCATCACCAATCCAGTTAGGTGCTACACGGCACTGGCTGCCACAGGCCCCCAGCTCGAAAGGAAAATAAAGGGGATTTCCTGGAGTTAAAAATAAAAAAGCAAGTCTAGCTCCATAAGAGTAGGAAGCACACTGCCTAGTTCCCTACTCTATTTCCAGTGCTTAGTAGGGCACAGCACACAGCAAGCACTCCGTAAATATGCTGGATGAATAAGTGCATCCATCTGATTCCACACCAGACAGCCCTACCTACTCACGGTCTGCCTCTTTGGGAATCTATGATCTAAGCTCTGGGGAGACGAGGCAGCCATGGCTGGTGCAAAAATCATGCCTATTGAGGGTTTTTCCTGGAGCTGAGCAGAAAGAGATATGAAGCTGTTCATGCACGAAACTAGCACGTAGAGACCACATCAGCCATTCCAGTCCCAAAGTTAACACCTAGAAGACATGGACCAGATCCCACATCTTCCTGTGTGAGGCCCTGCAGGTGCTGAGCAGTGATCCACTTGTGCCGGGACAAGTAAATCTCGTGGATTCCAAAGTGCTTGGATTAATGACACTCGCACTGCCTACCTATCCCAGAAATGAGATATCAGACTTCTGTGTCAGAACCCCTCTACACTCTTAAATAATCATTGAAAACCCCAAAGAACTTTTTAAATATGGGTTACAGATATTAATATTTATCACATTAGAAATGGAAACTGAAACATTTAAAAATATTTATTCTCTTAAAACTAACAATAATAAACCCATTACATGTCAATATAACAAATTTAATTTAAAATAACTATATTTTCAAAAATATATAGTGAGAAGGTTGGCATTATTTTGGCATCTTTACAAGTTTTTTAGTGTCTAGTTTAATAAAAGACAGCTAGATCCTCATATTTGCTTCTTCAGTTTATTGTGATATATGTTGTTCTGGTGGAGGGGTGTGCCAAAAACCCTATCTCACAGAAGCAAGTGGTTGGAAAAAAGGAGAAATATTTAACAGATTTTTCAGATAATTGTGGATATTCTTCTTTGCTACAATACCAAAACTAGACAAGTAGTAGTTGATTAAAGGTCAGCATAGACTATGAAACCAGGTGGATGAGCTTACCATACTCTATCACATTAAAATCCATTAGGCCATCTTAAACTTTGAATGGCTCTTTTACCCATGAATGACCTTGTATGGTTACACATTGATCATTCAGAAAATATCCATTCATCAATTTGCAGATTTTCCAAATGTTGACATATTTCACTATACAATATCAAAAAACTACATTCATAAACATTACCACCAACCTTATCTGCAGAGTCTTTTAGATAAGCTATCAAGTTCACATGGCAGATTCTACTTCCAAAATTCTAACTTTCACGGAAAAGCGCAAACTTTATCATTGGCAACAGATACTGTCAGTTGTTTTCCTTGAAGTGATAGACTCACTTTGTATATTTGGGGGGAAACGTTTTCCACGTACCCAAGTCTGAATAACCGGAGTTTGACTGCCAGTCATTCCTTCAGGTATATAGGGTATCCCAAGGAAAAACCAAGTTGTTCGGTTTGCAATTCCAACCATCACTGCACAAGTGCTTTTCCTTAGGACAGCCATCATACTTCATGTGGCAAAACACTGCATGCCTACTTCCCTCGTCACACAGAACACTGAAAATATGCATGCTCAAAGGGCTGAGGTTTAATAGTTAATAATTTGTACTCCTTAAGTAAAATGGACGGTTTTTTACTGTGATTGTGTGCTGGTGAGGACTGTAATGTAAACTAGTATAGTTTGATGCCCCCGCTTAGATTCATGCTGAGACACTGAAGTTTTGCCCACAGTTGCTTTTTCACTATCATTGAAAGGGTCAAACTAGTAAGGTGGTAAATAACATCTTAACATTATTATGAAAGCAGTTTTTTTTAAGATTTTATTTATTTTTAGAGAGGGGAAGGGAGGGAAAAGGAGAGAGAGAGAAACATTAATGTGTGGTTGCCTTTCATGTGGTCCCCACTGGGGACCTGGCCTGCAACCCAGGCATGTGCCCTGACTGGGAATCAAACCTGCGATGCTTTGGTTCGCAGCCCTCACTCAATCCACTGAGCTACGCCAGCCAGGGCGATGAAAGCAGTTTTGACCTTGAGAACCCCTGAAAGGTCTTAGACACCCTTAGGAGTGTGCAGATCACAGTTTGAGAATGGCTGCCTTACTCTATAAATCCTGATCTGTCCCGGCCAGCTGCCCAAGTTCCAGACTGTCGGTGAGCATGAGGAGGATGACAGATTCTTACGTGTGATGAAGCAACAAGCGAAGACACAGCGGATCATTAGCTCCTCATCTAGCAGGAGGCTGCCATCCTTCAACTACAGAAGATGGTTCTAATTAATCCAATCCCGCCTCCCAGACTTCAGGTTTCCTTAGGCAGGACTTTAGCAAGGGGTGAGTGGGAGCTCCCAGCCCTGTAGAACCATCGCCACTTCCACAGTAAAGAGAAGGACCTTCCTGTCTGATTAGTGTTACCAGAACTAAAATTTCAGAAGTAGTTGACAGCTGCCTTTACTGACCTCCCATCTACCTTTTGGCACCTTTGCCAATCGACTTGCCTAAGGACTCAATCCCCCAAGCATTTGGTAACTCTGTCCTGCCCACTCTGTTCCAATGTCACCTCCCTTACTTTTCCTATCCCTAATGGACATGCTCATTTGCTTTATCTTGTTAGTTTAATCATCTTGTTGTGGGATTTTTTTCTAATTCATACCAAGTTGTAAATGACTTAACTCTCCCAGGAACACTTACATTTTCAAAAGACTACTTCTTGGCCTGAGTGAAACTATAAGTATTGGAATTTTTCTTCCATATACTACAGAGTGTTTAGGGGCAAGAGCCTTCCTTGACGGAGGAATAGAAAGGTTATGCTAGAGAAGACAGATAACATGGTGTTATGGAAAACACATAGGCTTTGGAATTAGAAAGACTTCTGTCCAAATTACAGATCCACTACTTATATGACTTTAGGGAAGTTATTTGACTTGTCTGGGACTCAGTTTCCTCGCCTGTAAAATATATTTTCTTTGTAGAGTTCTTGTGAGGATTAATGATGTCGTGTATACACCCAGCACGGTCCCTATGAAACAGCAGGCATTCAAAAAGTGGCAGTTATTTGATTCTCTCTGTGTTAGGGAATCTGCCTTCAGAAGCAGCCAAAAATAGTTTCCTGCTCAACAACTACTACCTTCCTCTTGACCCTAGAAATGAGTTTTCAATCCCAATTACCATGACTCTCTGGCTGAGTCTCTTCTCTGTTGTTTTATTCCTTTGGAGACTGGGCTAAGACTGTAATTGCCCAGGACTCTGCTTCCCCAAGCTGCTAGGCCTCAGGGTTACCTATGCTTCTTGATCCGGAGGGGCCCATTTTTTCTACAGAAACAATGATGTCGGGCACTTGATCAGCTACCTGATAATGTTTGACTGATGAGTCTTTGGGATTTCCTGGCCTGTGATCAAGACACATGAACACCATGGTTCTAGGGCAGCGGTGTCAAACTCATTTTCACCGGGGGCCACATCAGCCTTGCAGTTGCCTTCAAAGGGCCGAATATAATTTTAGGACTGTACAAATGTAACTACTCCTTAACAGTTAAGCGAGAGCTCGGTGCTGCTGCTGGGTAGAAACAAGGTGCCGGGCAGATAAAACAAGGTGGAGGGCCGGGTTCGGCCCGTGGGCCTTGTGTTTGCCACCTGTGTTCTAGGGGGAGGCTTCCTGTTTCACTGCACCAACCTTTCTTTCCCTGAGATTTCCAGCCACAGGCAACTATTTCCCAGTGGCTCCTTGTGGACCTTTATCCCTACCAGTCTGTATATGTCCTTGCCACAATTTCTGAATGCATCACAGTTTATACTTAATTCAAATAGGATTTGGTGTGGTTTGCCAGAAAGGAGACAAATTTACAAAAATAATAAAGCTACCATAAAAGCACCAAATACTGTACCTATAACTAGACTCAAAGTTAATAGGAAGAATAATTTCAACAACAGGAAACTCAGAGTTATACCAAGGCTATAAAACTAAGTCAAGACTAATGGTAAATATGATTTGTCCCAGGGAAATGCTCATCTAAATGGTAAAAGGAGAGGAATGGTTTAAAAAAAGAAAAGCTCACTAAACAATAAAAAGCTCAGGAAAAAAAAAAGTCAGACAGAATAAATTAAATAACAGGTACAGTGAGCAGATATAATTTACATATTAAACAGAATCTTACCTGCCTGATCAAGTTCGAGCAAAAAATAAGGAATACACATTGATTTCAATAACTTCATTACCTGGAAGAAGTTGAAAAAACAAGGGGAGAATGTCACAAAAAAAGAAAAGTAAAAACAGAAGAGTTCCTTACTCAGTTTTTTTACTTTCCTTCTCAACCAGCTTCTCCTCTGGAAACTTTCCAGTTCATTTGGACATAGCCCACGAGAATCTTCCTGCTGACAGTAATGTTATTTAAAAGAGTGTTTAATGTCTCTTAATTCTATTCTATTTTCGATAATTTACCTGTATGGCTTCATAAAATATATTTTACATATTTATTGATTCAGTCAACCCAACTATAAAATGGGTTTAATATTGACAATCTTTAAAAATCACTGGAATACTTAATGTTTGCAAAACATGATGTGGCAACCCTGAGGAAAAAAAAATAAATCCTACAATAGTCAAGCTATTATTTATGTTTTGGCCCAGAAACCTTCAAATGACAAATCAGTTACAAAAGTCATATATACATTCAAGATTATACAAATTATACTGGTAAAAAAAATTTTACTTCAAGGATAAGAGTTAATTTTGACAAATTTATATCACAAAAGTAACATTTAAATTACTGATAAAAAAAGACTTTAAAGTGATATTTACGTACAATTCACAGCCTATCACTAATAAGAAAGTTTAGAACCACATTCCTTCAACTTATACAATAAAATGAGAAAGGCCAGAGTAGGCTGGAGTTCATGGAAATCATTAATCAAAGGAATGTATTTTTGTCTAATTTAACTACATTCTAATTTAACTACTACAACAGTAGCCTTCCCATTGGACAGCCGTACACTGGAAGGTTTCTACCATCAGTACTGGACCAAGTACGACATTTAGATAAAAATGAGAGAAAAGTTCATTCACACAAGCTTGGTCGCCCACCTCTTACTCTCCTTTAGACAGCACTTATGCCCCAGTATGAACTCAGCATCCCCGGCAGCACGCACTTAGAAAAGTAGGAATCCTTGTGAAGATGAGGGACTTTAAGGATAGGGCAAGAAAGCTATAGCCGGGAGACCACCTGGGTAAAAGTCAATTCATATTCCAATGCTCATTTTCTAAGACTAAATATAAGTTCATACACTTAAAAAATCATGGGCTCATTAGATTTCTTAGTCACTTAGTTTTAGAAATAAACCATTTGCAGTATGTTACCGGAAAAGAAAAAGTTTTCCAAATTTACAGAGTAAGCCCTAAAAGCAGATCCTAAAAGTAATTTTTAAAATTTGATAATATGCGAATGTAGAAAATGCACTCTCTAGATTCCAGAGTAAACATGAGCCCACCTCAAGATACTATTTTGTAGGTTATTTTAACTCTGACTGAACTTGAGCACTGTTTCACAGTACAAGATCCAAGATCTATATTGAATATCAGAAGTGCCAGCTTCTAGCATATTCTTATTGAGAAAAAGTAGAGAATGGAAACTTTGCCTGCAAAATAGACACTTCATTAAGACATGGAAGTGGATCTGGATATCAAGCAATAGGTAAGCTGCAGTGAGATATATCATCCATCTGCTAATTCCAACTACATACTTCCTACTGCCCTGAAATATCTGTAAGAAACAAATACCACATTTTCTGAAAAGGCAGGAAGGGTTTATCTTTGCTGTAAAACCTACTCTTTGCTGTAGGATGCATTCAAAGCACGCACGGTAGTGTGTTATGCGACAAGCAGGACACTAACCTTATGTAGAAGTTAATTTCCTTGTGGACATTTCCCAACTTGAATGAATGAAAATTATATTACTGATCCCAAAGAGAAACACAAATTAATCAGACCAAGCATAATTTATAAGGTCCTCCATTCTCATTTACTCACCTCACGATTGTTAAGTCAAATAATAAAGTCAAAACTGAAGACAGCCTGGAGAAATTCTATTTAATGATAATATTTTTAAAAAATGAATGTGAAGAGCCAAGTATATAAGTTGCACCCCCACAGAAGGAAATCACCATTTTACCAAGAGAAATACCTAACCATCCTTCGTGGCCAAAAATATTGAAAATTATTTCCATACAAATTAGCACAAATCTGAAAATAGCTTTTATATTATGTATTTGGAAAAGCTAGGGAACTGGTATTTATCAAGGTAAAAACAGAGGTTGTTTGTCCAGAAGACTTGGCATATCCAGGAATTATTCAGATAATGACAATAAGTAAAATTGCCAGAATAACTATATTTTTAATAAAATAAGAATGCAGATATCTGACACAGGTTTTTTTAGGAAAAGTCGATCATTTCCACAGCACATTTAATTAAGTAAAACACAAAAAGGAAAAGGCCAGGCTTGGCCTCTTCGGAGCCAGGGAGGGCAGCTGGGCAATGAAGAAATTAGTCCAATTCAGGGATAGGATAGTAAGGATAAGAGTAACTACAGGCAGGTCCAAGGGATCCGCAGGGAACGGAAGCCTGGCTGCCTATCACGAGTAGCAACCCTGACCCCACTAGCCCAACCTTTCATTGCAGAACTAGAGCAGGGTCAAAGCTGGAATTGTCCAACTCATTCAAAGTGTTTTAAAGTGTAAGTGAAGTGACCAAAACATGCGTGGCACTCGGGAGGCACTCACATGGTAGCCATTATTAATATCGGTGTGTGCCGAAGGCTTCCCGACATTTGTCACACAGATTTGAAGTCATTTGGGCCTCATAATAATAAAGCTGTGTATTCAACGGTCATCCTTATTTTGTTGTTAAGGAAACTGAGATTTACAAAACGAGCAACAGGCTCTTTTAACTGCACACGTTCCTTCTTCCACCCCACCAGGAACATGGGGCTTCGGAGGGGGAGGTCAGCCTTAAAAAGGTAACCCCCCTTTAACAGGTTTAATTGTACTTGGAACAGACTCAGATACTTGGTTTTTGCCATCTAACCAAGCCTCTGTATTGCTGAAAGGACGATCACCATCCAAGGTTTTGAGTCGTGATAGGATAACGGGAAAAGCAAGCAGTTCTTTTATTTAACAAACACTTCTATAGTATTTACTATGTGCCAGGCCTGTTTTATGGTTTTTGGAAGTTTTAAAGAACTTACCACACAACAAACTTACGAGATAGGGGCTATTATTGTGCACATTTTACAGATGGGGAAACTGAGGCACCGCAGGTAAATAACTTAACTGGGGTCACATGACTAATTAGTCACAGAGCCAACATCCAAACTGTGGCTTCAGAGTCGCAGCTCTTAAGTACTTTCAGTGACAGAAAAGGTAGAACAACCACATAGTTTCAGAGCCGAAAGAAGTCTCAATAATCAACTAGTCCAAGCCCCTCACTTTAAAGATTAAACAAACACGGGAGAGGAGCCTCAAAAGTGGACAAGATCACGACAGCTAGATAATCAGCCCCCAGAGGCCAGAAATTATACCTCAGATTTCTAACACTGGGCCCTCTTCGAAATTCTCTATCACTGCCTATACTCGCCATTTAGAATTCAGGGTTATCGTAGGTCCTTTTTCTTTTTAAGCCTCTGTCCTGCCTTCTCAGTTTGACTAAACCCCGAGGCAAAGGCAGCTGTGTCTCCTTTGTCTTTGCAACTCCACCCCTAACAGGACGTCCTACACAATAGGCATCGTGGTGATGGTAGGAGGGACGAAGCCTCAGGTGGTGATGCACAAGCACGCTCAGGGAGAATCAAGATGCAAGGTTCTGCCTACCTTGACTCTTTCCGCTGCTTGCCTACCTTCCCTTTTCTTTTTGGAAAAATAGAAAACACACACAGAGTCAAAAAGCCTGTCTCTATGTAAAGCTTCCAGAATAAGTCTTCTGAATTAAATAAACCTCCCTGAGAGCTGGAAAGTAAGTCAAGAGACGAACAAGCTGAGAGAAAACGGAGCTTACTAAATTATCCTACAGGTGAGCCTGATCAGAGGGCCGGTTATATGTACCTAAGAGCCCATTGTGTCTAGTCCCAGAGCTACCCTGAGTATAATTTAAAGCTGAACTTCAGTGACATGTAAACGCCCTCAGCCTTCCTGTAAAGCACCAGAACAGGTTGGTCTTTCAACTCTCACCTTCATTCTAAAGTTAAATCAGGGTGGATTAACCCAATCCTCCCCATGGCTGTGATCCCTGAGCTTTTCTGCCTGATAATCTAAGGTTAAGAGCCAAGTAAGAAGCACAGTTTATTCTTTGTGAAATCATCTTCCCCATAATAAACCAGAGCATGAAGAGATATTTATCAAAATTTCAGAGTACCCTAAGCAACAGCTCCTTAAGAAATAGTCCCTATAGACATGCCTAAAGGAGCCACAAATCACCTGGTTTGATAACTCCCCTACCCTTACTTTCCCTGACTCTGACCCTGACCCTGACCCTGACCCTGACCCTGGCTGCCTGAAAACATCTAGTACTTTGCAAAAGCTCAGAAAAAGATGACTCAAGCAATATTCTGTCCTCAAATCAACCCTCCAGAAATACCCCGAAGCAAGTCACACCTACGTACACATTGTGCTAAGGTGAAATCCAGTTGTTTACGCCTGAGCTCTAAAAGTCTGTCAGAGTTCCATAATTCAACAACTTGTTAGCACCCCTGGAGGTTAAAGCCTTACCTCAGTACAGCGTCTGCACGTGGACTTGCTGAAGATGACCACAGGGTGGCTGTCTATATAGGCCCGCAGCCGGGCTCCCCTGGGGTCTGTGCGGGCTGTGCTGGTGGATCCTGAGGGGCCACTCCTACCAGTGGCTGGGTTTTCTGGCAAAGTTGGACTGGAGAGGTGATCGTTACCTAGAAGTGATGGAAGCAATGATGGTAATTATCAGAAAGGAAAACAGGCTGATGCATTTTCTAAGATTAGGCACGCTCTAAAAGCCTTACAATTTTGGCCCCAATGGCCAAAATAAGCAATCCAAGGAAAGACTCTAACATGGATTATACAGCGAGCTCTGTCACCTGAGTGGAGGCATGGACGACTTCCCAGTATTTCTAACTCATTCAGGCCCACCCAGGATGAGTTCTCAGGGGATCCGGACAAGTGGTAGCAAGAGTCTGAGCCATCCTCGGAAGCAGGAGAGTACATAACAGGTTCTCGGACATCGAGGGCCAGGTTTTACCCCACACCCGCTCCTCACCATGGTTTACACGCAGACAGACCAGAGATCAGACATTATGTCCCCTTCCCATACAACCCTGCTCAGAGACACAGGCGTACACAACCCAAATCAAGGCTTACTCTTGTTTTCTCCAACTAAGTGCTGGATAAGCAGACAAATCCGTGGGATCTTCAAGCCACACACAGCAAGCTTTCAAAACAAAAAACAAAAAAGCTTTTCTTCAGATTCTCTGTGTCCTTCCCAGGATTTTGCTGTCGCCCAATCTGGCACCAGAACAAACACGATCCAGCCTAGTGGCATGTCATTCCCACATGACGGCACTGTCATCCTGGGCACGGTCGCCAGACAAAACCACCGAAAGATTGCTACCTCTGGCTTGTAAATGTTTTAAATTATCTACTTGAGGACCCACAAACAAACCAAGCTCAACCCTACCCCTGTGACTTGCTTCATAAGGGATTTCCTCTAATTTCTGCTCATCTGAGACGTACCCAGTCTTCTTCAATGTCATCATCTTCATAGTCGATATCCTGAACTAGAGAGGGGACTAGCATCTGTATGCGTTAACTCACTCAATCCTTACACGGATGATCATTAGTAGGTACTGCTACCATCACCCCTATTTTACAAGTAAGGAAACAGAATCAGAGAGGTTAAGCAACTTCCCCCAACGTTGCATAGCTTACAGTAAGTGATGGAGCTCGGATTCACATCTAGATGATAATTCTCTAGAACCCATCCTTTAAAAAAGACAAATTTATTGACAGATCATTCACATATCATAGATTTTAGCAATTGACAGTGCACAAGTCAGTGGTTTTGGTCTATTCACAGAGTTGTGCAGTTATCATCACACCCAAGTTTAGATCATTTTTCATTACCCAACCCCAAAAGAAACCCTGTGCTCATTAGAAGTCACTCCCAATTATCCCCCCTCAAGCCCCACCTCCCCCACATCCAGGCAACCACTAGTCTATGTTCTGGAATCGTACAGCACGTAGTCTTTCGTGACTGGCTCCTTTCACTTAGCACAATATTTTCCAAGTTCACGCATGCTATAGCATGTATCCAGCACTTCATCTATTTGTATTACCAAATAATGTCCCATTGCATAGATAGTCCACATTTTACTTATCCACTCTTCAGTGGGTGGACATTTGGGCTATTTGTACTTTTTGGCTGTTGTGAATAGGGCTGCTACGAACATCCATGAACGGATTTTTGATTGAACACCTCTTTTCAGTTCTTTTCAGTAAACACCTGGGAGCAGAACCGTGGGGTCAAGTTAAATCTTTTGAGGAACCACCACTCCTTTCCAAAGCAGTGACACTACTGCACATTACCACTAGCAATGTAGGAGGGTCGCAATTTCTGCACATCCTTACCAACATTTAATATCTGTCTTCTTTATTCTAGCCATCCTAGTGCTTGTGCACACACCTAAAAGCATGTATTTTAAGTGTTCACTGTCATGCTAATGCACACTTCTCATTAAGAACTGTTGGACTAAGGCAGTATGTCACATGACTACAACCCCACCAATGACATTTCAAAAATTTAAAATTAAACTCCGGTTTTCATTTTCTCATTTCTATCTTGCTTTTTTTAAACTCTATTAAATTTATTGCAGTGACCTTTGTTAATAAAATTATGTAGGTTTCAAGTGTATAATTCCGTAATATGTTGTCTGTTATATCGCATTGTGTGTTCAGTACCCAAAGTCAAGTCTTCCCTCTGGTAACTATCATACTGTTGTTTGTGTCTATGAGGGTTGTTTTTTTTTTAATCCTCGTCTGGGGATAAGTTTATTGATTTGAGAAAGAGAGAAAAAGTTGGGGCGGGGGAGAGAGAGAGACATCTATGTGAGAGAGAAACATTGACTGATGGTCTCCCATATGCACCCTAACCAGGGATCGGACCCACAACCTAAGTGTGTACCCTGACTGGGGATCAAACCTGCAACCTTTTGGCGCACTGGATGACGCTCCAACCAACTGACCCACCCAGCCAGAGCTGTGTCTATGAATTTTTGTCTTGTTTGTTCATTTGTTGCTTTCAGTTTTATATCCCACAAATGAGTGAAATCATATGGTTCTTGACTTCTTCCATCTACCTCATTTAGCATGATATTGTCAAGATTCACCCATGTTGTCACACATGGCAGTATTTCATCTTTTCTTAGTGCTAACTAGCATTCCCTTGTATGTATATGCCATATTTTGCTTATAGAACCATCTATCAAAGGATATTTTGGTTGTTTCCATGAACTGGCCACTGTGAATGATGCTGCAGTGAACACAGGGGTGCATATATCTTTACGTATAAATGTTGTCAAGTTTTTTGGGGTAGATACCCAGAAGAAGCATTGCTGAATCGTATGGTAATTCTATTCTTAAATTTTGAAAAATCTCCCCACTCTTTTGCATACTAGCCGCACCAATTTACACTTCCACCAGCAGAGTATGAGTGTTCCTTTTTCTCCGTAACCTCTCCAACACTTTTATTAACTTGTCTTGTTGATAACAGCCATTCTAATAGGCATGAGGTAGTATCTCACTGAGGTTTTGATTGACATTTCCCTAATAGCTAGTGAAGTTGAGCATTTTTTCGTGTATCTGTTCACATCCTGTACCTATTTTTACATCGGATTGTTTGGTTTTTTGTTGAGTTGGATCAGTCCTTTATAGATTTTGGATATTAGCCCCGTATCAGAGATGTTGTTTGCAATTATCTTCTCCCATACAGTTGGTTGCCTTGTTTCGTTGTTGATGGTTTCATTTGCTGTGCAGAAGCTTTTTAGTTTGATGTAGTCCCAATTCACTTATTTTTGCTTTTACTTCCCTTGACTTTGAATTTTAGAAGACACCATGGAAGGCCCCAGCTGGGTAGCTCAGTTGGTTGGAGCACCGTCCCGATGCGCCGAAGTTGCGGGTCTAATCTCCAGTCAGGACACGTACAAGAATCAACCAACGAATGCGTTAACAGCTGTAACAACTAAATTGATGTTTCTCTCTCTCTTTCTCTCTCTCCCTCCTTCCCTCCTTCCTTCTTGATCCCTCTCCCCTCAAATCAATCAATATAATCTTTTTTTTAAAAAAAGGCATCAGCCCTGGCTGGTGTAGCTTAGTGGATTAAGCGCGGGCCTGTGAACCAAGAGATCACGGTTCGATTCCCAGTCAGGGCACATGCCTGGGTTGCAGGCCAGTTCCCAGCAGGGAATGCACAGGAAGCAACCATACATTGATATTTCTCTCCCTCTCTCCTTCCCTTCCCCTCTGAAGATAAATTAATAAAATCTTTAAAAAAAAAAAAGGCATCGTGGAAATAAGGATTCTTAGTGATAACATCTCATGGAAAGAGAATCACAGAACATCAGCAGTCAGCGTGGGAAAGATATTTGGGGTCACTAGGCCAACCGAAGTCCAGATAGGTGATTAATTGGTGTCGGAGTCGGGGCTGCCACACAAGCCTCCTGATTTCATTGTGCCTTACTGACTCCTTGGGATGACTAACTCTAAAAGTAGGTGACAATTCCTTACATAACATCTACGCTTAGGGCACCACCTACCTATTAAGCTCAGCTGTTTGCCAATAGGCACAACGCAGTATTCAGGGCCATTACAAGGAGAGCAGTATCTTCTGTGATTAAAAGGGCTGCAGTCTGACTGGGAAGACACTGTTCATCGAACATAATAATAAATAAGTACATGGCTAGGTAAACAAATAAACAATAAGAGATTGCCCAATTAATTGAAATCATTAGAATTTTTCCTTAAATTCTGCCTCTAAAATAAAAGACAAAATAAAATTTTGTTGACAAGTAAATCATTTACTTTAAAATTTTCTCCCTCAATTTTGAAATAAAATTTGAAGCAGGATTCAAAGAAATATTTTAAATAGCCCTCACTGGTGTGGCTCAGATGGTCAGGTATCATTCTGTAAAGCGAAAGGTCACCACTTTGATTCCTGGTCAGGGCACGTGTCTGGGTCTCGGGTCAGGTCCCCAGATGGGGCACATACGAGGGGCAACCAATCGATGTTTCTCTCTCACACCAATGTTTCTCTTCCTCTTCTTCTCCCTCCCATTCCCTCTCTCTAAAAATAAATAAATAAAATCTTTTAAATGTCACAAGAATGACACAGAACCAGGTGATCAGAAAAACTCAGATAAAACTGTAATTATTAGTTTCTTCTATTTTGCCCAAACTATTCTAAGACCAAGTTCTAATACTGGATTCATAAAGTACACACTGTCCACTGGTAAAAACTCAAACTAAAGGGTATAAATAAAATATGCTCCACAGTTACATTTATAAAAGTAAACACAGACATCAACATGAGATTGGATAGCTCACAAATCAACAAATATAGAATAAATTGTGATAAAAAGGTATCACAAAGCAATACAGAGAGAACATATTTTTAAAAATAATATGGTAATAATGACTTGAATTTGGAAAAAAAAAGTTTTTCACTTATCTCTTACTATGTAACAAAGCACGTTAAATAGAACCTTTTCCAGATCTCTAATGAATTGATAACTTCCTAAGCTTAAAAATAAATACAGCCCCAGCTGGTGTGGCTCAGGGGATTAGGTGTCAGCCTGTGAACCAAAGGGTCGCCGGTTTGATTCCCAGTCAGGGCACATGCCTGGGTTGTGAGCCAGGTCACTGGTCGGGGGGGCGGTGCATGAGAGGTAACCACACACTGATGCTTCTCTCCCTCTCTCTCCCCCTCCCTTCCCCTGCTCTAAAAATAAATAAAATCTTAAAAAGTACATATAAAGAAAAGAACAACAAATCGAACAGCAAAATAATAACAGTAATAATAATATTTTTAAAAGCCAAAGAGCAGCCTAGGGAAAGTATCTACATAAATAACAAAAAGAACTCAAGCAAACTGGTTAGAGAACAGTAGAACCACAAATGATAAAACGAATGAAGAGCAGGAACAGCCAAATTGGTAGGAAGAAAACGGCAAACCTAGAATTAAAAGGTCAACTTATTTTACTGTTATTTCATAATCAGAAAAGCAGATTAAAGCAATGGAGTGTAGTTATTAAAAATGGAAACTCCCAGTGCAGGTAAACACACATGGAGGGGAGTCCGTGGACACAAGGGGCAGGGGCTGTAACGTAAACCAACACTATTCTTTTGGAAACGGTTTGACAGTGTGGATCAAGAATTTTCGAAGCGGCCATACCTTTTAAACCAGAACTCTTGTGGGAATTTACCTTTAAAAAATATCTAAAATAATGAAAACATTCTATTAACAAAAATGACCCCCTACCTGCAACTCTTCTCATAAGAAAAGCTCTCAGTACTTTTTATTACTATAACTAGCATCACGTAGTTGAAGGGGACATGTCCAAATCCCTTTCCCATGTGAGTTCTGCAGCTTTAAGATTAATCATGTTAACTTCCTATAAAACTCAATGGAACAAAACAGGCCACTGGCCTAACTACCAACACTCTCCACCCCTACCTCCCGAACACGCCCATCACCTTTCCAGGGACAGAGACGAAGATATCTTGTCTCCGCTTTCTCCCTCCAAAGGCTAAGTTGCAAACAGTTTCTATCCCTGCTCTCCAGCCTACTTCACCCTTTTCTATTCCCAATCCTCAGTCTCCTCTTTTTATCTAATTATTATCAACAGTTTCATTACAGCCTCACTGGTTATAGTGAAAAATTGGAAGCAACAAATGCCCAACATTAGAGGAACAGCTAAATTATGGTGGCGCTCTTTTCTTTTTCCAGTAATTTTAATGGCTGCATACTATTCAAGGTTCAAAACAACATGGAAATGGTTTGCCATAATATTAATTGAAAAGAAACAGAATATCAAATCCTATGTACCATAGTTTTACAGGTATGTTAAACTCTGCATCTCAAGTCCTAAAAAGGAATATGCAAAATGGTCGTATAAGTTACAAAGGTATGACAGGACTATGCATGGCTTCCTCTTTCTTGTATTTCTCAAACTGTTTTTGGTTTGTTGGGTTTTTTTTTTTTTTTTTTGCAAAACATTATAACTAGCCACAAATTGCAACATGTGATCCTCACTTAGAGCTTGGATCCCAAAAATTTGAGGAGACCATTGCATAAATTTTGATATGAACTTACACTGGATGATATTATTGTATCGACATTAAGTCCGCTGGCTTTATGTAGAAGAACACTTGCTCCTATGAGACACATGCTGAAATGTTTATGGGTGAAAGTCATGATGTCTGCAACTTATTTCAAACGGTTCAGCAAAAATGTGTGTGTGTGTGTGTGTGTGTGTATGTGTGTGTACAGGGTGGGAGAGATTGGGGGGGAGAGAGAGAAAGA
Source organism: Trachops cirrhosus (assembly GCA_028533065.1). Lineage (NCBI taxonomy): Eukaryota > Metazoa > Chordata > Mammalia > Chiroptera > Phyllostomidae > Trachops > Trachops cirrhosus. Next base: position 12,005,736 of record CM052539.1, read on the forward strand.
AGGAAAATAAAACAAATGTAACAAAATGTGAGTCTTGTGAAGGGCTTATGAGCATTCAACATATTATTCCTTCGATTTTTTCTGTTGTCTGCGTGAATTGCTAGATTGCTGAGATAGTAGCTTTCAAAACTTTTCTATAGAGCCCATAATAGTATATTTCTGCTCAGATCTGTGGGGAAAGTTTGGCTCATTCATCTTCATCCTATCACCATCAGTCATGTTCCGCCATGGAAGCCGGTTTGTGTTTGAAGAACTCAGGAAGTTGTAAGTCAGCCAAATCTGGATATCCCCATCTGTAGCTAATAAGGAAACGCTGGGACTGATTTCTGGATTTCCTTTGTTCAGGCAGAATCCCAAAGACTTCTCTGGTCCAGTATAAACATCTCTAAACATTAGTTTCCTAGACCAGTGGCCCTCAAAATGTACTAGGCACACCTTCGGAGGTCCCTGAGGTCAAAACTATTTTTAAGATGTTCTTTGCCCTTTCCACTGTTGGGATCCTTGATATGTTTGAGAGCAAAGGGGTCCTGCAACCAAAAGTTTTAAAACCACCAACCTTGACATTTCGAAAATTTTGAAAGAAAGAATATGTGAAAAGCAGGGTTTCCATGCCAGCTAAAATTTTTTATCTAGGATCTCCCGCACTCCCAAATTCTCTTTAAACTAAATGAAGTGAACACAAATTGGTTTCTCTTCCAAAGCCCCCAAAACTAACTGGAAAGGAGCAGTCTTTCACTCTAGGCCTCCCTTAGAAAGAAAAAAAATTATTGTTGTTATTGTTGTTAGTTCTAATTCCATGCCCCTTAAAAAAAGGTAACAAAAAGAAAAAAAGATGATGATGTAGCTTGACTCCCACTAAGGAACAGATTCATCAGCGTCCCCTCTTTTCTTGATCCTTCCACATTGCACAGGCTACAAAGGCCTGCGTTTCTACATTGTGGTCACGAGAACTGACAAAAACCAGCAGAAGATCATTATTAGAGCTGACTGATCAGACGTTCAAGAGGACTGAGGCCAAGGCTCTCCAGGGATGACAGAAGTAGGCTCTAAGTGACCTGCGAACTTCAAAGCAGAGAAACAGCAAAATGGCACAGCCAAGCACACACTGAAACTGCCACTTGTCAGAACTTGAGTCCGGGCCTTTAATGAGCAACACGATTCCTTCACACGTGATGATAAAGATTTTATAGCACTCCACTCTGCCTGCTGTCAACACTTTCTGGCTTGTAGGTTTGTCACATGCATGTTTTTATTCTGCTGCTTGAGGTTAAAAGCATCTGGACTATCAGATGTCAGAAGAAATCAAGGATTTATGCAGATCCCATAGCTCTTAGCAACACTTTTGATTCAGCTCAAGTGCAAAGAGTCTTGCAAACACATTGCCCCTTCGGATTTCTTTTAAGAAATTAACAATTTTAGTAATATTTCATTCAATGCACAAAACACACGGAATATTAGTACAATTGGACCTAACACGATTCCATCAAATGAGAAGTAATTCCATAAAAACGCCTAAGAGTGGGGAAGCTTAAATGGGGAGGCATAGCATGATCCATAAAGTGAAGAAGACAAGATAATTATACATGCTTTTTAGAGTCTGCAGGGTGTGAGACACGCTGGGAAATAAAACATAAGTATTTGTGGAAACCAGGAAGACAAAAGACTCCTTTAAGGACAGGATCATGAGTCTCTGACGCTGAATGTAATCAATGCATCTTCGTTTTCAGTATTATTTATTCACCAAATTGAAACAAAACACTAGGATGGTTTTTTCAGCTTAAAAGGGATTTTTAGTCCTTACAAAGAACTTGTCATATGAAGTACTTATTAGTTTCAAAGCAAGCTGCTACAAAAAGGCCTACAACATCGTGGTTACAACCCTGCTTCTTTTGTCCCTTCCAAAGGAGTCTTATTAGCAGGTTAAAATTAAACCTGGATTGTATTGCAGGCCCTGGCTTAGAAGGAACTTCCTACTTACCTTATTCCACAGTTATATTCTAATATGACTTTTTTTACCATGTACAGGATTCAGTGGCTATATGAGCCTGAGAAGACACATTTGAAAGGAAATATCCCTCCCCCAAGGTCTAGTTCACGGAATGGTTCATGATGGGAGAAACCAGGCCAGAGTTCAGGTGTGCCGTCACTGGAAGCTCTGTGTGTGGGGGTGGCGGTGGGGAGCGGCTGGTCTCGGTTTGCCGGGCCACTCAGCCCAGAGATTATTCTGTCACGGTTAGGGTCTACCACGGGGATCTGGAAAGGATTACTGAAGGACCAAATGGAAGAAAAAAATCCAATTTCCTTTGGCCTCAGCTGTTAAATTTCATATTGATGATGTTAATAAGATAAGAAAATCATTTTAAAGGCAATGTTACAGAACTTTTGAAAAACCAAAAATATAAAAACATAAAAATGTTATATAAAACAATAGAATTTAAAAGTTTTCCTTACTAGACTACTTTTTTTAAAATGACTTAAAAAATCAGATTTTTCACATCTATTGGAAAAATACCCTTGTCTTAATAATGCCCTCTGGACTTCAATGTCTTCATCTGTGATATAAATGTTGGGCTAGATACACGCAAAATTTCTGCAACGTGTCTTTTCAGGCACATACATGAAGACAATGTAGGTGCTACGTTTGATCGTATAATATGCCCACTATAAAACCTGAATTATAGTCATTAAACTATAAAAGGAATGTGTGGGAAACGACTACACTGATCACACACACCTACCAAGTAACACTTCAGAGCTAACTAAAAAGCTCTCACCTACACTAGACCTTTAATTCTCACACCACTAAGCATGCCTGGACTAGACACACAGAAAATATTTTCCACTTTTTGTATCCTTTGTGGCCTAATGGTTGTTAAGAATAGCCAATAAATGGAGTAATCATAGTAAACTAAAATGTTCAGCCAATACAATCAACACTGGGGTTTTAAAGAAACTGTCCCAATCTTTCTGGTTTTCTCATAAAAGGTTTAGAAATAAAAGATAAGGGTATATCGTATTGGAACAGATTTCCTTTAACCCCAGGGTCTAAGAGAAAACTACGGAAAGCAGAGGTATGTAGAAGGTCCTCTGATTCAGCAACATTTTCATATGTACACACACACACACACACACACACACACACACACACAAAGAATACCAGGGGGAAAGAAGCTTATTATGATACCCTTCCAATCTACACAATCTTGTCCAGAAATACAAAGGGAAGGACCATTCTCCAACTTATTTTATGAGGCCAGTATTACTCTGATCCCCAAACTAGATGAAAACAGTACAAGATAAGAAAACTATAGACCAATATTTCTCATAAACAAAGATGCAAAATTTCTCTACAAAACAAGGGCAAATTGAATCCATCAATATATTTCTTTTTAAGAATAATCATATACCATGAGCTGGTGGGGTTTATGCTGGGAATGTAAGACCAGTTGAATATTCAAAAAAATCAATCAAAGCAATTTACCATATTAAAAATCTGAAAAGAAAAACCACATGATCACTTGTATGCCAACGAATTAGAAACCCTACATGAAATGGACAGATACCTAGGAAGATATGACTGCCCAAACTGGGTTGAGAAGAAATAAAAATCTGAATAACCCTATAATAAGAGATTGAACAAGTCGTCAAAAAAAATCCCCACAAAGAAAAGCCTGGGCTCAGATGCCGTCATTAGTGAATGCTACCAAACTTCTACAGCAGAATTAACACCAATTCTTCACAAAGTCTTCCAAAAAATAGAAGAGTTTCCAACTCATTTTAGGAGACAACTATTGCCCTGATACTAAAACCAGACAAAAAAGTCACACAGAAAGACAAATGCAGGCCAGTACAGAAAAACACAGGCCAATATATTTTGTATAAATATGGACATAAAAATCCTCTATAAAATATTAGCAAACCAAATCCAGCAACAAATTAAAAGAATTATAAACCATCTAAGTGGAATTTATCCCAGAATAAACTTTGCATGGGTTGATTTAACACATGAAAATTCAACTGATGCAATATCTTATATCAATAAAGGATAAAAAGTACACAATCATTTCAATACATGCAGAAAAAACACTTGATGAAATTCAACACCCTTTCATGATAAAAAACACTCAACAATCTAGAAATACAAGGAAACTTTCTCAAATCTGATAAACACCATCTATGAAAAACCTATAAACTAATATCATACTTAATGGTCAAAACCTGAAAGTTTTCCCCTGCGATCAGGAAAAAGATAAAGATGCCTGCTTTTGGCAACTTTGCTCAACCCTATACCGGAGCTTCCACGCAGGGCAATTAGGTAAGGAAATAAAAGAAAACATTTCCAAGCTGGAGAGGAAGAAAACTCTCTGTATGCACAGATATAACACAATCTTGTAAGTAGAAAACCCTCAGGAACACACACACACACACACACACACACACACACACACACACACTTCTTAGAATGAATAAGAAAGTTCAGCAAGAATGTAACATATAAGATTAAAATACAAAAATCAATTCTATTTCTATACAATAGCAATTAACAATCTAAAATGAAATTAAGCGCCCTGGCTGGTGTGGCTCAGTGGACTGAGTGCTGGCCTGCGAACCAAAGGGTCTTCCGTCTGAGTCCCAGTCAGGGCACCTGCCTGGGTTGTGGGCCAGGTCCCTGGTAGGGGGTGCGTGAGAAGCAACCACACACTGATGTTTCTCTCCCTCTCTTTCTCCCTCCCTTCTCCTCTCTCTAAAAACGATTAAATAAATGATTAAATCTTAAAATAAATAAATAAAATCTTTAAAATGAAGTTAAGCAAGATTTTCCAACTACAATACCCTTAAATAGAATAAAATAGTTAGAAAAACTTCCACCAAGACCTGTACCTTGAAAATGGTAAACACAATTAAAAGAAATTAAAGAACTAAATAAATGGAAACATCTCAAGCTTACTGACTGGAAGATTTATTATAATTAAGATGGCAATATTCTACAGATTCAACACAATCCCTATCAAAATCTCAACTATCTTTTTTGCAGAAATTGACCAGCTGATCCTAAAACTCATGGAAATTCAAAGGATCCAGAACTGCCAAAACCTGGAAAAGCAGAAAGAAAGTAGGAGCAGTCGTGCTTCTGAATTTCAAAACCCACTACAAGTCCACAGGGATCAAGACAGTGCGGTGCCAGCACATGGACAGACACGCAGACCAGCGCAGCGGAATGAAGACTGCCGGAATAAACTGCTGTGTGGATTTTCGACAAGAATGTCAAGACAGTTTAGTGGAGAAAGAACTCTTCATCAAATGGTGCCAAAACAACTGGATATCCACGTGCAAAAGAGTGAAGTCAGACCATTTCCTCACACCATACACAAAAATTAACCCGAGATATATTACTGAACTAAATGTAAGAATTAAAACTATAAAACTCTTAGAAAAAAAATAGTGGTAAGTCTTTGTGACCTTGGATGATTCCTAAGACATAACACCAAAAGCACAAGCAACAAAAGAAAATAGGTTAATTGGACGTCATTCAAATTAAAAGTTTTGTGCCTCAAAGGATACCATCAAGTAAAGTTAAAAAAATATCCTCTAGAAAAGGATAAAATATTCGTAAATCATATATCTAATAAGGGACTTGTATCAGAATACATTAAAAAAACACAACTCAACAATAAAAAGACAAATAGCCTAATTATAAAATGGGTGAGGAGTTTGAATAGACATTTTTCCGAAGAAGATACACAAATAGTCAATAAACACACCATCACTAGTCATTAGGGAAGTGCGAATCAAAACCACAATGACGTGGCTGGTGTGGCTCAGTGGAGTGAGCACTGGCCTGCGAACCAAAGGGTCACCAGTTTGATTCCCAGTCAGGGCACGTGCCTGGGTTGCAGGCACATGTTAAAATGTGCTAAAATTCATGAAACACCAAAAAAGTCAATTTTACCTATATGTTAATTTTAAGTTAAAATTTAAAAAGATATCCCCAAAGATACACTCATCTCTTGTGCAGTTGCTATAAAATAAGAACCACACTGCCCTAGCAATCTTATACATAGAAAAGGGACATGGGCCCTGGCTGGTGTAGCTTAGTGGATTAAGCGCGGGCCTGTGAACCAAGAGATCACGGTTCGATTCCCAGTCAGGGCATATGCCTGGGTTGCAGGCCAGTTCCCAGCAGGGAATGCACAGGAAGCAACCATACATTGATATTTCTCTCCCTCTCTCCTTCCCTTCCCCTCTGAAGATAAATAAATAAAATCTTTTAAAAAAAAAGAAAAGGGACATGGGTTTAAGGATCATTCCCTTCAGGGAACTGGCTCCAGAACTGTACTGGATTTATGCAAATTCCTTTACTGAAATCTTTCTCAAATTCAGTGAAGGCATTATTTTGGATGTTAATGAATTTATTACTTTAAAGCAAGTTCTTTCTTGCTCTCCAGGCGTTGCTGACTTGCCCACATAAAATGAAGTGAATGAGTTAAAATCTAAGTAGTTATTCAGGTATGTGTTCCAGAAGCCAAGACCAGAAAAAGGATGTCTTAGTAAATACATGTGAAATTACCCTGTATATTGTGGAATCCTATAAAATGCGAGGTATTTTTATTTGGAATTACTACATATCCTATGCATTTAGGGGCTGTTGGATTTTCCTGGGATATAGCTCCACAGAATTTTAGAGCTGGAAAGGACTTAATGTTACTCCATTCACTTTATTTTGCAAATGAGGAGACCAAGGCCCAGAAGTGCTATGGAACTTGTTTAAGATCACACAGCTCATCGACGGCACAGCAGGAACTAGAATTCTACTCTCTTGCCTCTAATTCTCTTTCCACCCCCCATCAAGTTACCTGTGGAGCCATAATCTGAATAAGTAGCCCCCAAGTATAATGGGAGCTTTTGGGAATGTTGGTCTTTTACTGGGGATCAATTTTAGAAACTAAGTTGTTTTATATCAGGCAGTTCCAGTTCAGTGTTATGTTCCAGATGTTGCCAGTAGAAATGGGGTTCTTTCACAGAGTTGCAAGGAAAACATGCCAGGGACCCACATATGGGAGGATAAGGTGTAGTGAGAAGGTTTATTAAGCAAACTCAAAGGACCGTCCTGGGTTCAGCTCTTGTGTCTCATCTCTGTCTCTGTACATCCCACCACGAAAGAAGTCCAGCTTTGTCTTCATCAAGCCATGCCAGTGTCCAGAGACTCTGTGCCATTGGTTAAGTCCGGTTCGGTCCTGGGCCTTGTCCCGGGCCTTGTCCGGCTAGCTTCGTCTGTTCCTGGCTGCACTTCAGCTGGTGCTGCACTGTGTACCCAGGCTCTCACTTACAGCCTGGACTTGGAGCCTGTGCGGCGGCCAGCCACTCAGCTGCTAGGGCTGCATGACTGCTATGGAAAGAATGCATGAATGGCCCTGACCAGTGTGGCTCAGTTGGTTGGGCATCATCCCCACAAAGTGAAGAGTTGCTGGTTCGATTCCCAGTCAGGGCACATGCCAGGGCTGTGTGTTCTGTCCTGGGTAGGGGCATGTCCAGGAGGAAACCAATCGATGTTTCTCTCTCACATCAATATTTCTCTCCCTCCCTTTCTCCCTTCCTTCCCCTGTCTCTAAAAGTAAATAAATAAAATATTTTTAAAAAAGAGCGCCTGAATGAATGGGACAAGCGCATGTTACCAAGTGAGACAGCAAGAATGAGCCCCTTTGTTAGGTTGATTACATTATACTGGGCTTGGGACAGACCAGGCACCCTTACAAACTAATCAATAAACTTCCCAATCTTCCATAGGCTTTCGTTTGATCCTCCCCATAACCAATCCATTTCTTCCATTTAGATCTTCTGGGGTTCTGGATCCCTTATCCAATCTAATCCTTTTCTCAGGCTACACAGACAGGCCCTTATGGTTGCCATCTTGGTTCCTACCGCACATGCCTCAAAGGGGAGAGACCTCCCCCTGTGCCATCTTGGCTTCTACTGGGCATGCGTCCAGCTGAGGAATTTCTCCTGCTGTTTTATCTTTCCCTCCATAATCCTGACTAATGACCGGTAGGATCCTTCCTGTCCACTTGGGGGGTTAGGTCCTGATGCAGCGGTGCCCTGGAGAGCCTATGGATGCTGCAGCTTCCTAGTAAAGCATGCTCAGAGTCCGATTTAGCTTCCCAGTTGATTAGGTTTCTCAACATCTGATTCCCTTTGTTCCATTCCTTTATTAATAGCTACCTATACCTCCACAGGGACAGGACTGAACTTGTGGACATGAAGGGATTCTGAATACTCTGTTTTGTAGGCAGGGTCAGTAAGCCCACCACATGCAGCATTCACCATCCAAGCTAGGCATTTTTAGCTACATCCAGATTTCTCTGACTCATTTTCAGTCTATTTGTCCCTGAAGATAAGGTTAAACTGTCCAGAATATGCTCCCTTTTCCATTGTTTCCAGGCAACCCTCCAAAAATCCTTTGATTCAACTGCTGTTTTTCATGGGAACACAATGCTTTACTCTCAAGTCTTATGAGAGGATGGAGGGATACACATTCTCGTTAGTCTGGAAATGGCTAATCAGTCTATTAAGTGAAGCAGTAAGCATAGTGGTTAAAAGCATCGATTTCCTGAGTGAGGATCCTGCACTACTTACTGGTTATTTGCCCTTTACCTCTCTGTGCCTCATTTTCCTCAAGTGGCTGTTGCAATGATTAAATGAATTAATACATGTAAAGTAGTTAGCACAGTGCCCAAGTCATAGTAAGTATTCGATAAATATTAAAGTCTCAGGAGCTACATATTACTTGAGAAAACAATTCCAGAAGGGCAGGTTCACTCATACCCCCAACACTTAGATGCCCAACACCTAGAGCATGGTTAGTGTTGAATGAGTAAACGCAGCCTAATCTGAAAGACTACTTTAGGAGTTATCGCCTCTTTCAAAAACCTGTATTACTGGGAACTACAACATTCCACACGGATGTTGGAAATACCATTCCCTCTCCCTTGTGACAAGGGCAATTTTACCCACTTGAGATATCCCACTGATAGGAATCCAAAGAATCAGAGGCAAGATAATCAGATAAGAGAAATTTCCAAGGGGAAAACAAGTTTCCTGGATTGATCAGCAGTGGGAGAGAAAAATCAAACAGGAGGGAATAACTTGACTCACTTCATTCACTGAGACCTACCTACTGTGCGCCACACAGTATCCCAAACAAAAATTCAACTCTGAACAAGACACCCATGCTCCGGGACTTCAGCCTAGTAGAATACAATAGCCTACATGTCATCACAGAAATGGGAAGGGCCACGGGTATCCACAAAGGGCAACATTTATTCTTCTTGGAGAATCACAAGTTCTTGATAGATAAGGAGATCTTGCCCAGCAAAGAGGAGAGGGAATAAGATCCCAGGCCAAAGAGACCAAACATTCAAGATCAGATGAATGAGGATGCTTGGCAAGGTCAGCGGACAGGACAAAGAACTGCACCAAACACAAGAAAGAACAGCTTTACAAGAGGCCTAGACCTATCAAAGGTCCTTTGTTCTTGAAAGAAAGTTCACCAGGAGTTACCACATTAATCTAATTAGTATGAGTGATTATTAATCCGTGTCTATGCAAAAAAAAAACCCCACCTCACATACAATTCCCTTTAAGTCTAGCCCCACCACCCCACTACTCTGCCCACATCCAGAGCCAGAGAAGTTGATTTAGCTTTGTTTTGTTGTTGTTGTTGTTGTTTAAATAAATACAATCCTTAGCAAGCCTTAACACTCCTTAGCCAGCCTGGGCCACTGCTAGAATCAGTTACACACTGGCTCATGCTTCCCTCCTCCCTCCTTGTCAGTCCCTACCCTCGCTGGCTCTTAGTCATACCAGACAGCTTTTACTGCTTGTTCCCAGTGCTTGACTGAAGGCCAAATCCCAGTCCAGCTTTCCCTCCATTCTGCCTAGGCCTGGGAACCCCACTTGTCCAGCCAGATCAGCCTGACCAAATCCTGAGGATTGTATTACCAGGTTAGCTGATCATCACATCCAGAAAGATACCATGTTTGCAAACAGGTACCAAAAAAACATGCTTCCTGCTCTCCCAACACAAGGATTGTTCAGCACAATATTATATTTCTGAGAAACTTGACTTGGAGGTGGGGAGCTGCTTACTGAGCTGTAGTTCCTTCTACTCACCCTTCTTCCTTGATCTCGCTGCATACATAAAAGAAAAAAAAATCTAGCTCTTGCTCCAATAGGTAAGATTACTTCTGTAAACCCAAAACAAACGTGCTGACCAAGGGCACACTGCTCACTTCAAAATAAATCTTTATGATGAATGAAACAATCATTAACTGGATCTAGAGGGTAGAAATATGCTCACCGTGACTTTTAGCCTTTTGCAGGCTGCTGCACGTCCTTGAAAAAGTAGTTGAATTTGAACAGTACATTTTAGGGGAATAATCAGCTTAAAATCCACGAAAGAAGTGAGCAATAATTCCAAGGTAATCATGACTATGGTTAAGAAAAGGTAATCAAAACGTGGGAATAAAGAGCATCCTTTCAATGCCATAGTGGGGCGCTGTTTAACAAGCCCACTCAAGGATCATCTAATGCTCTAAGAGAATGTACCTGTGCTTGACTTTGCTCCATGCTATTGGATTACAGCCCGGACACTGAAGTTTCATGTTAATTTTACGTCCGATAATATCAAATATCAAACATTATGGTTTTATTGACCTGTAGGACACTAACCAGCTTTGTAACTATTAAGAAACTCAATTCAGCATTTCTTTGACTGATTATGTCCCTATTCCTTGAATTCTCGTTTAAACCAGCCTCACCTCCTTATTGATTCCTTTATTCACTGATGAGTTTAATAAATTTTTACACGTGTGTATGTTGTCTTCCCACAAAACGCATGTTTTCAACTTTTTGGAAACTATACTTGTGACAACAGTCACTGCTATACTTGTGACAACAGTCACTGAGCATTACACTGCTCACTCGGTCACGTGGTTTCTCTGCATCGTGCTGATACTTGAGAAAAGCGGTTTTCTGCCCTGGCCTGGCCACTTCTCCTATGCATCCAAAAGGCACAATCTTGACCTGGTGGGGTGGCTAAGTTGGTTGTAACATTGTCCCATGCACCAAAGGGTTGTGGGTTTGATTCCCAGTCAGAGCACATACCTAGCTTGTGGGTTCAATCCCCAATTGAGGGACATACAGGAAGCAACCAATCAATGTTTCTCTCTTACGTCAATGTTTCTCTCTCTCTCCCTTCCTCTCTCTAAAAAAAAATCAATAAATAGGGACTTCTGGTCAAAATGGAGACATAGGTAGACATGCTTCACTTCCTTGCACAACCATAGAAAGAATTACAACTAGATCTCAAAACACCACTCAGAACCCTCAGAAAATCAAGCTGTGTTGAAGTCCGACAACCGAGGATTTAAATAAGCCACATTCATCCAGATGGTTAGGACGGGCAGAGACACGGAGACAGGCAGAAAGGCACGGAGACATGGCATGGCGCAGAGAGGCAGTGGCAGAATGGATGATCCCACATTCACAAATGGCAAATAAAAATAGGGAGGGGAACCTATTTAGGGAGTGAGCAATCCCAGCCGCAGGGATTCCAGCAGCAGTAAGACAAACCCCTGTAAGTTCTGGTTATAAAAACCAGTAGGGTTTGGGGCAGCAGAAGAAACTGCCAGATTTTCAGGATACTTGGTTTAAAGGGCCCACACAGACTTAGAACGCATGCAGACTCACCCACTCTGGGATTCACCACCAGGACAATAGCTGGAAGGGCACCAGTCGCATACAGGGAGTGGGTGCAGTGACTGGAAACAGGGCAAGTGCCAGGCAAATCTCCAGAAGCCAGGCAGTGGCACTGTCCCCTCTCCAAACCCTCCCCCCACACAGAGCTACAAAGTGGTGAAGCAGGTTGTCCCGCCCTGGCACCTACCTAAGGCTCTGCCCCAAACAATTTACAGGTGCCTTTTCTACAATAGACCACGCTACTAGGACAGGGAGTCAAAGCAGCTCTACCTAATACACAGAAACAAACACAGGGAGGCTGCCAAATTGAGGAGACAAAGAAGTGAGGCCCAAATGAAAGAACAGAAGAAAATCCCAGAAAAAGAACTAAACAGATAACCAACCTATTGGATGCAGAGATCAAAACATGGGTGGTTGGGATGCTCAAAGAACTCACTGAGTATGACAACAACAAAAAGGAAGAAATGAGGACAATGGCCAACATGACAATAGCCATCTATTTTGAATGAATCAAAATTATAACTTTTTTGTCAACTCGGCAAAAAAATGTATTTTTTGGTGTGCCACAAAATTTTAGAAATTAGTTTATGTGTGCCATGAGATGAAAAGGGTTAAAAATCACTGACTTAGTCTAATAGGTAACAAATAGGTTTTTTTTTTACCGTCCAATAGTGATTTGTGATAGTGATTTACAGCTGCACACATGTAGACTAGTTTCTACCAGCAAAGTAAAGCTCAGAGCTAAAAACCAGGATACCGAGTATTTATGAAATAATGATACACTGTGAAGGTTAAAAAAAAAAAGGCATACAGATTAATCCCTTCTTTCACAGACTTAATCCAACTGTAAACCCAAAATACACTTTAAAAACAAGACTAAATAATTTAAAAGCTTTAAATATACAGTACACATTAATACAAAAAAGTGAACATTCAAGTGTGAGGATCCAAATGGATAAAGACTTATTTCAATTACCTGGCTCATATGAGCTGAAGGCAAGTTTTCTCTTGAATCATGTAGTAAATCATGTAATATTAACTTCTGATTGCAAATTCTTAGCATGTCAGTCCAAATGATCTTTGGTTGTACACCACAGCTTTCAATTTCTTTTTATTACATCTGACTCACCTTAACAGCTACCTCCACCCAAGCTTTACCCCCACGGCTGAGGACAGGAGCCTCTGCCCAGGAAAATGTGGTTTGACTCTGACCCAAACACCTAACTGCTGAGTTCTCAGTCTTTGGTTGCAACAGAATAACCTGAGGCACCAAAAATGGCAATTCCTGGCCCAGTATCCTCAGACTGATTTAGTAGTTCAGGAGTGGAGAACAGGAGAATGAGCTTTTAACCTATACATCCCCAACCTTTATGTAATTGATTTTCTTGTGGGCGATCTTAGGTCCACACTTTGAGAAACACCGTCTCCTCGCCTCACTGGGCAAGAAAGTCATCACTAATAACATCAGCTTTTGGAAAATTCCTCACATATAAGAATCCGAACTATCTGTAAGGCAGTGTGCCAAGGACTATGGGAGACACAGCCATGAACAAGACACATTCCCGATCCTCAAAAGTCCAGCGAGGAAAATAAATGTTTTTGAGTGAACTAAAATAGAATGGAATGTGTGTCATAGCAGAAATACAAATTAAACTCTAAGCACCCAAAGTTAACTCCTCCTGCTATTACCCATCTACCTCCATGATTACACTCGATGACGCTTCGTCTTCCATGCCATTCCTCTCTACTAGACTGTGCCCGTGCCTTATTGGCTGCTGAATCTCCAGTGCCTGGTAGATAATAAATGCTTGGTTGAAGAGTTATTCAATCCAGACCTTCATCGAGGCCAGATGGTGAGACAGCTCACATTAGATTCAGGCTGCTCCTTTAAGAAATCAGCTTCTTGAAAGCTAGCCACGTAATTTTACGTTAGGAGGGGACTGAGAGCTCATGCAGTCCAACATTACACTAAATTTGATGCGTGGATCATTGGGGGTACCCAGGGAAGATAGGTTCAGAATGTTTGTAGTTGATACATGAGAGAACACTTTAAATTTCAATAGGATCCACATATGTATGTGCAGAGACAAAATGTCTAGAACAAATTAGTGCTTTCATAGATTAATGCATAAAACAATGCTAAAATTTCAAAAAATAAATGTAGACCTTCTATGCTATTAGAAAACCATAGTAGTAGTTGCCCTTGGTATGGGAGTAGGGAGGGAGTAAGAGATGTGAGGGGGGCTTTTGGGGTCCTGGAAATGTTACTTTCGTTAGCTGGGTGCTGGCTGCATAGGGATGCTCAGTTTGTAAAAATGTAGCAAGCGGTATTATGACAGTTGCAAGTTTCTGTACGTACAGTATAGGTGTCAGTTGGGTACTGGAAATATCAGGGGCAACACCTTGTAAAGTATATGATTGGCTAACCATTATGCTGTGCACCTGAAGGCGATACAAAATCATACTGAAGGTAAACTGTAATTTAAAATTGTTTTAAATGAAAAGTATTTTAAAAGGTGGATATGAAGATAAATAGTACAGTAAAAAAAGTCCTTAAGACAGTACATGAAAGGCAAATTTGGGACACACCAACTGGACCTCCCCTTGTAAAGATGAGAAGTGTTAGAAAACAAAATTCCAGTGGGTATATTTGAAGATCTAATTGGCTTTAATTAAGTGACTCATGAATCGAGCAGCAACCGACCTAGCAACTAGAAGGGCACCTCAAGGACTTGTACAAAATGGAAGGTTTTTATAGGCAGAAAAAGGGTGGGACTATGGAGTTAAAAAAGTGGATGATGGCAGGGGAGGACACCTTCTCTCAGGGAAAGGCAGAGAGTCTTACCGGGAAGATTTTGTAGGAAGCATGGTGGGGTAAGGCAACTATTATGGAAAGAGAAGAAAAAATTGTTTTTAGGACAGGACAACTTTTCTTTGGGGGAGGGGGGATTAATGAGAAATGTTTTTATCATGCAGTCTGCGTCTTTCTGTGGGTTGGGGGTGGAAGAGAGGGCCCATGTGACAGATTACCTTACTGGTGCTTGGCTAGAAGATTCCAGACTGGTTGATTATGTTTCTGGAAGAGTTTGAAACTGCAATTAGATCAGGTATTAAATCAGGTTTGTTTCTGCGGTAGGCAGTTAGAACTGGCCTGAGGAGCTCAAGGACAATGGGCCAGGTACAGAAGGTCGGGGAAGAAAGCCGTGGGTGCCTAGCAACAGGCAAAACAGGAAAACAAGGAGTTTGCCCCAGGGTAACCTTTCTTTCAGGTCATTCAGTTTAGACTCCCTGACCTTTCATATTGCTAGTCATGCAGTTCGGACGCTCCCCTGACCTTTTCTCCCCTGGCCTGTTGCTAGTCTGGTAGGTTAGACCCCCTCAGAGGAGGAACAAACAAGGGGGCTGGAGAATAGCCCTTAGGCATTAGGCCGCCAGGATGATGAAGTTCTAAGGCTCGTGGAATACATCTAGGCCTCAGTTGTGTTTCAGCTCCAGGCCCAGAAAAAGCAGCAAAAACAGATACCATGGCTGGCATCAGGACCAGCTGTATTAATTAATGTCCCCCTGCCCCAGTGCCAGCCAATCAGTGGAGACCACAACATTGTAAGGACACACCTGGAGAGCTGATGAATGATATTCTATTGGGATCAGCCCCTGAAACTTCCAGATAAAAAACCTCAATGGGAAGACCCAGCGTACTTCTCTCCACCCACTTTTCCCGAGAGTGTTTTCCTTGTCTCTCTCTTTCTCCTAAACTCCAAGAGCCCCCCTTTCCCTCTGTAGCTTGCTTCCTGAGCCCACTTCTTCTACAACTCACTTCTTCTACCTCGGTGACTTTCTAAATAAACTTTCTCTTATGGTTTGAGTCTTGGCTCTGAATTCTCTCTCAGCCAGAACTCAAGTACTGAGGTTGCCGTGGGGGTCCAGTCGGACTCCACCAGTCCAACACCTGGTGCCGTTTCGCCACCATCCGTATCATGGGCTTGCAGCGCGAGGGATGCCTTTGGGGGGCCTGTGGTTTTCTGTTTCATAACAGAAACTCAGGTGATGGCCACAAACTAGCTGCTTGACCTAGGGCAGGAACTGCCCCCATCCAACCACTCTCCTGTTCTCCCCTTCGTCCAACTCAAGTCCTCAACTCCAGCAGGATATGAACCCTCACTCTCTCCAGGATGGTTTCATCTGCTGTTCCCCCTGCAAGGGGTGTTTGCCTCTCCTTCAGACACCCCTGCCAAACCCTAGCTCTTCCAAGGGAGATGCCCTTTCCACTTGGCTGTTTCTACCATTCCTCTTAGCCCTTAACGGTACTCTGCCTTGCAACTGAATGGTAAGCCTCTGGAAGAAACATCCTGCAGCATTTAACAATTCCATCGATTGGGCAAGTTACTTTTCTGGGTTTCTCTTCACAGCTATAAAAAACCAAGGGGTGAGGAGGGCAGTGTAACTGTTATGATCTGGACTTTGGAGTCAAACTGCCTCTACTTGTATCCCAGCTCTGCCACTTAATAGTTGAGGGACTTTGGACAAGTTTCATAACCTCTCTGTGCCTCAGTTTCTCCATCTATAAAATGGGGGTTACGATAAACCTCTCCTAGCGTCGTTGGTGAGAGGAATGGTTGTCCATGTAAAGTGCTTCAAACAGAGGTTCTTAACCGTTGGCCATTATTACCATTATCTGCAAAGTGGGGAAAATATATATAAGCATCTTTCTCATTACAACGATTAATTGAAAGAATAAAGTGGGATCGTGGTGGACGAAATGTGGCTAAGATTCAAGGGGGTGGGGAAAGGGACTTGTCTGCTAACTTTCTCGACGGCGTAGGAAGGTGGTGTGGACAAGGGGGTACACGGGCCCCACCTGGGACCCACCCAGACAGCTTCTCCGGTTCAACAGGCCTCAAGTTCTCTTCGGCGCTTAACCTCCTTTGATTTGGAGGTTGTCACCCTCAGCTCGGATTCCTGGCTTTTTGAAAGGTAAAGGTTAATTCCCCGCTTGTAGTCAGGTGTGTGGTCCCTTCCTCTGTAATATTTGTGAAACATGGTGGCCCTCACCAGCCCGTGGGCAAACACAGACCAGTACTTCCCCCGGGGTTTCTGCGCCATCTTCGGGCAGGGGCGACCCTGCATGTCTCTCGGACCACCTCCTACCTGTCCGCGAGCTACCTGGCCAGCCCCTCGGCCAGCGCCAGCCTCCGCCTCTTTGGGTAAACTGGGGGGGCTTGCTTTTCTCCGCCGGCGGGGCATCCCCTGAGCCCAGGGCACACCTGGTCCGTTTCTGGACTCTCCGTGGGGGGCGGGGGGGGGGGCGACGCACGTCGGGCCCGCGACGACGGTCAAGTGCTGCAAGGCGGACGGCCCGGGGGTGCTGTGCCCACCACGGCGGGTCGGCGCGGGCCGCCGGAAGGGCGCTCGAGGCTCGCTACAGCGCCGGGCCTTCCCCCTCGTTCGTACGTAACAAACCCCGGCCCCGATCCCTGTGGCCTTTGGCCTCCAACTCAGGCAGTGCGGCCACCCACACCTCCTTACTCTTCGCAGGACCCATGTGCTGCAACACCCAGCGAGGACTCGCGGGCCGAGGGACTCGGAGTGGAGGCCGCGCGCCCCCTGCTGGCTGCGGCTGTGGGCGGGGCGCGCGGCGGTGGGCGGGGCGGAAGGTGAAGCGGCGGGAGGGGGCGGCGAAGTGGGGAGCAGCGGGACAGGGCGGGTGTTGGAACTCCCGGGTCCCAGCTCTTTTCTTTTAAGCTCGTTGATTTTTTTTTTTAAAAACACGTCTACCAAAGATAAGTAAGAAAATGTACAGTGGAAGAAAATAAAAAGCATCATTCAAAATCTCATCCTGCAAACTACTGTCGCTGTGTCTATTTTTTCCAGTTTTTTTCCCCTCAATGCAAAGTATACACCCAGTTTTTCATTTAATACAGGTATCTCCATCTTTTCGATGGTTCCTGTTAAGCCACTTCGCTTTTACCAAAGACTTACCTTAGTGTATGTTTTCACTAACTGAAATAAATCCAAAGAGGATTTTCACTTGTAGGAAAAACTAGCGTTCGGCATTTGTTTCACGGTGAGCGCTGCAGAGGCAGAGCGCACCCCGAGCATCCCAGAGCGGCCTCGCCAAGCTCCTTCCCTCAACCCGCCACAACTTCGAACTGTTTGTAAGCATCTGTGCTTTACCTCCATTTATGGTGTGCATTCCTGATTTCACTATTACGTTAGTGTGATTTTAGGGTATTTGGGGGTGTGTAGGAATGCTCGAAATTTTTTCCGTATCAGTTAATGGTAATTGCTTACAAAAGGTTTCGTAGGAACGCTCTAGTTTTGGATGGGGGAAGGGAGCGGTCTACTGGCACCTTCCACCCAGATAACTGCCGGGCTTCCACCCTCGCCTCGGGCTTTGCTAAGGAATGAGACTTCACACAGACCATCCTATTTTATCAGAAGCCTGCTCACCCCACCCTCAGCTAGACCCCCACCTCCTACCTTACTCTTTGGTTTTATAGAGCACCGACAGCCTTCTAACTTGCTCTGGGTTCTGTCTCCTGCTCCCACCTCTCTCCTCCCAGAATATGAACCTCACCAGAACGTACCTTTGCCCTTTATCCCCCTTTGACGTATCCCAAAAGCCTAGAGCAGTGCTGGGGACATTGCAGGCGTTCGATTTTGAAGGAAAGAAAGGAAGAAGGGGGGAAACATTAACTTTTAAACCTATCAATATAATAGTCCTTCGAGTAGAGCTACTGTACGACACTTCCCTGGTCCTCCTTGTTGGACATTTAGTTTGTTTCTTATTTTAGAATATTGTGAAGATGGTTGCAGTGAACAGGGTTGTGTTTAGAGCTTTAAGGCTCTGCTTACACATCGCCAAATGGCTTTTCCGGAATGGCGGTCCCCATCTGCACTCCCAGTGGTTAGGAATGGAAGTTCCATACTACCTGAGCGTGACTTTTTAACACTAAAACCGTATGACAGTGTGTGTGTGTGTGTGGGGGGGGTTCTGTTCTCTACCAATGCAGTGCTTTGGGTTTTTTTTTTTTTCTTTTTCTTTCAATACATTAACATATGTTAAGCATCCAGCCCAGATCCGGCTTTGTTCTAGGGTTACAGGGTATCTAACACAAGTTTCCTGCTCTTGAGGAATTCCCATCCCAGCTGAGGTTTCTCGGACTTGTCTGGTCACCAGATGTGTGCTAGTGGCGCGGGCCCTTTGTTTTTATCCGGGTTTGTGGGCAAGGTTATTTCCTGCTTTTCTTGGGAGCAAAACCAGAGTCAAAATGCTCTTGAAAAACATGGGGTGTTTATTTGCTTAAATACAGAAAACAAATAAAAACTGAACCAAAGCCTTTTAAAAACAGACACTGCACAGCCAAAGTGAATTTTAATAACGACCTTCATCCAGGTGTTTGCAATCTATTATAGTAACTAATATAACTAAGCCAGGACCTTTTGAAAGCCAAGCAAAGTTCCCTCCCTCTGTGAGCCAGGTCCACATTTTCTTTGTTCAGTTGAAATGATTGTTTCAGAAAACTTTTTTTAAAAAAACATGCTGTTCGAGTTATGCTAAAATTACTATTTTGTCAGCAAAATTCCAGTTGGGGTTGTCTTTTCTGTTTCTCTATTTAAAGCCCACATTTAACTAAAATGATGCCTTTTCCATTTTTTTTAATATGTAGGCAAAAGTAGCTGAGAGTCATGTGCTCACCTGGGACATCCCATCATGTACCAACAGTTAGTTCGCACTTCAAAGGAGCCAGGTGTCCTGCGGAGTGCGTTATTCACATCATTTCCTGTTTTCTGCACAAGAACCCTATATGGTAGGGATTATTATTATTATTAGTCCTATTTTACAAATAAAAATCCTGACCCTTCATGGGTTAACTGCCAAGGATCAGATAGCCTGACACTTAAATACCACCACCACCACCCCAATTATGGCACGAGGCTCTAGTCTCTTCTTCACCATCAGTCTTTTTTTCCCCCTTTTTTAAAAAGATTTTATGTATTTATGTTTAGAGAGAGGGAAAGGGAGGGAGAAAGAAAGGGAGAGAAACATCGATCGGTTGCCTCTTGTACACGCCCCAGCCGGGGACCAAACCCACAACCCAGGAGTGTGCCCTGACCGGGAATCGAACCAGTGATCTTTCACTTTGCAGGATGACACCCAGTCAACTGAGCCACACTGGTCAGGGGCACCTTCAGGCTTGTTCCCTTCACATCCTGCCTCCGTGTGGCAGCCAGTGAGGCCTGTGACATTTCTGCCCCTCGTGGCTCCGAAAACCCTGCCTGCATACAGCACACACATTTGTCACCGGCTGCAGGCCAACTGGTCACTGTGATGGGAGCTAGGGCTTCAGAGGAGAATAAAACAAAACTTCCTGCCACCACCGACATTTACAGGGATTTGGAAGAGAGGAGATGAGCTCCTCAGCACACCGCAGGAGGAGCCCCTTCAGTAACCTGCGTCTCTCTCTGCTCTCCCCAGAGCCAACTGCACCGTGAGGCCAGGTCACCTTGGGGCCCTGAGATTAAGAAGCTGGCTCAGCTTCCTGCCACCACCCTTCTTTGGCTGACTTACCTCTACTCATCTTTCAGGGCTGAGCTCACCGGACCAAATGTTCCCATAATTGTTGCGCTCAGGCTGCCCCATCGGCACCCCTTGGTGCAGCTCCAGAAGGTCTCTTACAGGGGGCTTCAGGGGACAGAGACGGTGTAGGGTGAAGCTGGCTTGCTCAGGGTGAACCACGAGCTTGAGAAAATGCGAACTGTTCATCTTAAAGGCTGGAGGTGGCTGGGAGGCGGGGGAGAGCAGAGAGGTAAAACCCTCCAGCTACCCTTTGACACCAATGACATTTTCCCTGCTTGTACAGGCAGGTGTGTGTCTGGTTCACCTTTGTGTCCCCAGCACCTGGCTCAGTGCCTAAAAGAATGAATGTGAACAACCTACCATATAACATCAGTCACCAATTATACACTGAGAAACATTCTGGTTATTTGAGTTGACTAGGGATTAGATTTTAAAGCAATTTCCCTAATTCTGATTTCTCTATTAGAACTTTTTTGCTTCAGTCACACACAAACTCCATGTTCCATTTTAAAGGTGGTTATAACACTGGGTCACCTATGTGTAGGACTATCTCTGGTCTGTTCATCCAACACAATGACTAAGCATGTCAGGCAAGAGAAAAATAAAATGAACGCTGGTTTTGCTATAGATGGAAAGGTAGACATTAAAACTGCCTGCGGCAGGGCTGTTCCTCCTGATGCCTTATTGTCAGCATTGCCTCCTGCCTCAGAAAGTTCCCACAGTGCTTGCCCTGGCGACTGAAATCTCAGGTGAGTAGAGCAGAGAACCAAGTTTTGTCATCGACAGAACTGAATTCGAAGCCTGCTTCTGACACACATTAGCTGTGTGTGTGTGTGTGTGTGTGTGTTTAATTTATTTTTAGATAGAGGGGAAGGGAGAGAGAAAGAGGAGAGAGACATCAAACACGTGCGGTTGCCTCTCACGTGCCCCCTACTGGGGACCTGGCCTGCAACCCAGGCATGCGCCTTGACTGGGAATTGAACCGGTAACCCTCTGATTTGCAGGCCAGCACTCAATCCACTGAGCCACACCAGCCAGGGCTGCTGTGTGATTTTGAGCAAGTTGCTGTACTTCTCTGAGCCTCCACTTTCTCTATAAAATGAGAAGTATCTCATATCTACATGGCACAATAGCTATGAAGATTAAACATGCCACATATTGGCACACAGGATACACTCAATGAAGGGGCGCCTTCTGCCTCCCCTCGGGAGCTGTGTTCTTCAAGGTCGCCTGAGAAAAACTCCAACTACTCTTCCATTATGATAACAGATGGCCATTATTATCCCCATGTTGCAAACAAGGAAATTGAGAAATAAAGATGAATGAAAGGTAAATAGTTTCCTCTGCAAAAAGTGGCCAAACTAGAATTTGCTCCCGGTTTTATCCGGCTCCCACACCAGAGACAGACCCTACACACTATTGTTTTTAAGGCAGTCTCATCTAGTTTGTAATTTTCCTGGGGCTGGCCTGGTCTTCTGATTCAGGAACTGCTTCCTCTGCCATTTTAATCTTTATTTTCCCCAGTGACTCATAGTTGGCTGAGCACATGGTTAGTACTTATTCTTGCTTCAAGAATAGTGTCTTTATTTTTAGAGTAAAATATGCACAACATAAAATTGTTTTTCCTCCTAAAATACAAGAGAGTTTACACTAAAAAATAAGGCTCTCTCCCGCCTCACTCCAAGCCCCAAATCTCCCTGCCTGGAGGCAACTACTGTTAGGTGTTTGTGGATCCTTCCAGAAAGAAGCTTTGCATTTATGATAAGGGCACAGCTATAAGAGGGGAATTGAATCCTTTTCCTGCATCAAGCAAATGAGGAATTAGTGTCAATGATGCTGCAGATCAGTCAGCTTCAGAGGGGTCAGATTAGCCTGAAAGAACACTGAGGATTAAGGATCAACCAAGACCAGCCAGTCTGGGAACAGAGCTTTCGGCTCTGAGCTTCTGGGCCCAGGGGCCCTGTGGAAAGATGCCTCTGAAACTAAATTCTATACTTAGAAAAATATTGTGTGCTATCTGAAAATACTCTCCCGAGGAATCTTTACATACAGAGTAATAAAAGGAGAGAGATGGAACCTCATAATTATCACAAATTAATGATGTTCTCACAAAGAAGACTTAAACAATGAATCGGGGGGTTCTCGAATTTTTTTATTTCTCAGATATTTACTGAGCACTTAGGATTTTCCAGGCCTCCCTCATACCAAGAGCTTTCCTCTTTATTTGTCTTTCCAGCCCTTCCGTTATTATTATTTCATTTGAGTCTCCCAGACCCCGACAAGATCCAGAGAGACCCGGAGACTCACCCAAGGTCCTGTAGCGAATCGTGGCAGAGTGGGGACCACCACCTGCATCTTCTGCCTGCACGTCCAACGCACCTCCCCCGCGACAGAGCTGCAGCTCTCAGAGCCCGAGGCCTGAACTCTCCGATGAAGTCGTCAGGTGCTGCCAGCGAACCAGCGACACAGTGCGGAGGCTCCGCACCGTGCTCAGAGCAGCGTTACTCGCGACAGCTAAGGGGTTCGTAGAGGCAACCCCAGTGTGCGTCGATGGTTGAATGGATACATAAAATGTGGCAAACGCGCAATAGATTAAAAAGGAAGGAAATTCTGATACGTGCTACAACATGGATGAACCTTGAAGACACTATGTTAAGTGAAATAAGCCCGTCTCGAGAGGACAAATAGTGTGATTCCACTTACATGAAGTATCTGAAGAAGAGACATTTACGGAGGCAGAGTGGAATGGTGGTTACCAGGGGCGGCAGCGGGGAGGGGGAAATAGTTAATGTTCGATAGGCAGAACTATGGTTATTGTTCGATAGCAATATTGCCCGAAGGTTACCGTTCGATAGGCACCTGCAGTTTGAGGAGGTGAAGCGGTCTGGCGTCCAGATGGCGGTGATGCTCGCACGACAAGGCGAAGGTACTTAACACCACGAAACTGTACACTTAACATGGTAAGTTTATGTTAGGTGTATTTTGCCACAACTTCTAAAAGTTAAAAAGCAAAGTGCTGAGACTCCCTAACATCAACTCAGACAGGATGAAGGGCGGGAGGACAGCTCTGACGCTGCTGCGGAGTGCTCATCGTGACACCAGCCGAAGCGGAAGCGAAAGCGATGCGCGCCCCGGACACCTGGACACACCTGCCTGTCCGGCATCCCCAGCCTCTTCCTTCGGGACACAGAACCCTTCTTGCTGGTGGAGGAACCCCGACCAGGCCAGTCACGTACCCCATCCCTGGGGTCATGTCATTTGAGTAAACAGAAGCTTAGAAAAAAATTAAGTCATTTTTGGACTTCCGGCCAAGATGGAGGCATAGGTAGACGCACTGTGCCCCCTTGCACAACCAAGATATGGACAACAACTATATAGAAACAAAATAACAACCAGAAATAACAGGAAATGAAGTGCTGGAGAGTCCGACAACCAGTGAGTTGAAAATGGACTCGATCGACCAGACTGGTAGGAGGGGCGGAGTCGGGTCGGGTGAGGGACGCGGAGCAGAGACCTGAGCAACCAGAGACCGGAGCAACCAGGGACGCGCACAAGTCCCCAGCAGGCAGACTCTGGGCGCACAAGTGTCAATGGCTGGCGGGCTTAGGCTGGGAGGTGGCGACCGGCAGACCCAGCGAGGCGGCCATTGTGAAGCAAGGCACCGAACGCAACTCAGGGTCCCAGCACCGGGAAACAGAGCTTTGGGTCACTGACTGAAAAGGAAGGTCCCACAGGTGCACGGGCCCACCCACACCGGAATTGGTGCCAGAGGGGCCCGGTTGGCTTGTGGAAAGCGGCGGAAGGGTCTCAGGTTCTACAGAGAGCAGAGCAAGCGCCATTGTTCCTTCCCAGACCCTGCCCCCATATACAGCGTCACAACCCAGCAACTGGAGACCCCGTCCTGGTGAAAACCTTAGGCCCCGCCCCTCACTACGGTAGCCTGTCAAGACCAAAAAAACCCCAGCAAAACATGGCTCAAACAGATGAGGATTGGAAAGTCCCAGAACCCATCCTTTTAAGCGACCAAGAGATAGCCAACCTATCAGATGCACAGTTCAAAGCACTGGTTATCAAGACACTCACAGAATTGGCTGATTTTGCTCACAAATTAGCTGAAAAAATGCAGGCTTTAGTAAGTTTAATGAAGAAAGAAGCACAGGGAACCAATAGTAATGGAATGAAAGATGGGTCTCACATCATTGGAGAGGACCAGAAGCAAGAACAAAATATAAAACCAGAAAAGAATGAACAAATAAGAAT
>CM052539.1:12030830-12103589 GCA_028533065.1 Trachops cirrhosus
AAACAAGAAGAAACTAAGCAAACAACTAGAACAGGAACAGACACACAGAAATGAAGATCACATGGAGGGTTAGCAACAAGGAAGTGGGAGGAGGAGGGGGGGGAATTATGAAGAATAAGTAGCATAGAGGGTAGATAGAAAATAGACGGGGAGGGCAAGAATAGAAGGGGAAATGTAGAAGCTGAAGATCTTATGACACATGGACATGAACTAAAGGGGGGGAGTGGGAGAGGGTGTTCAGGGAGGAGGGGAACGAAGGGGGGATGGTAGGACAAATGTAATAGCATTATCAATAAAATTATGTTAAAAAAATTAAGTCATTTTTATTAGAATTTGTTCCTACGTCAGTTCAAATGCTAGAGTGGTTTTATGATATGTCTAAAAATTCTTTAATACTTGTCCCTTCCAGATATCCCTGTCCACGACTGTGAGCTGACCTCGGGGATTCACTTCCAACCACGAGGATGTTGCATAAGTGAGAACCTATGTGTCACCCGTGGCTAGGTCCTAAATGACATGTGGCTTGTCTCTCAAATGACTTGGCTTGCTGGAGGATGTCGGTTGCTGTGTTATGAGAGCACACAAGCAGCCCAGCGGTGAGGTCCATGTGGTGAGAAATTAAGGCTTCCTGCCAGCAGCCACGTGAGCAGCCACGTGAGCAGCCACCCTGGAAGCAGACCCTTTGGCCCCAGTGAGGCCTTCACATGGACTTTGGCCTCAGGTGGCCAAGGCCCCGGCCACTGTCTGACTGTGACCTTGGGACACCTAGAGCCAGAACCACCCCACTAAGCTGCTCCTACATTTCTGACCCACAGAAGTACAGATAATAAAAGGTTGTTGGTTTTTAAAATTTTTTAATTTGTTGATTTTTAATTGTAGTAAAATATGCATAAAATTTACCATCTTAATCACTTTTAGGTGTACGGTTCAGGGGCATTGAGTACATTCACTTTCTTGTGCAGTCATGGACCCCCAGAACTTTTTCCATTTTGCAAAACCCTCTGACTTCAGCTGCACCACCGGCTCTCCAGCCTGCTGGCCCACACTGCTGACTTTGGACTTGCCAGCCTCCATAACCACTGGAGCCAATTCCTTATAAATTCCTTAACCCTCTGTCTGTATTCACAGGGTGGGGCCAAAGTCAGGTTACAGTTGTGAGTACGTGAAATACAGTTCGTTCTTGTGCTGTGATTTATTCATTGTCGTATGATTTCCCATGTGAACAACTATAAACCCACTTCTGCCTCACCCTGTATGAACATGCACATCCTATTGGTTCTGTTTCTCTGCAAAACCTTGACTAATATAACATTATATATAAATGTTCAAAATATCATATGATATGTAAACATGACATATATGCATTCGAAAACTATCTGGAAGTGCCCCAATCTTAGAAATGCTTGGTGTGCCACCTCCACGTGTCCCACGAGCCCTGTGGGCTCATTCATCCCAGCCCCTCTGTAGCACGTCACCGCGGACGGCTGACACGGCAGCGTGACGTGCAACTCCCCCCGCCCAAAGCTGCAGGGCAGAAACCACCTGAGCGCCAGGTTCCTGCCGTGTCCCCACGTGCACATCAATCATTCACACGAAACTGAGTTTCTGAATAAAACTTCTGAAAGCATTCAGTTCCTGCTTAATTGTCCTATATTGTTGAGTAAAAAGAAAAACCCTGTATGTATTATGGTGTGTATATAAATGAAAATACCATAATATTTATGTGAAAAAGGATGGGATATATGTATTTACGGAAGACACTGATAACACTGGTTATCTCCAAGGAGGGAACAATAAGATGGTCGAGGGAGCAGGATGTCAGTGTTTCGCTGTCCAACCTTATATAATTTCTGAATTTTGAAACATTAGAATATATTACTCAAAAAAAATCCAAAGAGAAAGAAATAATTTTTGCTTCTGTTTCCTCCAAACTTTGTTTTGGGATGAAATTTTTAACTTACAATAAAACAAATAAGTCCTTGAAAAAAAAACATTCAAGAACTACCCACTGAGCACCTGCCTGGGGCTGGGCCTCCTGGTGCTGGAGGACACAGCAGGGGACGAAATGATTCTTTTTAAAAAAGTCCCTGCACACAAGAAACACATTCTAGCAAGGAAGATAGAACACAACCCCAAATAACAAGCGGGTAAATGTACAATACATTAGAAAGTGGAAGAGCTATAAAAGAAAAGCACTGGGCAGGATGAAGGAGGCTTGAGAGTGACTGAGAGCATGTGGGAGTGGCAAAGGGGTGAGAGATGTAGGGTGGGCCTCGGCGGGAAGGGGAGGGCGGAGCAGGCCTTCGACAGCGTGAAACTGAGGATGCGTCAACTCTTTCTTCTGTGACACTATTTTACCATTCTGCCGGATCATTTGAAATTATCTGACCCAACCTTGCATTATTTTTTCCAATAAAAACGATTTGTAGAAACACTAGGACTATACCTTACGTTGTAAAACAGTTTATGGGTAATAGCTGAGTGCATTGTTCTAAAGTTAAATGTAGCAAGGAAATTTCTTAGAATCATATCCATTTCTCTGTGATGGCTATAGAGAGGAGACAGAATATAAAACATTCCCCTGGCATTTCCTTTGTGTTTTAGAGAGTGGCTCTGATGTTAAATTGGCTGAAGTCAGCTTCACCCTTTCTAGTAGGTCGATGTGGCCAGTTTCTTAATGTCTCTGAATCTCAGTTTCCTCAACTGGAAAATGGGAATAATGATCATACCCAAGCCATAGAGTTTTAGAAACCCAATAAGATAATGCTTGTAAATGCATACAGTAAGTGCCCAGTAAGTGGTAAGCAGGGGCTGGTGCCAGCCTTCATTCAGATCCTGAGCCAGCACGGATTGACTATGTTTTTAGCTGAGCTTCTTAATATCTCTGTGCTTCGATTGTCCTCATCTGAAGAACAGGGGTAATAACAGTAGCACTGACTTCCTAGGCTGTTTATGAGGACTAAAAAAGTGACTCCATGTAAAACACTTAGAAAGGTATAGCAAGCTTTACCAGTTTGCTAGGCCTGCCACAAAAAATGCCACAGCCTGAGTGGCTCCAACAGCAGAAATTTATCTTCTCCCAGTTCCGGGGGCTGGAAGTCCGAGATCGGGGTGTCAGCCTGGTTGGTTCTGGTGGGAGCATTCTTCCTTGCTTACAGAAGGCTACCTTCCTGCGGTGTCCTCACACGGCCTCTCCTCCTGCGTGCGAGGAGAGACAGACGGAGCTTTCACTTCCTCTTTGTACACATCCACCCGTCCTATCATACTAGGACCCTAGCCTTATGATCTCATTTAATTTCCATTACCTCCTAAAGCCCATATCTGCCAATAATTTTTAAGTATGGTAAACCAGAGTAAGGTGCAAAGCCATGTGCATTAACTTCTACCATTTTTTAAAAGGGGTGGGAGGGGGGAGAATCTATGTACATTCTTGCTTGTAAATAGTATCTCTGAAAGGATTTTCAAAGAAATCAGCGACAGTAGTTGCCTCCGGTGGGGGATTAGGGAGCTGGAGACAGAGGTGGGAGTCACTTTACCATACATATTCTCTAGTACCTGTTGAATCTTGAGCCATATGAATGCAATTCATATTTAAAAAAGAGGAAGGGACCAACGAAAAGAGTTAGAGCCGGGGTAAAGTCATGGTGAGAGGAGACAGAAACGGAGAAAGAAAAGAAGGAAGAGCCGCTGTGGCACGCATTTGGTATTATTCTCGATATTTGGGGGAGAACGCTGGGCCGAAACAGAGTATATGGGATCATCTAAGTGTGCAGGGCTAAGTGTTTAAATTCAACAAACGCAGCATCCATTTACTGTCACGGGCCTTATGTTTGTGATGAGTTCGGAACAGCAGGTGAGTGTGGCTGGGAGTCGGAGAGAAAGCCACCCCTCAGCACTCAAGGCATCACAGGGAGCGTGGACTCCTGAGAGGGCTTCAGGTTGTGACAGAGGTTCTGGTAACTCGTCTTCGTGGGGCAGGTGGAGGAAGGCTTATTTCTAAGAAGGTGTGTGTGAAAACGTTGGAGTTAGAAGTAGAGAGGGAAAATAAGTCAAGGAAATAACAACAGAAAAGAAGATAAAAAGTACAGAAGACAGTCTGAGTCAGGCACTATGGAACCTGTGGTTTTTGCCAACGCGTAGGCGCCCCTTCTCCCAGTAAGTGCACTCATTTTCCTTAAGCATCTCCTTCATTAGTGCGTGTCAAGGTTTCTCAGCCGTGGCACTATTGACATTTGAGCCTAGGGACTTCTTTGCTGTGGGGGCCGTCCTGTGCATTGCAGGATGTTTAACAGCAGCCCTGCCTTCCTCCCCCTGCCACCACCCATAAGATGTCAATAGCATCCCTGGTCCTCAATTATAACAATCCCAAATTACTCTAAAGACATTGCCATATGTTTCCTGGGAGGCAGAATGACTCCCCTTCCCATTGAGAACTACTGTTGTGAACTGCCTGTAGGGCCACACGGCAAGAAACTGCAGGTGATGTCCAGAAGTCACACAGAGGAAAGGAATGGGGACCTCAGACCTACAATAGAAAGGGCCTGGGTTTGCCAACAACCTGAATAAGTCGGAAAGCAGATTTTTCCACGGATCCTCTGGGGGACAACAACTCAGCCTGGCGGATACCTGGATTTTAGTCTTGAGCTGGGAGTTAATCGGTGGGTGTTGTTACAAGCTGCTGAGTTTGTGGTGATTTGTTATGCAGCAGTAGAGACCTCAAGTTCTATGAGATATGTCTGTATTGTTACAATGATTTCCTCAACTCCTTTTTTCCCTCAAGCCACTTCAAATAGATTACTGTTATTTGCAACTCAAAATGCCCGCAGTAAAACATTACCTCATAGGCCTATTGAATTGGACAATTGTATTGATCTGTACATTTCACTGTATATAAATTTTACCTCAGTTAAAAATAAAACAGGAAAAAATTACCTCACAGGGTTGCAATGCACTTATGGTTCTGGCTCACTAATCTTTTGGATACAAAGCGAACAAAACTCAAACCGGGTTAAGTTAAAAAGGAATGTATAGGCTCACAGCAAAATCCGGGGGTGGGTCTGTGTATTAGTTCTTTATTGCTCTGTTTCCTTTCTTCTGAAAGCTGAGTGATAGTACATTTTATGAGTATAACATATTTTGTTTATCCATTCATTTGTCAACAGACATTTGGGTTGCTCCCACCTCTTGGCTATTGTAAATAATGCGGCTGTGGACATGAGTGTGCAAATATCTCTTCAAGACTCTGCTTTCCATTCTTTCTGATGCACACCGGGAGTGGGATCGCTGATCGTATGGTAGTTCTATTTTTAATTTTTTGAGGAACTTTCCTACTGTGTTTCATAGAAGTCGCACCATCTTACCTTCTCATCAACAGTGCACAAGGATTTCTTCACATGCTCACCAACACTCCCTATTTTCTGCTTTTTTTTCATGCTAAATTTTTGTTTTAGTTTTTAAAAAAACTCACTGGCTGCCGTGTGGTGAATGGTTTGGGGGTAGGGGGCTCAGGGTTAACTCTTGTGGGCCTGGCATTGGCCAGAGATGAGTGGCTGACGTGAGAGGTGAACCCACTCAGCCCTGGACACAGGTCAAGATATGAAATGTTCTCACTAATAGTGTGGTTTTGTAATCGGGGATGCAAGGTGAGTTTCAGGGCCATTTCCATCAGCTTGTCAACATTGTTTGCTGATAAGATTGATGATTTGCATCGTGTCTCAATGAGACCCCTTTGGGGGCTTTGCCTTCGGGTAGTCGCACAGCAAGAATATCCTATGCGACCTACCAACCGTAGGGTGTTAGAGGTCTGGCCGATGCTCCATTTCAAGCACTGTGATTCCAAGGTGTTCAGTGCGCCTGGTGGTGGTGGTTCAGCTCTGCAGAGAGGGGACAACTGGTGGCCACAACTGGCCTCTCCAGACCCATTGTTGTGATGCAGACTTTGGTTGGCTGCTATGTATGACTTGACTTTAATGCCCTTGCTATATTTGAGCTTATTCGGCAACATTGTCATTTGGGTCCTGTTAGATTTCTTTAGGAATCAAAGCCTGTCTAACCGCCACTTGAGCCTTTATTGTAAATATTTGTTGAATGGTCCAGGCTAGAGAGGGTGAGGAGTGGAGAGTGGGGGCGGAGTCCTACAGTCCAGCTCCTCCTCTCCCTCCGGAGTCACACAGACTGCTCATCACTGCTTGGACCACAGTAGCTGCTCAGTAAACACATTTCAAATGAGTAAGCAAAGGAAAGAAACAATAAATCTCTGATTTACTTGGACTTGGCAATGATCTCAAGGTGCTACCGAGTAAAAGAAAGAAAGGTACGTAAGCAGGCACCATAGGGCTTGTTCCTTCTCCAGGCCTCCTGGGCACAGCTTTCTAATGCCCGCCTCTCGTGGGCCCGGTCAGGTAAGTTGTCCTGAACTGACAGGGTTTCACTGATTTTATTCTTGCTGACATTCCAGCCGTGCTCCTTTTTCAACGTTGCCCCAAGAGTTCACTGGCCTTTTTTTGAACTGCCAAGAATAGTTTAAAAGCAGATTTTTTGGTACTAGTTGGTTCTTGTCAACCCCACCTCCGTTACAGTTTCTCTTTCCAAAAATGGCCCATAAATTTGCTTTCCTCTAAAAACCTTTAAATAGAGGAATTCTCTCCACTTTGAAGGCCTGGATCTAGAGAAATCTTAAAATGCCATCATTTCTTAAACTTCTTTTTGTCTTCCTTAAACA
Source organism: Trachops cirrhosus (assembly GCA_028533065.1). Lineage (NCBI taxonomy): Eukaryota > Metazoa > Chordata > Mammalia > Chiroptera > Phyllostomidae > Trachops > Trachops cirrhosus. The sequence goes on from CM052539.1 coordinate 12,037,552, forward strand.
CCATCAGCACCCCAAAATGTGTGAGGCCTTTCTCAGGTTGCATATTTTTTCTATTTAGGAGCCAAGAAACACTTTTTTGTATTGGAGATGGGCTTTAACAGAAGGGTCTATGAGTAAGTGTTCATTTTAGGTTTTTCTGAGCATTAATAAATGTGAACTTGATGGTTCACTGAAATCTTTGAGAGAAAAAAAAAAAGGAGAATTTCCCTTGGCTTTAGTACTTGGAAAATGAGCATCAGGTTTCTTAATCCAGCCCTTTAAACAGGCTATGCAGATAGCATCTCTAGTAATAATCTAAAAAAGAACTAAGCCAAAAGCACGTTATCCTGGGCAAAGGAATGTAAATGTTGGTGTTTACATTTGCAAATGAGTTTGCCTGATTTCTGGTAGCTTTCTGGCCACATTTGTAGATAAGACTAAAGCTGCTTTCTCCTCTGAGAAACTGACTCAAGAAGGGCTAGAGACCCATAGTTTCTTCCCCCAAAGATTTTGCTTCTGTTGTACCCCATGCTGGGAGAGCAGGGCCTTACTTTTCATGTCTAGCCACACCTTTTTCTGAGTAAGGTTGAGATAATAACAAAGCATTTGTTTTTCAAGTATAGTTGTTAGGGACCCTTTCACATATAATTGGCAAAAGCCCAAATATAACTGGACTAAATGAAAAGACAATTTATTGACTCATCTAAAATATCTTGTTGGCTTCAGGCACAGCTTGATCCAGGAGGTCAAATGATGTCATCAAGACACATTCCCTTTTTCTCAAACAGGCCTTCTCTAAGGAAGATCATAATGATGACTAACAGCTGAGACTTACATTTTACCAGCTTAGCATTCTCAGGAAAGAGAGCATCTTCCCAAATCTCTTTGGCAGAAAAGTCTCAAGAAGGATTTTTAATGGTCTCAGTTGGGTCATGTGCCCAGTCCTGAACCACTCATTATGCCCAACGACATGGAATCCTTTCGGAGGTGATTATGATCAAACCCACTCAAACTACACAGAGTGGGTTTTCCCATAGGAAAAAAGAGTACTGTTTCCAGAAGAGGGAGGGGATATCAGGCAGACAAATGCAACAGATATTCCCCACAAAAGGCCTTTCAGCGTAACTTAGTGGAACAGCGAGGCAGCAAGAAGTAAGAAGTCAGGGACGGGGCACCAACTGTGGGACACTCTTAATTTTATTTCATTTCTAATTTCTTCCTTTCTTCTTTCCTTCAGTCATCTCTTCTAACAAATCTTCTTGCTTGCTGGAAACAACAGCAGCAGGAACTGTGACTGTAGACTTACAACACAGTGAGTGAGGATTTTAATAGGGATAGGAGAACAGACAGCTTGCTGAGAACGGAATTTCAAGTGAGGTCTGAGTGATGAGAAGGAGGGAGATTGCCAGGGAAGGAGGAGGAGGTGAAGACAGGCCAGGTAGAGGAGACAGCTGGCACCAAATTATGGCTTTCTGGCTTTAGGCGCATTGCATTCAACACTGGACATTCTCTGTGGTTGGGGCAGAGGCTGGGGGCGAGGAGGGGGGCTGGTGATGAGAGAGAAGTGGAGGGGGGCCTCAGGGAAGATTGTGAAATGCCTTGAATTTCATGCCAGAAAGTTTGAGCTTTGATCTTATCTCTAAGTTTTGGGGAGCAGGAGAGTTCTTTGATCTAGAATTAATTTTTCAAATATTTTGATGAGGTTATTTCTGACAGGTGAGGGGATGGTGAGGTGGGATTGGACGACACTGTTGGCAAGGAGCCCAGATAGGAGGAAGGCCCAGCAAGAAGTGACAAAGACCCCACAGGCACTAGTAGAAGGAAGGGTGGGATTCCACACGTAGAGCTCCGGGAGAACCCGCGGGATTTGGTTCTGCCCCAGTTCCGGGAAGAACTGATGAGCAGAAGATGGGTATGGAGAAGAGTCCGAAGCAAGGAGCTACTGCCCTCCTCTGGCAAATTATTGACACAATGAATCATCCATTGAGGGACAGGAGAGTTCACTGTATTTTCAGAACAGAGGACGCCTGGTGCTGGGAAGCTACGTCAGGAGGTGCTTGTTGCATAACTGTAGCTTCCCATTTCATTAACTGGTCAACAAATATTTATTAGGCTCCTGTTATGGGCCAAGTCCTGTGCCAGATGCCGGGTAGAGACTGGGAAGTGAAACAGACGTGATTCCTGTCCTCACGGAGCTTTCTGTATGCTGTTCTAGGGAAGAAGGACAACGGACAAATGCATACATAATTAAAATGTACAAAAAGTGTTGAGTGCATGGAGGTTATCAATTCTGGCTGCAATGAAAGAAAGGCAGGGATAAGGAGCAGAAATCCTCTCCAGACCGGTGGTTAAGATGAGGCTGGGTACAGAGTGGGACTATTCACATCGCCTCTCATCTGGGAGGGCATTTTCTAGCCAAGCAGATGTTTAAATAATGCAGATTCCGATATTGTGACAAACTTCATTCTGAGTTCACAAACCACTCTTTTCCCCAAGTATCTTGCAGTTTTAAACACATTCAATAACAACAAGCTTTATGACTGTAACTCATTTGGTCTTTTAAATTTTACAATATGATTCTTCACACTTGCTGATTGACGTATGTCCTGGTCCTGGTGTAGGCTGTTACAACAACGCTCCACTCAGTCAGGCTTTCCTAGGTCCAGCCTTTTGTGCAGACCCTCCCACACTGGTGTTCGATGTGGCCATGTGACTTGCTCTGACCAATGAAACATTAGGACACATGATACAAACAGAGAATTAAAAAGTACTTGAACACTGGGCTTGCCCTGTCTCCCTCTGTAGAGAGCCCTGTGAGGAAGCCTGAGCTAGCCTATTGGTCGATAAAAAACAGAGATGAGTATCCTGGCCTAGGCTTCCCAGATCAATCAGCTCTCGGCCAATCTACACAAGCTGACTTCCACCACATGAATGACTCTGGACAGAACTGGCAGAAAATCCATCTGGCTGACCTCGGCCCAAATTATGATCCCAGAGAAATTTTGAGCAAATTAGAGGATTGTTGTGTTAAGCCACTAAAGTTAGAGTATTTTTTATGTAGCAATAGATTTAATTCTTTTTTGCATTGTAACAAGAAAACTTAAAGGCAGCAAAGGTAAATGATAAATGACTCTTCTCAGATCTCGCCATAGTATGGGGGTAGATCTGAGTTCTTACGTTACATCCTAAACTCTAAGGGCCACTTCATCTCTGCAACTTCTGATATTTCTTAGAAGTACCCAAACAGTTCCCCAACTTTCTAGTTTTCTCAGCATGCATCTTAAAGTGATATTAAGATAATGGGCTCTGGTTCCATTTTAAGTAGTTAAGAACCAAGATTATATATAATTGTATAAATAAATAGAACTAGACTGATCATTTTCAAAATAGCACATAACTTCATAATCAAACCTCACAACCCTCTAGGAAGTACATTATTCTCTCCATCATTCCAGACAAAAACTAGTTCAGAGGCAATAAAAGAACATTTTGTTCAATTTGTTAAAAAGAAGTCATCGTGACTTTCTTTTTGATTTCACTGTGCTTATGGAAGAAATGTATTTTTCCAGTTCTTTGAAATATGAAAACAGTAACTAAACCTAAAGTAGTATAATATAGCACATATGTTTCTGAATCTTTACAGATAGGGAATAATTTGTTCCCTAAGACACAAGAGAAACTCACATCCCTTTCATGTATCCTATACTCTTCTTTCTAATTTGAGAATCACTTTCAACTTTTTAATCATGAAGACTTGAACATTCGTTAAGTTATTCGCCCAAGGCTACAGATTATAAATCACAGAGAGGAAATCAAATACTTTTCTTTTTGATGCCAAGTCCCATTCTCTTAACCAGACTAACTGAAATAATAACTATATTGTCTGAGAGATCATGAATATATTTAATCTGAAAATTTACTTTGTAACTCCTAGCAAAAATCAAGAAAACAGATTAATTTTTTAATAGTTTAATATGGTTTTAGTATGATAAAGTTGAATATCAAACTTCTTTATGGAAATTAAACACTAATTTTTTTAGACATTTATAACATTTCTATGGTCAATAAGAAGTCATTGACTTTTGTATAATACTTTGCTCTACTTTTCCTTCAGAGTTTGTGTATTCAGTGCCTTTCACTGTGTCTGACACATAGTGGGTTTTCATTAAATGCTGGTGGAATAAATACAAGATTGTATAGATAAAAAATAAAATAACAATTATTATACAAGTAATACATGCTCATAAAGTTCAAACTGTACAGAATATACAGATTAAACAGCTCCCCCGCCCTCACTGTAGCAGGCTCTATTGTTTGCTTACCTGACACTCATTCCCCATGGTTTTCTTCCTAACAGAACCTGAGTGTTTTGCGGTCCCTTTCTCCCACATATCCACATGCTTCTGGGGAGGTGGGCACTAGCCAAGCCTGAAGGTGCGGTCCTGATTGGTTTATGTTTAAGTCAATCACAGTGGTTTAGACAAGGACCTGTGACACTAGTGACAAATACAGGAAGTCAGCTAGTGCATTTGTTCTTTTTTTATAGTGCATTTGTTCTTATTTTATTTTTTTATCTATAGAGGCGAAGGGAAGGAGAGTGGGAGAGAAATATCAATGTGTGGTTGCTTCTCATGCGTTCCCTGCTGGGAACTGGCCTGTAACCCAGGGATGTGCCCTGACTGGGAATCAAACCTTGATTTTTTGGTTCGCAGGCCCATGCTCAATCCACTGAGCTATACCAGTAAGGGCAGTGCATTTGTTCTTAAAATGAGAGAAAGCTTGTGCATGTCATGGGAATGCCCCCTCTTTGCTCAGATGCAGGGAGCATAACTGACTGGCAGTTGTTGCAGGGTCTAAGCATCTGAGGCCATGCCTCCCAGGGGCTGCTTCTAGCCAGTGATAGAGGGCGGCGGGAACACTGAGATTTGTTTCTGACAGGTGACTTGAGCTAGGTTACTTTGGCCTTCTCTGCTAGGGATGTTAAGTTTGGGTGTTTCTCTTAAAATGCCTCCCCTACCCCCTTAAGAGGAGCTGCCTAACAATAAAGCCCACTCCCCGAGAATGGCAAAACAGAAAGACAGAAAGAACCTGGGTCCCCAGTGATGCCCTGAGCTGCCAAGTTCATCAATCCCAGGGTCCCTCTCTCCGTGGCCTTCTTGTTGTATAAGATAGTACATTTCCTATTGGGTGCACCTCCGAGTTGGGGTTTTCTTTTCTCGCAGCAGAGAGCATTGTCACAGATACAATTACTCTCCAATCCACTTCCCACAAGAATCTTCTGACAACATATTATTGTGAATTTTTCCAAAACACTTACAAACATATGTATTATTTTCAACTTGATTTATTTTTAAGTCATCAACATATTATGAACATCCTTCCATAGGAGTACGTATAGATCTACTTCAGCCTTTCCCATGGCCGCATAAAATTCTGTATGGGATGTGCCCTAATCGATGTGCCTCTACCCATGATTGTGTTCTGCCCTTCTCCCGGCTCAACAGACAAGAGGAGAGAGCCACTGGCACAGCCTTCCCTAGAGGACAAATTTCTATGCTCTGCTTTCCATCCCAATGTGGTGCCACTTTTAATGCAGGGGAAACATACACCAAAGCAAATAAATCGGATTTAGGAGCCAGAGAGGGCAGGTGTTTGGTCAAAGGAGCAGCCTGAGACTGCGCTGTGAAAAGGGGAAGTATTCCAAGCTATTCGAGTCACTTGCAACTCCTCTTGCCCTTCCCTCCTTCTTTCCTTCCTCCTCTACTCGGCCCCCTAGCCTCCTCAGACGTCTGGTGCCCCGGGTTCTGGGGGCCTCGAGGCAGGGGGGCGTGAGTTAGCCTAGAGGTAAGCATCATCCAGCAAACAGAGGCGGCTGAGCTGGCTGGGCTCCGTGGCCTCGGTGAGACCGGTTCTGATCCGGAGTCACACGGACGCCAGCCTGGCCTCCCTCCATCTCCCCGTCTCGCCAGGGGCCTGGGCCCCGCCCCGTATCCCTCCAGGCCCCGCCCCCAGATCCCTGCCCCGCCCAACTCCTGGCTCCACTCACCACCCTGCCAAACCTCATGCTGCCTGGAACACAAACCTTTGGCGCTGGTGGTCTACTTGCCTCTTTCTTTACTTTGCTTGGGGTTGTTTTGAGTCTGTAAACAAAAACAAAACAAGACAAGACAAAACCACCAGGAAGTGTGCGTTCTAAAGTGCCGTTATTGTTGGAGCCCAACAACCAGTGCGGTTCACCTAGCGAGACCCTCCACTTTACCTTGTGAGAGATGGAGGGGTCCTCAAACGCTAAGCCCATCTCAGAGGTGTGATGTTGGAGATTTAAGTCTGCACCCTGTTCCTCCCCCAGAGAAACTGCTTCTGGCAAGAACTGCAGTTCCTCGCCAGGCCAGACTGCTTCCCACGTCCAGCCAGCTGATTGCAGTTGCTCTGTGGACCTCAGTCTGGCCGGGCTTAGAGAGAGATTTGGTCTGGGCGAGTAGATAAAAGCCGACTTGGCTTTTCTGAGCTGTTGTAGGCCAGCCTACCTATTATAGCAAACACTAAAATAGCACCAACCACTCCACACATTAAATATACTTTCTGGGTTTTGGCTGTAAATGTTATTTGAACAAGACAGGAAAAAAAGTGAGTATACTATTCCAAAGTTTATATAAGAAGAGGGAGATATGAATATATATATATATATATTTACTTATTTGGCAGAGTAAAGTACAGTGTAAGAGCATACTATTAAAAAACAGCTATCTATAGGGGAAGGGAAGAAATTGTTTGGCAAGAACAGAAATAAAAGCTAGACTTCTTTGATTACACCTTGTTTAACAGATGGAAGGAACCATGTGTTATTTTATATAATTATAAAATTAAAAGACATGAAAGCAATATCTAATACTGGAAGCAAAATTTCAAAAAAAAGAAAAAGAAGTTAACTGTGTACCCATTGTCAGCACAATTCACACTGTAAAGAACTAAGACCAAAATAACAACAGTCTTTGGACACCATTGAAGGAAACTAGAGAATCTACTCACTATTTTGAAAACCAGTAAATACAAGGAAATAAGCATTTGATCTTGCCTTTTCTATACAAACTATGCTTCAGGATAACCAAATCATTGGTGAGGACAAATTAGAATGAGTTAATGGATCTAGGCAACCATCATCAATGGTAGCAAATGTTTCAGAAAGAAAAACTACTGCACACGGCGTGCCCCCGACAGAGGAAACCCCCGGAGGAGGCCTCTGCAGAAACTGCACCTGAATCTAATCAAGTAGATTAGAGGGGAGCCGGGGGGCGTGTGGGTTGAAAAGGGGGAGGAGATGAAGAAGTACGAACTTTCAGTTATAAAATAAGTCATGGAGATGTAACATACAGTACAGAGAATGATACAGGAGTGGGCAAAAGCAGGTGTTCAGTTGTGATACAAGTAAATAATATGATAATTAATGAATAACAACACAAGAATAAACTTTCACAACTGTACACCTACTTTTGCCCATCCCTGTATTGTAATAACCAGGTACAGAGACAGACGGGGACTGGACTTACTGTAGTGATCGGTTTGTAAGGTCTACTAATTTTAGGATAATTATGTTGTACCCCTGAAACTTATATAATATGGTATGTTAACTATTGTTAGAAATACTTTCTAAACTACATATGAATCTAATCAGATAACCAGATCTGACTGCCAACTCGGAGGAAATGCCAAGGAAGTGGATGATAAACGACTCTGTGAGCTGTAAAGTAGCAAAACCCAGATGACTATAAACTTCTACAGGACAAACAACTCAGTTTATTCAAAAGAAGAATTGGAAGTGAAAAGAAAAAGAGAGATGGAGTGAAAACCCATAGATTAAAAGTCACTTAAGAGATATTTATTTACAATGAGTGGACTTTATTTGAATCCTAACTCAAACAAACCGTGAAAACAAAATAAATCAATTCTATAAATAAGCTCAAAATTTTATACACTGCCTAGATATTTGATGGTATTAAATTTTTATTTTTTGTTGTGTTTTTGTGGCTACGTTTTTAAAGAGTCCTCACCTTTTAGAAATAAATGAAATATTTAAAAATGAAATGAAAGGCTGTCTGGGTTTTCTTTTTTCAGGGGAGTGGGTAGAGGTGGAGACAAAACAGGAGTAGCTGTGAGCTGATAATTATTAAAGGGGAGTGAAGGGTACGTGATGTCCATTATACTATTTTCTTTACATTTGTATTTGCTTAAATATGTTATCGATAAAATATTTTAGGAAATTCTTTGGAGTTCTTATACTTTCTCTTTTGAAATTACTTATGAGCAACTCATTTAATAGGGCTATGATCTCTTAGAAATCAGTTCATAATTTGGAATTCTTTCCAAGTGAGAAAGTAATGATAATAACCACAATTAGTACACATCTAGTTTTTGGAATGTGCCAACCGACGTTCTAAGTGTTCGCTCATTTAATCTTTTTATAGAATCTATGAGGTTAGTGGTACAATTATTCCCATTTTACATATGGGACTACAGAGGATTTGGAAACCGATGTTCAGAGAGGCTGAATAACTTGCTGAAAGTCACACAGTAAATGGAGGAGCAAGGATTTGTACACAGTTCATGCTCTTTACCACTATGTGAAGCTCCAATTATTTTCCAGTATAAGGAAATTTTTATGAGTTTCAACAAGTAATGAAGGTGACATAATGTAATGCTTCATACTTATTTACTTAATGTTTATTAACTTACATTTTGAGATTTTTCTGTGTGTTTTAGAGCAATACTTTTTTGTAAGTTCCCAAATATTTTCATAGCTCCTATGCCCCGGGGCTTCTCCTGCCCAGTGTATGTATGAAACAGCCTGAGACCTAGGTCCGAAAACTGATAAATTCTCAGGTGTTGCTTAAGCCCGATCCTCTCACCCTTCAGATCCCCACCGGGTTTTGTCCATTTTTTATATCCGTCCTAATGGTCTCAATCAGCCTCCTTTAGTGCATGGGCAACTCATCATCCTGAGCGGGGCCCAGTCCACTTTGATTCTCCACTGTCTTCTGCCCAGCCAGTGTTAGTTTGCCCGAGACAATGAGGCCCCCCGCTCAGAGGCTCTTCCTCTTTGGTCAGAATTCACGAGATCGGCCCGAGAAAAGCCGTGAAACAGGCAGGGCACCTCGAGCCTCAGACTTTCTTCTCAGCAGATGCTGTATCAGTTCAGTTTATGCCTCAGGACTTTGAAAGGCTCTATTTAATGCTATTTCCAGATCTAGCTTCTGTGTAGTGACCACCTGGGCGTGGCAATAGTTTAACCGGGGGGCAAAAGAAAAAATAATACGGGGTCAGCCCTGAGTTTCTCCATTCCTGGAAGCAGGTGGGTTGTAGGACCCTGGGATCTCTCGTGTTCCTCAGTCTGCTTGTTGTGTGTCTAATTTTCCACTTGAGGCTGTCTTGGTGTTAATTTTAATATTACTTAATCTTCCCTAAACATTTTGAACTGGAATGAAGGGGCAGAGTATAATTTGCCCTGGGCCCCTCACCTGCTGGGGAGAGCTACTAGCTTTGAACCCTCCCTAAAGATAACTCCGAGCACAGGATTAGCATGCATTCGGAGCGTGATTCAGTGAGAGTTCTGTAATGTACTAAGAAATAAAAAGGTAAGCCTAGACGGACTCAAAGATCAATAGGGCAGAAGAATGAAGTTCCAAATCAATTTCTCCTCCGAACCATGTTTACAAATTTTTATGGGCAGCAAGCCTGAAGGAGTTTGGTTTGGTGGTCTCATAACCAAGCATACAGCCAACTCCAGAGGCTAAGGTCTGCCAGTGTTGGTTCCATCCTTCCGTGCTGAGCAAGTGAAGTGCCACTTGCTGAATTTCCTCCATTGGTCCCTGCACTGCCCCTATGTCCTCGGAGGTCTTTAGAAATTAAGACTTGGCCTGTTTAAGCAATTTGGGTTAGGAAATTGGCCTAAGGCAAATGAGTCTCAGAGCCAGAAACACAGCCTGGTATCACTGCGAACCAAGGTAAACCAGAGAAGGATGGAGCTGCACTGCGTTTAAGTTTGTGAAGGTTGACGTTGCTGTTTGGATCATTCCAATGGAAAAGGGGTTGATACAGAATTGAAGTTTTCTACATTTGTTGTGATGTGAAGTAGTCCAGAGTGGGCTAGGCAGGGGTTCTCCAAGCTCACTAGAAATAATAAAAGATCCCCTAGCCCTCTGAGAACGCACGACTGAAATAAGAAGGGAGAGCTACGTGGACAATTACAATGCAACCAAAGGCCCTGTGAGAAAATTAGCAAGCCTGGCTACACACCAGTCCCGACCATCTTTCACATTGAAGTCTAGATCAGCTGGGAGGGGGTCGGGAGAGTTCGCTTGGCCAGAGTCAAGCTATTTGTGGTGAAGAACCAGTTGGTTTTGTGATATTGTGATTTATAATAAGAAATACAGGTTGGGGCAAAAGTAGGTTTACAGTTATGAGTATGAAAGTCACAGAGTTTATAAAGGGGAAGGGATTAGATGTACAAATTGCCAATTACAAAAACAGTCGTGGGGATGTAAACTGCAGCACAGGGAATATAGCCAATAACATTGTGATAGCTATGTGTGGTGGGTGCCAGGTGCGCCCTAGGCGTCTCAGGAGTGATCATTTTGTAAGGTATATAAATGTCTAACCGCTATGTTGTACATCTGAAACTAATATAATATCGTATGTCAACGAAATTTTAAAATAATTTTTAAAAACTTTGAAAAGTAAAAAATGCAATAAATTAAGAAAACTAATAAATGAAAATAAAATGGGCAAAAGGTCTGAAAAGACATTTCTCCAAAGAAGACAGACAGGTGGCCAAAGATGTGAGCAGGCTTTAGGAAAACCATAGGGAACTGTCGTTTCCCCGGGGTTAGCAAGAGCAGAAAACCCTTAGCACCCTAGGTCTGCAGAAGCAAGGGGAGGGAATAGTCTCAGAACCTAAAGAGTAGCCGAGCGGGGAAGGCTGCCCAGACCACACTGTGGCCTTTGGTAGAGGGAGGCCGAAAACTCACTGCCTCCACTAGGAAAGGAACCAGGGTATAAATACCCCAACCTCATTCCCTTCTCACCTTGGTCTCTTGCTGGTACCACCCTTATTGGCCAAATGCATGAGAAGAGCTTGCGTTTCACAGTTGGAAGAAAGTGCTAGAAATAGCTGAGCAGAGACGAATATGTGATTTAGGGAGCAGGAGGCAGAGGCAGGATTTATGCTGTGGGCTATGGACAAGGAAAATCAAAACGAAAGAAAAATTAAGGTCAGGAGCAGAGAAGGTGGGGTGGGGAGCCAGACGGACTGATGATTTACATACAATAAGGTTGTACGTTCTGAGCACCAGGATGGGCAGGTCCAAGGGCCAGTTCATTGTGGAGCAGATGTGGCTGAAAAACTGTTCTGCTGGTTCCTGACTGGTTGTGTCAAGCACTGTTCCAGGCTAGAGGTCAGCTGATTTTGTCTTAAAGGGACAGATAGTAAATATGTTAAGTTTTGCATCACATGACTCAACTACCATCGTAGTGGGAACGCAGCTGTTGGACGGCACAGAAATGACCCACTTGGCTGTGTTCCAGGACGACTTCGTGTACAAAAACAGAGAGCGGGCCCGCAGGCTGTAGCTGGCCAACCCCTGCCCAAGGCACTTAAGAATTTTTTTCATGCTTTTGCCTTCTAGTGGACTTTTGATGGATCTCTTCGAATGGGCCTTTCCCTAGTTCTAGCTTCTGACAGATCGACAATCTGGACCTCTCACAGAGTACCAGGAATGAATGAGTCAGGAGATTCTGCTGTAATTCCTAGAGATGCCTAAGAAAGAAGGCATGCATAGCTGATCTCATAAAGAACCTGGGGCAGAAATTTTCAGTTCCAACATCTCGATGTCAGTGGTTTCCTGAAAATGTGTTAGGTTAAAAGAAGGTTTCCTTTTCATGCCAGGAACATGTATAAGATTAAGCTTTGAAATCCTTTGAGTTTAAAACCCATCACTTACTCACTGCTTGGCCTTGCTAAGCCAGTTTTCTCACCTGTAAAATTAAAATAATGCTCACCTCATAGGTAACAATAGTTATTACTGTAAGGGATAACAAAATATGTTCATACTTCTCATTTTCTCTCTCTTGCTTTTTTCTACTGCCTTCCTGAAGACTACTGGTTCTTCAAGTTTGTTCCCAACCTGCAGGCTTTTCATTTGGGTTCTCTAAATGCTCCTCAGGCAAATCCAAAATAGAGCCCAGACAATTTACATAGTGATCGGGACTCTTCGATTGCCAGCAGTAAAAACTGAGTTCCAGCTCATGGAAGGGGTACAAAAGCCAGGTGGGGTGATTTACAGGACACTGGAGTAGTTCTGAGGATCGAAACATAAGAACTCAGACTCAGGAAAGTGAAACAAGGCAAGTTTGGGAATTTCAGAGACTGAACTCAAATTTCTCTCTCATTTCTTTTTCTATGTGGACTAGTATTTTCTTTATTTCAAGGGAGGTGCCAGCTGAGAACTCTTTGTCACATCATACTCTAAGGGGAAAGTTCTTCTCTTCTTCTTCCCCTCGAGCTTCCCCCATTTTAAAACCCCGGGAAAGGGTCCTGTCTGTCCTGGTTTGGGTCACATGCCCACTCAAGCCAAGTACTGTGGCTGTGGAGGTGAGGTCTTATGACCTGCTTAGCTTGTATCAACTACCCACAAACTAATACCTGGCTGCCCCCACTAGGACCTCCCGGTTGCAGCAGGGGAAGAGCAGTTGCCCCAGAAGAATGAGGATGATGTCATTTAAAGAGGGTGGAGAGGCAGGCCGGCTGCCAGGTGCATGCTGTATTCACAAAGGACATCGGCTCTCCTCAGCGTATCAGCGTAATGCTTTTCCCGTGTGCCTGCCATCATGACAGTGCTAAGACCCTCAGCGTGAGCTGCAGGGCGAACGTGGCCACGGACTCCTGCCCTGTTGTCGAGGCAGTGGGGGCTGTGGTCAGCCAGAGGGCCATGGATAGGACATCTGGAATCAATTCAGTTTAAGGCATCACGTGGGGATTCCACTTAATAGTTCTCCAAGTGATCAGGCCAGACTTGTAAAAGTTTGATTCTAATTCCATAAAAAAATTTGTTTTCAGCTGAAAATCTTCTAGTGGAAGTCCAGTTCACTGTGTCTCCCTCTGTGGACTCTCTCGCTGTGTCTCTCACTCTCTGCGTACTTCCTTCCCCCTTTTCTTGGCTCTCTCTTGCACGCTAGTCTGCCTCCCTCATCGGAAGCTTTGTAAAGCTTTGTCACCTGGGGTAGTGGCGAGGCGGGTATACAGGACGGGACAAAAGTAGGGTTGCAGTTGTGAATATGCAAACCACAGAGTTTATTCTTGTATTGTTTGTTAATTATTGTACTACTTTCTATCCAAACATCTGCAGACCTGCTTTTGCCCCACCCTGTATGTATTAACTCCGATCAAAGGAGATAGCAAGCAGTAGCCAATGAACAAAATTAACTTCCTCTTTGTGGTTATTGTGTCTGGGACTGTACCAGACAAAGAACAAATTACTCAGGACTTAATTTCAAGGTACAAAACCCAGCTAATAGTTAGACAAAAGGGAGAACCAGAGACTAGAACTCTATGGAGACTCTCCTCTTTTTGCGTCCCTCTCTGTTGGCCTTCCTCCCCAGGGCTGCTGGCCAGGCAGGCAACCGCCACCAGGGAGGCTCCTCCCAGCTTTGAAGGGAGAGAGAGAGAGAGAGAGAGAGAGAGAGGGAGAGAGAGAGAGAGAGAGAGAGAGATGCTGTCCTTGGTGTCCAGTTGACATTCCTGGGTCGGGGTTTTTACTTGGGGTGGGTTGGAGGCTGAACCGGCATGTCGTGAGCAAGGAAACATCCTGAAGAGAGTTACTCACACACGTCTGTGTCATTCCACAAGGCCAGCTTTATTAGGGGACGCTCCCCAGTCAGCCAACAGAGTCACAAGCAGGTTACACACAGAGAGGGGCAGCTTTTGTGATAGAAGCCAGCAGATCGAGCATCCGGTGTGAAGTCCAGGTCACTGGCGGCAGGTGGAGAGGCAGGTGTGGGTCTCGAGCCAGGTGGCTGCAGTGGTGGTACTCGACTCGCAGAGAGGAAGGCCAACAGGGCTCCGAGCGTGACCCTGTGGTACAGCCAAGCTCCAGCATCCAACGGCCGAAGCTCTGAGTTCTTATACCCCCAAGGGGTGGAGGTCGCCCTCATATCAGTGTCCAGATGGAGTCCTTATCCAAGTGTCCAGACTTAGGGTTTCGGGCGTTTCAGGCCCCTCCTGAAGGTATTTCAGTTGCACCCCATCACCTCGGTCTTGACAGAGCACTTGACACACTGTCATGGCTGACAGTGACTCCGAATTGGATTGTCAGAGATGTCCAGAACGCCAGCTCTGCTCCTCATCCACACACAGCGTCAGTGGCCAAATCTCAGGTCTGTCCTCAGAGGTGGGGCAGATCACACAGAGCTGACAAACAGCCTGGCACGGGCCAGGGGCTGCTGGGGTCGGCCAAGGAAAGAAGCCATCAACCCTGCACTACCTCAATTCTGCCCTCCCCACTCCAAAGCTCACACGAGTGAAGTAACAATAATGTGTGCTGCCTCCAAAGACCGCACTGGCTGGGGAGGAGTTTGTAGCCATTGTGCTACAGGGTCTCAAGAATTTCTCAGCAATTCTGCAGATGAAGTTGTGACTTTGATGATATAATATGTAAGCAAAAGTGGGAGGGGCTTTTCCAGGGGGGGAAAACCCTGTTTCAGAAGGTTCATTGCCAAGTTGGGAGGGGCGCTTGGCGAGGCATCCTTCACTTTACAGTTCATAAAACTCACTGACTTCTCAGACTGAGGTCATCAACACCTTTTTAAAGAACTTTACCGCTCTAGGCTCAGAAAATTCAGTCATGTACATTCAGTCTGTGCTTTATAAGTTTGTATCCTTTGGTTGGATTGGGTTGTCATCAGACTCAGCGTCAAATCAAAGGCGTTGTGGAGGGTCTCTGACTCTGGGGGAGGGGCAGGTTACAGGGACCTCCCCAGAGCTGGCGGGACAACTTTGTCCAGGCTTTCATTGAGGGTGAAGCTGGGGGAGGGAGACGAGGGAGTCGGGGTCTGGGTGTGTCATTCATTCAATAAACTGTCCTAGGATGCACTGACGAACAAGATAGACAGAGCCTGGCTCTTACAGAACCTACATTCCAGAGGGGGTTGTGCTTTAGTGAACAAGATGCATGTAATTCTAAGGCGTGAACTTCAGGGATCAGGGAAGTCTTCCTGGAGGGGGCGACACAGAAGCTAAATTCTGAAGGCTATGTGTCAGCCAGGTAAAAGGGGTGAGGCATCCTTGGCCAAAACTTCCCAGGGGGAATTGCCTGTTATGCAAACCAAGAACGTGCTCAGGGCCCAGCAAAGCAGGGGTATCAGAAAATGAGGGGAAAATTTTTGGGGGGGGGGCGGGGAGAATTTGAAATTGAAAAACATATCAAAGTGCCCATTTTGGAGTAGGCAGAAGTTGGTGGGACTTCCAGCCATGTATTTTGCAGTGAAGCATCCTTTTGATTTTGAATGACATACGGGAGATAGAGCATCATACTCTTTTTGGTTCTTAGAGCCACTGAAAGTCCCCAGGAGCCTGTTCTGGCCCCAGAGGTGGACAGAAGCCCGTGGCCTCCCATTTCTTCCCCCCAGGTACCTCCCTCCGCAGTTTCCTCTCCTCCAGGGCTCAGTTTGCTTTGCTCCATCACACCTCCCTTGTCGGACCATTGCCTAGAGTCCCCATTAAAATTTACTGCCCTTTTATTCCTTCCCAAAGCACCTCTAATCCACAAAGACGATGGGTGTTAATGATCACATTGCATATAAATTACTCCCATAATTGGGTAAACCGGATACCCTTTAAACATGGCATGATTCCACCGTAATAAAGAGTATTAATAACTGTTACACTTCCTAAGTACCTACAGTCATTCTTAATGTTGACCTCTTTTTCTGTCATCCCGTTCTCAATAATTACACCAACGACGACAATGGCTAACAGTTTTGGTCATTTTTCAATGTGCCAGGCACCCTTCCAAGCTCTTTATACTAACTTGTGGCTCCTAATAACCCTATGCGTTAGGTTGCTATCTCCAGAATGGATGAGGAAAGACATCACCTCGAAGATTAGGAGATGGGGGTATAGAGAGAATAGATAGCCTGTGGACCCAAGTTCATTCTGCTGGTGGTAGATGACACCAGAATTTTATACTGAGTGATCCAGCTCTGGAGCCTGTCTCAAATGACCCAAGCCAACCACCCAAGAGTAAACCCTACTTATTCACTATTCCCTTCCGGCACCAAAATGCCCTATTTCCAAAACGTATTGCCAATCCACCCACGACTCTCCATCTCTCTATCTCCAGCACCGCCACCACAGAAGAAACCACCATGGCTGACACACGGTAGGTATTCCGTAAAAATGGACGAATTGAATGATTTCTGCACTGAAGTTAATAAGCATGCATTGAGTGCTTATTCTGTTTTTCAAAGAAAACTGTGTGCCTTTCAACATATTTCTTTGCAGGTTTTCTCTGTCAGTATTCATGTAAATATAGTCTTCTAAAACTGGGGTCATATTATATATCTTTGTTTGTAGTTTGCTGGATTCTCAACATATTCTGAACACCTTCCCACATTATTAAAAATTCTTTAAAAATTTTTAAAGCAGCATAATATTCTATTTCATTGCATACTTTATTCAACCATTTTCAAATTGTTTGACAATTAGATTGCTTTATTTATCTACTGCTGTTTGACAAATTACCCCAAAACTCCACAGCTTACAACAACAAGTATTTACTGTCTCAGTTTCTGTGGGGCAGCGGTCTGGGAGTGGCCGGGCTCAGGGCCTCCCAAGGCTGCAAGCCAGGTCTCAGGTGGGCTGCCGTCATCTTGAGGTTCAACTGGAGGAAGACCCGCTTCCGAATTAACTTGGCTGTTGGCAGAATTTGGTACCTTACTGGCCGTAGGCTGGACACATCAGTTCACTTCACTCTCTCCATATTTATACACATACGTATAGATATCTATGCATTCATATATATACACATATGTATACACATATCTCTATATCTATTTATCTGTCTATCTGAGAAAAGTTACCCAAGACAGACCTCAGTCTTTTTGTAATCTGATTTTACCTACTGTGCTCTATTCATGAAAAGCGAGTCAGTAAGTCCCTCGCACACCACAGAGGAGGGGATTGCCCACAGGTGTGAAGACCACGAGGTGGGGGTCCCTGGGGGCCATTTTAGAGTCTGCCTACCACTTAGTTTCTTCCAAATATTTTCTACTGCTAACAGTGCTGTTCTGTATAACGTATTACCTAATTACCTTATTACCTGCATTACAAATGATGTCTTTACGATACAGCTGTTGAAGAAGGGTAAGGACATCGCCAAGGCGGCTAATGCACACTGACGGGTGGCCCTCCAGAAAGCTCGCCGTCATCCGCGTTGGGAAACCCCCATCTCGACACATCTTCTTTTTTGTAATTTTATTTGCTTATTCGATAGGTTGCTCCTTTTGATTGGTATTTGAGGGCCTTTTTTGTTTATTAGGCATTTGTATTTTTCTTATGTGAATTTTCTGTTTTATGTCCTTTGCTCATTTTTCTGTTGGAGATAGTGTTTTTCTTATCAACTCGTATGTGCTTCACACATAAAGCTACTAACAATGGGTAGTTGTCTACAGTCATACCACCCTGAATGCACCCGCTCTCGTCTAACAGTGGGTAGGATTTTTTTTTTTGGTAACAGTTTTATTGAGCTATCATTTACATACCATACTATTCACCTGTTTAAAGCATACCGTTGAATGCTTTTTCATATATTGACAGAGTTGTCCAATTATCATCACCATCAACTCAAGAACTTTCATCCCCTCAAAAAGGAGACCCACTTCCTACAGCTCTCGTCCCTCCTCTCCCCTCCCCCACCCCAGCCCTAAGCAACCAGTAGTTGACTGCTTGTCTCTATGGATTTGCATATTCTGGACATTTAAAATAAATGAAGTCACATACTCTGTGGTCTTTTGTGTCTGGCTTCTTTCCCTCGGATAACGTGTCCGCAGCTCAGTCACGCAGTGGCAGGCGTCGAACTTCATTCCTCTTCACGGCTGTACAACGTCCCGTTGTGTGGATGCACCGCATTGGTTTATCCGCTTCTCAGGTGATGGACTTTTGAGTTACTTCCACGTTTTTGCTGCTAAGGATAATACTGCTCTGAACCTTCATGTGCAAGTTTTTGTGTGGACATATTTTAAATTTTTCTCGGATTTATACCTAAGGGGGGAATCGTGGGGTCAGAGGTTTGAGAAACTTCCAGATTGTTTTTCCACCATGGTTGCAAAGTTTTCCATTCCCACCAGCAGTGCATGAGCGTTCTGACTTCTCCACATCCTCAGCAACACTTATCTCTGTCTTTTTTTATTACAGCCCAACTCATGGGTGTGAATTAGTACCCCACTGTGGTTTTCATTTGGATTTCCTTGTGGTCAATGATGTTGAGCATTTTTCATGTGCAAATTGGCCATCTAAATAGCCGCTTAGAGTAGTGGTTTTCAACCTCCTCACCTCGTGGCACACGTAAACTAATAACTAAAATTCTGCGGCACACCAAAAATATGTATTTTGCCGATCTGACAAAAAAGATTAGATGTAATTTTCATTCATTCACACCAGATGGCTATTGTTGTGCTGGCTGTTGCCATTCTTTTATTTGACAATCTAAGGGAAAAGAGGTCAGCACCCCTGACTAAATAGTCAGGTATCACATGCTTTAAAACTTCTTGCGGCACAGCCCTGTCCCTGTGGCTCAGTTGGTTGGACCGTCCTTCCAGGAGCCAAAAGGTTGCAGTTCAATCCCCCATCAGGGCACATGACTAGGTTGTGGGTGTGATTCCCCCATCGGAGTGCCTATGGGAGGCAACCAGTTGCTGCTTCTCTCACATCAGTGTTTCTGTGTGTGTGTGTGTGTGTGTCTCTAAAATCAATAAACACATCCTAGGGTAAGGATTAAAACAAATTCTTGAGGTACACCAGTGTCCCTGCCGCAGTACACCGTTTGAAAATCTGGCTTGGAGAAATGTCTATTCAGATCCTGTGAATGTGTAGGATTTTATAAGAGAGATTGGGGCCAAAATGAACCTCCAGTGGGGTAAGACTAAGAGGGGGTCCTAGGTTTGAGACTTGGCTGCCCTACCTCCTGGCTGGGTGGCTCCCTTACCTACTAGCTGGGGGATTTCTGAGTTCCTTAAACTCTGGGCCATTTTTCAAGTCTTTTAAATCCGGATAATAACATCGACTTCATAAGGCCATTGTGTGGCTGAAATGAGAAAATAACCCCGGTAGCATTTGTCAGAGTCCCTGATACACAGTACACAAACAATAAGTGGGAGCCATTTGCATGATTTTTAAAAGGTAGTAACATGGTAAGAACTGTGTTTCAGAAAGATTAATCTGGCCATGTTATATCCAATAGATTAAAAAGAGACTGCAGACATGGGCACCATTCAGAGAAGAAACAACAGTTTAAGCAAAAAGCAAATGAGATGAGAATAGGATGCTTTCTAGTTTTCTTTCCTATTAAAAACAAGTTTTTTCTCTTATCTTCAGCCTGAGCAGCCCTAGAAGAGAGTGACCTTGTTGCTTTTCCAGGTTTATCAAGGATATTTTAATCATTTTTGTATCTTAGCTCATGTAATCCATGGTGAAATGGTGATTAATATGTTTTAAATATTTTGATTAACACTATATAATAACTTGAGGAATTTTAAGTATGCTCATTAATTCTGTTTCTCAGGAGAAAGATGACACAGGGCTTTGGTAATTACAAGGTCATTGACATTATCAATTAAAATACAGTTTTTCCAGTGCTTGCCCATGCACTCATTTCCCACATATCTATGGAGCACCTACTCTGTGCCAGGCACGGTTCCAGGCACTGAGTAAACAGTGGTGAACACAAGGTCTTTGCACTCAAGCAGTTTATATTTTAATGAGGTGAAGTATTAAAAATCCATTCATTCCACAAGTATTTATAGAGTACCCATTCTGCGCTTGGGATGCACTAGTGAACAAAACAAACAAACATCCTTGTTGTCACAGAATTTGACTTCCGGTGGGAAGAGACAGACAATAAACTATACACAAAATAAATAAGGTAAGTCCACCATTTGTTAGAAGGTGATAAATGTTACTGAAAAATAAAATAAAGCAGTTAAGGGAGAGTAGGGGTAAGGAGCTGGAATTACAGTTTTTAGATAAGTGATCAGGGATGCCTCATTAAGAAACGGAAGGAGGTGAAGTGAGCTATGTGGACATCTGAGGGAAGAATGTACAGGCAGATGCAACAGCCAATGAGAAGGCACTGAGGTAGGAGTGTTCCTGCCAGAGATAAGGACAAGGAGTAGAGTGAGCAAAGGAGAAAGCAGCAGGTGATCAAGTTAGATGTGGAGTGGAGAGAGGACAGACCATAGATCTCAGGCAGCTTTGTCCAGTGAAGAAGCCACCATTCATATCTGAAAGAAACAAATAAAAATGCTGAATATATTTCTTCTTAAGCAAAAGACAGGTTCACCGTAAGGCAGAGTATCTCTGAACAAAGAAATCTGTGGTCTTACACAGTGTTTTGGGAAGCACGGGGTTCAGAGATTTGCACTTTTAGAAGATGGACTGTTTAGAGATGAGTGGACCTTTAGCTAAGGGAGCAGCGGCAGGATTACTGGAGTGTGGCAACTGGCTGTCACTGATTGGGAGTCTGTCACTGATTGATTAAAACAGAATTTGGTAGTTACTGTAGTATGGCCAAAGAACAATCAGTTTTTTCCTTTGTTCAGCTTGGCTCACTCTGGTTGCTGCGTAGGCCAGGGCGGAAGCAGGGAGACCAGCTAGGAGGCAAAAGGAAATGTGGCTTGAGTCATGGTAGTAGTTGACTGGTTAATGAGAAATGTTCCCACTTGGGATATACTTATGTCAATAACAACAACAAACCCAAGATAATCCAATTAAGCTAAGCTGTTGGAGTGCACACATTTACCTTTACGTAGGATGAAGTGACTGGATGGCATGACAGAGAGTAATTGGGTGGGGCACCTTTCAAAGGAGGAGTCAGAGAAAGCCTCTTTGAAGAGTTAGACCTCAAAGATGAAAAGAAGCCAGAGCTTAAGGCAGGAGGCTGGTGTGTGTGTATAGCAGAGCCAAGACCCCTGTGTGTAGAAGGTGGCAAGGTGGGGCGGGGGGGAGGGGAGGAAGGAAACAGAGACCAGATCCCTCCAGGCCTTCAGTACCTAGAACCGATTGAGAAGAGAGGGGCAAGACTCCAATCAGACAACTGGAAATGGAGACAACACTATAATCTTGAACATTCTATGAGGTCTCTTTAAAGTAATAAAGTAAAATCCAACGGAGAAGTCTTTATTGTGCCAGAGATTGTTTTGTTTGCTGAATTATGACCCATCGATGGTGGTGGTCACCATGGCTGCCCCTACACCATGCAGTCACCTGTCCTCTGACTTTAATGCAAGGTTTAGATGAGCATTAATGTCTTTCCCAGGATTCAATTGTGATCCAAATCTCTCTTATTTATCATGTGATCACAAAAATTGCTAACATTTATTGGGGGCTTCCTGAATACAGGTATGAAAGGACAGGTTGTCAAGGAAGGATGACCTGGGATTCGATTGCAGAAAGAGTGTGGACCAGGTCCCCTGTTTCCGTGAGTGTAGAGCTCCCAGGGGAAGGAGAGTGCTTTTTCACCTTTGTAGCCTTGGGGCTCCTAGCACAGTGCCTGGTAAAGGGTGGGAGCTGAATAACCTTTTTGTTGAATCTGAATTAAGCATGTAGATTAGAGTTAGGGTCCTAAACTTAATAATACATTAGCTCAGAGAAAACAGTCACCTTTGCATCTTTTGGTTCATCATCTAGTGTGTGGATTAGTCATACTTCTGATTCTACTACTTCTTTTTTGTATTTCCTGCCTTTGAGCCCTCATTTCACTCCTAAAACTCCACCTAACTGGTAATCATAGAGAAAACTCCACCTAACTGGTAATGGTAGAGAAAAGGAGGCCATTTTTACTCCTTTTAAGCAAATAATAGTTTTTAAAAGTTTGATGGAGATTAACATTCATATCACATAAAGATCTTGAGATAATGAACCAAAAAAAATTTTAGGGCTTTTTATGTGTATTTACTTTATGTTAATACCAACGAAAACTAAGAAATAGCTAGTATTACGACCATTACGGAGGTAAGGAAACTGTCACACAGATGTAAAGCAATTTTATCAGGGTCACAAGCCCTTAAGAGGAGCTGGAATTCCAATCAGGTTGTCTGATTCCACAGCGGCATTGCTTCGTGCTGCTCTTAGAATAATTTGGAGACTTTCATTTGTCTTTGCTTATTTGCTCCGGAAATGTTAAAATATGCAGAGAAACAGTAGGAGCTCCATAAATAAAACATGCCTATATATTTCTAAATGATTAAAGCTGGAAAGTTTAATGTGGCACCATGCCACTTGTTTAGTGGAAGTAAAGGGAAGGCGATTCCCGGCTCCCTGTGCAGAAATCCTGTCGCTCTTTGCACTGAGTGGTTTCTGGCTCTTCGCCCATCGGTGGTGGTCGCAGTCCAGGGAAGTCCGACCCAGACTGCAGTCGGGGAAAGACAGCGAGGGAGCTTGGCTGCACTGAGGAAAGAGGCCACGGATTCTTGCTGCCTAAACGTCATCTGGTTGGGAAAAGCCACATGTCAGGTTGCAACTGCTAGGGCGGGGGCGGGGCAGGAAATGCAACAATTTTAAGTTGGAGGGCAGGCTGGCTAGACTGACGGATCTGTTAAACCTAGAGAGGATTGTGTCTTTAAATGGAATCCGAAAAGCGAACACCGAAGCTCAGAGACCCAGTCAGAGGGGGCGTTGGGCATTTGGCAAAGTTAATAGGGACACAGGGAAAACACGAGGTGCTGAAGGCGGTCCAGGAGGTAACTGCCGTTCAAATCCACCCGGTGGCTCCGGTGTCGCCCCGGCCGGCAGCTTCTGCCCTTGGTTTCCCCTTCTTAAAAATCGAGGCGTAGACCGGCTGCACCCAGGCGGGCGATACACCTCCACATGGGAGAGGGTGGGGGCTGAGAAGAGAGGCAGGCCTGAGAAACCTCGTTTCCCAGAGGCCCAGGAAAACACCGTGGGAAGAAAGCCCGCCTAGACCTTATCGGCGCGCGGGATCCTGGCCCCTAGAAGCCCGGCTCCGCAAATAGACCGCTGGCCCATCAATCCTGCACCCCGCCGCCCGCACCCTGCTCTGCAACCTCGCGCAGGGGTGGTGGCTCCGCGCACGCGGTGGGGCCGGGGCGGGGCTTCGGAGGGCGGGCGAGCGGGCGGGCGAGCGGGCGGGAGGAGCGGAGGGAGGGCGTCGCGCGGAGGGAAGCGGCCCGCGGCGGAGGGAGGGGAGGCCGAGTGCTGGAAGCGGAGCTCCGCGCTGGGACTGGTTCCTTCGCAGCCATTTTCTGTCCAACCAAACAGCCGATTGGAGACGGGAGCCAACCAGGGCTGCATTGGAGGTTTGTGTCTCGCTTCGGCCAATGATCGCTCCTAAACCGACTCCACTTTAGCTCGAATGAAATGTCCGTCTCCTCCCGGCGCCGTCCCCGCCGCCAACGCCGCCGCGGCCGGGGGCACTCGCCTCTCTCATGCCCGCCCTCCCGCTCGGGCCGGGCCGGTTCGGCGCCTGCGAGGCCGCTCCCGCTGCGGGCCGGGCCGGGGAGCGGGCGCCGGGCTGCGGCGCGGCTCTTTGTGCGCCGGGCCGAGGAGCGGCGGGACGCGGGCCAGGCCGCCTCCCGCTTGCCGCTTTCGAGCTCCGGGCCGGAGGCCGAGGAAGGGGTGCCGGGGGCCCGTCGCGCTCCCCTCTCGGCTGCGCCTCGGCCGGCTCCATTTTGTGCGGGAACCCGGCCAGGGGGCGGGGGGACGCGGTTCGGACCCCTGGCCCCGACCCTGCCCCTTTGGCCTGGCAGCCGCGCGGGGTTCCCCAGGGAGCTCCCCTCTTCCGCCCGCGGAGGCATGCGGGGCCGGGCCGCTTTGTCTGCCCCGGCACCCCGGGCACCGCACGGCGGGCGGGCGGCAGGCGTTGGGCGCGGGCCCGGGCCTGGGCTGGGCAAGTCCGGGGGATGCTTGCCAGGGCGTCAGTGCGGGACTGACAGATCGGCGGGGCTGTGGGGCCGGGGCCAGCCCGCGCACCTTCGTCGGGAGGAAGCGAGGTCCCCGGGAGGAAGGAATTGGTTTGGTCTCCCCAGTCTGGTTTGCACGTAAAGAATGCAGCCATCTGGCGGCTTGCGGTCCCTGAATTTGCCCCCAAGGTGGGAAGGAAGACTTTCGAATTGGACTAAGGTTTAGTCTTGGGTGGGAGGCGGGGAGGATGTGTTGGGCCTTAGGAGCAGTATTAGTCTGCGAGAACAAAGAATTACAGAGCACCCACAAGTCGTAATTTCCCCCAAAGTACTATAACAAGATAATTTAAACAAGCTTTGGCAGCATACCACCTTAAAAAAAAAAAAGCACCCCAGTAAGCCTCTTGGATTTAAACAGTTCCGTGGGTCGTGCCACGAATCACTCACCGAGATGGTTTGGGCATCAGTATGCAAACTAATGAGCAACAGAAAGTGATGAGGTAAACCAATCAATACAAGTGGCATTTTAATACACAGGAGTTTTATTTGTCAACTACTGAAAGTTTAACCAGCATTACTTAAAAGGCAGTTCAGTTATTCCAGTTCCTCACTGCTCTTGTAGCTTAATTTAAGGACTATTGATGCAAAACTCGGGTTGTCGATGCCGAAGAAGGGAGGGTGGAGGAAGGGTCTGCTGCTTTTCTTGGATACAAATTTGCATTTTTTTCAAACATTAAACAGATGTATGCATTCACTTGAGCTTTCACATATAATCTGCCTTTAAGAAAATATATACCATATGAGATGATAGCGTTTTTCTTTAATACGCTGAATCTAAAATACTCAACTATTTGGGTGATTGTAGTGAGGTGTAGACCCACCCCAACCGCCAAGCAAAATACACAAATATATATATATGGTTCTTATATTCCTAGGAAATGTTTTTTTTCGACACTTAAAAAAATAACACTTCTAGCTATAAGAAAATAATTTTCTGGGCAATTGGGGGGTTAGAAAGAGGACAATGTTTGAAAAGAAATTAAAAATTGCTTTTACTATTATAGCAGGCAATGTCAGCCTGTCTTTGCTGCCTCTACCCTCTAATGGCTTTTTAAAAATTCAATTCAGTGGCTACAGTTTTTTCTGTTTATTAGATTTCATGCTGGAATGCATATGAGTGTTTTCTTCCCTTAAAATTAACACTGAAAGGATGTTTTTGTTTTGACACCCCTCCTTTGTTTCACTTGAAAAAATGAAAAGAACCAATGAGAAATGGAGATTGTAACATGTAATTGATACCAATTTATTGAAGAGCTATTCAGATGAAATTGTAGTCCAGAGTGGCAGTGCTTTAAAATTTTAAATAGAGTCCTTGATTGATTGTGTTGTTGTTCTCTGGATGGCATGGATCTTCTTTCCAGTATAATCCCAGATACTTAATTTAGAAGCATTATATTCTGAGATAAATTTTTCTTCCCTTTCGAAGCTTTTGGTCCCCCAAATCTCATTCTAAAACTTTCAGAAACCATCCCCCCAAATTAAGTTGATACTCTGTTTTGGGTGTTAGTATTTTAAGTAGTTGAGATGTGTAATTGTTGGTCTCCCATCCACATTACATAATTTGGTGTGTTGTGATGAGTATTTTTGGTGAGCATGACTAAATTCAGGGTTATGTTGGAAAAGCAACCCTCCCCCCCAACAACAGTGGAATCGACTTTTAAAATTGGAGTTCTCCAAAATCTTCCAATTTAACAAACATTTATTGGGTGCTTGCTTTTTACACCGTTTTATACCATGCACTGCACTGAATAAGAATAGCAGGTAAAATTATATGTGCCTTTTAAAAGTTTACAAGGAAGAAAGCCTGCAGGCTATACATTTTTACTACCGGTACACGTTTCGTCTTCTAGGTTGGCACCGGACAAGGATTAGACACCGACTCGGACGACTCGGACTGGTGTTCTTGAACGCCACTGGCAGCACGGCTCTGACAGTGTCTCCTGGCAGGAAGTAGGTTTTACCATTTTGGTTGTTAATTAGATCTGCACAGTATTTAGCTGGAAACAAAATTATAGCTGATTTTATATTGGAGATTCCTGATAGGATGATGCCTAGTAAGTCCAGACAATACCTGTATTCATTCCTGAGTGACTTGGCATGTAGCAAGCGTTTCCTGTGGGCCCCTAAGTGCTGTCAAAGCTACAGGATAAAAGGCTTGTCCCAGCTCTTAAGGGGCTGTTTATCTGGTAGGGCTTTAGTCAAATTGAATACTTCGAGAACAGCTATGTGCGGAATGAAAAATGTTGTTCTGAGGATAGTACAAGTGGAAAGAAGAGAGGTGAGGTAGGCCTGGGTATTTGGGAATGAACCTCCAAATGAACCTTGTAGGATGAATGGGATTCGGCCAGGTGCAGGGAATAACCAAATCTGAGAGCCTGAAGATGAGTAACACGTTTAGGGGAGGGAGAGTGGATCGGCAAGGTCCAAGTGGGGATTTCCCAGGGCGATCTAGTGGAGAGACACCACTGGGTCCGTCTGGGGACTTCGTTCTGGGTCTGCTGCGGTATCTGTGACGCCAGGCGTGTCACAGCTTCCTGGAGCTGCGATTGCCTCACTGCTAAAACAGAACTGCACGCAGTGATCCCTGAGTAAGACGCATTCTAGCACTGAGATTTTTATCAGCCATTAAAATGGGATCGAAAACGAGATTAATTGGGTTAAGTGGGAGCCCACTCTTTATGCCTGGAAAGCATGAGAAGTGTATTTGCAAGGATGGTAATCACACAGCATTTCATTTGTCAAGTTCTTACTATGCATCATGCTCTTTGCTAAGTGCTTTTTATGCGATAACTTCACTTCTCATAGCAACCCCATGTAAAAATGGGGAAGCTGAAGCACAGAGAGGATGGTAAGTAAAGACATACAGCCAGTAGGTGGAAGCCCAGCTTCAGACCCAGGCGGTCTGTTTAAGAGCCAACGTTCCATCACTGCCTCCTGGTGAGAATCTGAAACCAGGTGTATTTCTTACCGCTTGACAATATTGTCCTTGTTTCAGGAGCAGCTTTAAATGTTTTCAGTATACAGTTGGTAGATTTACAGTTTCAAAGGGGCAAATTAAAGATTTAGGCATAAGGACTGTAGGAAAAACTATCAGTAACAAACACTGTGAAGTACTTGGCATCTGAAGCCCTGGTTTTCAGTCCCACGTCACCTTTGGCAAGTCAGCCTCCTGTCACCTCAGTTTTCTCACCTCCTTCACAGGGTTGTGAATGCTGCGTGACATATTTAAAAAGTGTTCGATAAGTGTTAAACTTACTAAAGAGAGAGCTGTTTACTGCATTTTGTACAACAGATTATTAGTATAGTTTAAATAATGCTACATGGAAAAATTAGAGAATAAACATGTATCGGCTTAGCCAGCTGACCATTAATTTCACATATTTTAGAGAACACTATTTTTGAACTAAATAATCAATAGAATAGTCACTAAATTAACAGGGTTTGAATACTCCTTGTCCATATTTACCAGTTCCCTTGAAACGAATGGTTCACCATGTCGCTCGTTCCCTTGTCATTTGCCTACATGTGCTTTCTCCCTTGTTGTCTGCACGGACTCCGGTACTTTAGCTTCTCTGTTTATGCACCAGGCCTGTAAGTGTCACACGTGGGCATACTGGCACCCCTCTACATTGTGGTCACCAGCTTCAGCCAGGCCCTCTGCATTGCCCACCACGTGCGCTCTTCCTTCCCCATTCTCTGCGGTGATGGGGAGGAAGAGCTGTAAGAATCCCAGCATTGTCCTCGTTTCTTCCTTCAGCTCCTGTTCAGTCAGTTACCCAGTCTGCCCACTGTACCAACCACTCAAGTCTCTTCAGCTCTTCCTTTTGCTCTCCAGATACTGGGCGCGACCATCGTCTCGCGTGAACTCATGCCCTGACTGCAGCAGCGTGGTCCTCCCTGGTCTGCCCCCATTCTTAATTCCCTCCAGTTCATTTGTATGCTGGACTATAGCCAGAGTGATCTTTTAAAAAAGAAGTTGGTTTGTCCTCTTTGCTAAAACTCTTCTTGGATTTGCTGTTGTCCACAGGCACTGCTTGACCTAGTCCCTGCTATCCACCAGGACTATATTTCCTTATTTCCTTTGTCTGGAACATTCTTTTCCCATCTTTCCTTGCCTAATTTCTATTCATCTTTCCGTCTCAGTTTAAATATTTCCTAAGACAGCTTTCCTTGACTACTCACACTAGTGAGGTCCCTTTCAGAATAAACTCCCAAAGCACATAACAAGACATCTTTGTTTTCCTTAGCACTAACCATTAGTTGATTAATAGCCATATATCACATTTACTGAGTACTCCTGTTATACAGTGGTGTCTTTACGTGTTGAGTTCTAGTCTCATCCTACTTGTTCAAGGTCTCATGACCAGTAAGTAGTAGGGAATTCAAACCAGGTGATGCGATTCTAGCACCTGCCCCTTGGAAATACTAATAGGCTGTGCTTCCCGCCCCTTTCCTGTGCCCCCATTTTACGTAATGACATTTGTCTTCTCTGCAAGATGAGGACAGACTTTTCTGTGTTGATGACTGCTTCATCGCTAGCACATAGCACAGACCTAATAAATACTAAGTGTTTACTGGGTGAATTATTTGTTGACTGGCTTGCTTACAATCTGTAATCTGTTTTGCAAATTTTTATAAGACGTTTTAGACCTGGAAAAAAGCTTTTGGGATGTATGTAGTAAGTCCCCCTCCCCCAATTCCTCATGTATGGATAGCATATTGTAAGTATCAAAGATGAGGCTAATCTGTTGAATGGAAGGTACTGAGTCCTTGGGGATTCAGAGATGGGAACACTAATTTTTGGCTTACAGAATGCAGTAAACCCAAAAGATTTCAGGAGGATGGGGGAACATTGGGTTTAAGTATGGGGCACAGATTTTAATGGTCGATAGTAGAGGGGCAGACGGAAGGTATGGTGAAATGACAGGAAAGCTAAAACTTGCAGAACCCAAGACACATACAGCCAAGCAGAAGACGGCGTGGCTTGTCTCCAAAGGAGGGAGGCGGATACCTGGTATCTCCTGAGCGCTCTCTGAGCCAAACACTGTCCTTAGCAGGTGTCTGTTCTTGTTTAATTCTGACAACTCTGAAACACTTTCAGAAGCATATTTTAGAAGACTGAAGTTTAGAGACTAATTCTCTTAATCCAAATGATAATCTTGCTGCTAATTGCAGTGTATGACAAGATAAGGGGATTTAAACTTTTTGCCTTGTAATGCTTTTTATGTTGTATTTATACATTAATCTCCCAGACTCTAATTATTTGAGCAGTGTCCTTATTAGTTAATTTTAAAAGATTCATGGTATCCTGTGGGCATTCATTTTGGAAAGGATTTGTTACTTTTTTTCCTCCCCCCCCTTAAAAAATACTTGGTTTTAGTTGTATGTTTGAAACAAGCACTGGCCCTGTCTCCCGCACCTTGATCTCACCTAGGGCATTATAAAAAGGAGTCAGTTCGCAGCTATTCTAATTGAGCTCTTTTTATGGCTCATAAATCCATCATCGTATCTGTCAATATATTAGAGACTACTCTCCTAGTATCTTGTTTGCATTTTAGGATCAATGTAGCAATTTGTGTCTGGGTAATATTCACATTCATTTATATTAGCTGTTTAGGATGGGGAAGGTGACTGTTACTTTACATTTAACCAGTAGGGATGCTTGTTTTCAGGGATCAGTAGGAAAAGTCAGAGTCAGAGCTCACTGTGTTTATCACCTCTTAGAGGCCACTAAGAAGTGTTAGTAAATGGGTACCCTGTACTTTCACACATTATTTAAGGTTAGGTGAATTCTGTTCTCTCTTCCCTTAAAACAACTAGGTTATGGAAATGTGTCTGTATCTACAATGAAATTAGATACCACAGTCAACAGATGCATTAAAGAAATCCCACGTTATTAAAGACTTAGAAACTAGCCTGGTATTTTACTATTAGATAAAAATCCAACAGAGATGGAAAAGAAGACATGTGTTACAACAAGGACTCATACTGCAGTTAATAATGTCAAGTTTGTGCTGGTCCGGGGGCTTGATGAACATTTTAGGATCAAGTGTCTCTTGATTTGGCCAAAAGTGTGTATAAATTACACTTAAATTTTGCTACACTGTTTATTCAGATAATGTATTAAAGATTTTTCTACTCACAATTAGCCAGTTCCTTGTTGTCATCCCTCCCTGGCCCCTCTGTTTCTTAGCATTATTTGCAGAGCAGAAAGACTTTCAGGATTTGTCATGTTGGTGAAATGGAATGTAGCCAGTTTAAAACTAATGGTTTTCTCTTTTTTTCCCTCCAGATTTTCCCTCTTAGAATTCTTTTAGCTCTGAGCAAAATTAATTAAGCAGGCCTTTCTGCTTTTTTTTCCAAATAGCAACTCACTTGTCTGTGGTTACATGAGAGTAATTTTCCTATCCTTACATGCAGATCTCCAGTCTCCGTGCCCCCTCCTTTTCTTTTTCCTTTAAAGAATTAGAGGTTGATGGGCTCGTTCAAAATGTGGGTGCACGTGTGGTTAACACGGTACAGATTAGGCAAGGAATCCATACACTTATGCCAAACAAGTTTGAACCAAGACGCTGTCTGTTGTGGAACTCTGAGACCACAAAGAAAGTCTGCATCGGGAACAAAAGGGTTGGCCTAGGAATATTAGGCTGTAGCAGGAGAACTGAAAGTGATGCATGTGGGTGCTTTGCAGGAGAATGCTCATTTTGGTTTCGCTTGTTGACCTAGGGATAAGTTAGGTTTTAAATCAGGGTTGCCTGTACTACATTTGAGGATTATGCAGTTGAGAAGAAAGAGGTGTGTGTTTTAGATTCATTTCCTCATCTTGTTTCCGTGTTGGTCTTACCGCTTACCACTTACGGAGGATGGATAGGGGACTTTTGGGTAGCTGGCACATTACCAAAAGGCTTCCAAATCAAGAAATATGTTTTCTTTTAGTAAGCTTAAGCTGTGAACAATGTAATTGACCCGTCCTATGACATCTCATGAGCACTGAATCTATTGTTTTTTAAGGCAAGTTTTATCGAAGAACATTGAACAAGGTTTCCCTCATAGATGGACGGTGACAGTTCCACAACAGACGCCTCCCAGCTCGGGATCTCCGCAGACTACATAGGGGGCAGTCACTACGTCATACAGCCTCACGATGGTAAGGAAGCCACGTGTGGGGACGGGTTCTCAAGTAGAAACGGATTCGGAAGTGGGAGTTTATTAACATGACATTCTAGGTTATTTTTGTCTCTACAGGAAAATTAGCAATCTTGCGTTACAGTTCAGTGAAAAATCTAAAAAGGTATATCCTGCTATTTTAATGAGAAATAGTCTTCAAAGAGTGATGAGTCCTAGAAAGGAGTTCTATAAAAGTATGCCTTTTTAAAGTTTCTTTAAAAAATTGTTACTAATTGCCCATGTGAGAATTAAATATGAAAAATTCTTACTCAATTGGTACAGTAAAATAGTACTTTAGAGGGTGAGTTGCGAGGTATATCTGGTACCTATGAACAGAATATTTTTGTTTTTCATTCAACATTAAGTTTGAACTATGCAGGTATTAGAATGGGCACTGTTATGTTGGCCTGTTATTTATAACTTCGTTTTGTAGCATTCAGACTTGGAAGATTAAAAACGTTAAGATATGTTTTTGTAGCAGGCAATTACAGGAGGACAATTAGTTATTTCATCCTAAAACATACTCAAACAAGTTAGCTTGGATAACATCATTTTAAACTCATAAAAATGTATATTGAATCAGCTTAGGTGCCTTTCCTATTTAATTCATATAAAGAGTGGTAGTTTTACTTAGAAGATAATGCATTTAATCATAAAAGGATCTTATTGGTACTGTGAAAGCCTTGGTTTTATCTAAATCTACATAATTTGAAAATTCACTTTTTGTAAGATGTTGGATTACTGCTATATAGCTTTGTTTAAAACGATTACTACACTAGTAATAACCCAATTGGATCAGTAATACTCAAGTCCAGTTTTTCCTTACTATATAAATTTGGCTCTGGATAAACATACTAGCTTTTAATCTAGCAATATGTAGGGAACCGTCATTATAGGTCAAGGTCTGTAAGTTTTATAGCCGAGTCATGTGGCACATTTATGAGCACTTCCTCTGTGGAAGGTGCTACCAAGTCCTAGGAAGGACAAAAAGCTGATCTCTGGTCTCAAGTAGAAAACTCTAATTGAGGGAATCAGAAATAAAAAGAATTATACAATGTGTCAAAAAAGATGCACAGAGGAGCTTGTGATACTTTGTGGAATATACTCATGCTGTGGAGATGTTACTGAGCTTTTTGGAGAATGGGGAGGGAGGATTTGAGTAGGCAGAACTGAGGACAAAAGCGTTCTAGACAGTGGGTTTCAAATTAACGAGTCCATTTAGCTCTGATTCTGAGAAAGTGGTGAAAAGAACTACTATCCTAATCCCTAAAAAGGGTTAGGAAGTGGGCCAAAATAGTTCTTATCCTAGATCATTGTAGATAAGATAGTCTTTTCTTCTATCTGCACGTAAAAATTGCAAGAAGCTTTAAACCTAAATTATTATTTTTTCTTGGTAGATACTGAGGACAGCATGAATGACCATGAAGACACAAATGGTTCAAAAGAAAGTTTCAGAGAACAAGACATCTATCTTCCAATTGCAAATGTGGCGAGGATAATGAAAAACGCCATCCCTCAGACGGGAAAGGTAAGGCGGCGGAGAGGCCTGACTAGGATTTCTTGGGGCTGTACAGCTGCACGAACACCTAGTTCATGGCTACAGGCGGCTGTTGATTGCAGTCTTTCAGCACGTCGAGTGCTTCTTTCAGTTCCGATGCTTAGTTACCTAACAGTGTTCCATCTTCAGTTCTGTCATGTCCCCAAAATGTGCCCCTCCCCCACGATGGGAAGCAGATGAAATACAAGAATTTTTTAAAAAATAGGTGCATGGTCAGAACTATCAGGTTTGGGCACATGCTGTCACTTCTATGATGTTGCAGCAAAATTGGGACATATTGGACCGATGTGGAAGTTACAGGGACTTTTTAAAAATCCTTTTATTTGGAAACAATTTTTAATAAAATTATAGATATTAACGTACATTTAAATTCAACTGGGATTTTTTAAAGTAGTTTTGTTAGAACCACTTTAAAAACTCACTTGTCACTACTTATCACTCGGGCTTATTAAATTCACACTTTTAATATTTTATATTGCATAATAAACTTTTTCTTTTTATGAAAGATTTTATTTATTTAATTTTAGACAGAAGGGAAAGGAGAGAGAAAGGGAGGGTGAGAAACATCAATGTGTGGCTGCCTCTCGCGCACCCCTTACCAGGGACCTGGCCTGCAACCCAGGCATGTGCCCTGACTGGGAATTGAACCAGTGACCCTGTGGTCTACAGGCCGGCACTCAAACCACTGTGCTATACCACCCAGGGCTAAACTTTTCTTTTTTAAAAAACATTTTATTTACTTATTTTTAGAGAGCAGGGAAGAGAGGGAGAGAATGTAAATACATCACTCAGCCTAGCAGGTCCAGTTTGAGAGATCCTCTTCGTGTTTTAAGGGAAAAACCACATATAGTTATCGAGCACTTGAGTTAGTGAATGAATTGAGATGTGCTTGTAAATGTGAAACATAAACCAGATATCAAAGACTTGAGTGAAAAAAAATAATGAAAATATCTCAGTTTTTAATTGATCCTGTGTTTAAATAATATTTTATGTTTACTGGGTTAAATAAAACATAATTATCTTGCTTGACTGCATTTATCCAGCTCTTGTTTACTTTTCTCCATGATGTAATACAGGCATGGAGATGAAAGACACTTTCAGCAAGGATTCTGAGTATCATTCCTGTTACAAGTGGCTTTGGGATTGCATGATTCAGTCCATTAGAGCTTTACTTTCAAACCCTAGACCCTTAAGAGAAGACTTGTTTTTATGAGGGTGGCAGGTGTGTGCTTAAGTAGGCTTCTTAAAAAACTCAAAACCTGACACTTCACATTTTTAGCAGCAAAAGTGTCACCAGATGCCATTATTTCACTTCCTTGTAGGCCTTACATGACTTCAGTGTGTTTGTTTTTTTAAATGTTGGTGTTACCTAAGTCTGTAGCCCACAGTATACTAGCTACACACATCACCCGGTTGATTTTCTTTGGACACTTGGTTAATGAGTTTTCATTGTGGGGTGGTGGGGACATCCAGTGGTTGCTTTTATACTTAAATTGTATGTTTTCTGTGAATAGTTGTCAAGGCAGAAGCCTTGTATTTCAGTTTTTAATTCTCACTTTGAGGGTTGGAATTTTAATAGCACAAATGTGTTAACATTATTAGCATGTATTTCAAAGATTAAAGGTTCACAGTCATAAACTGAAGTTTGTGTTCTTCTGTGTAAATAGCCTTTTATTTTGCAGGTTTTGGGGAAGGTGATGATTATATTCCCTGCAAATTTACCTATAATTTTTCTCTTTAGATTGCAAAAGATGCCAAAGAATGTGTTCAAGAATGTGTAAGTGAGTTCATCAGCTTTATAACATCTGAAGCAAGTGAAAGATGCCATCAGGAGAAACGGAAGACAATCAATGGAGAAGATATTCTTTTCGCCATGTCTACCTTAGGCTTTGACAGTTACGTAGAACCTCTAAAATTATACCTTCAGAAATTCAGAGAGGTAAGTAAAATGTCTTCCATTATGCTTTTAAGAAAATAAGATATACTGTTCACTAGCTTTTAAAATGTTTAAAATTTCATTTTATAGCAAAATATATAACATTTTTCAGATGTGTGTAATCACTTAAGTTACTGTAAGTCCTTTCTTTTTCCTTTGTAATTATTAATAGTAGTAGTATAGTTACGTAATGATTAAGAACGAGGACTCTGGAGGGTGAATCCCAGCTCTGCCACATGTGAACTCTGTGATCCTGGGCAGGTTCTGTAAGTCAGTCCTGTTTCCTGGTCTGTAAAGTGAGGCTAGCAGTCGCATCTGTCTCCCAGCTTTACTGAGAGCACTAAGCAGAGCAACCTACTCACCGCACTGCGCTTGGCATATGAGTGCTCAGTAATCTTAGTGTATGCATCTCAGAGCTTGGGGCCTTTTAGGTAAGAAAAAGAGGGAATTATAACCATGTTCCTTTCTTATTATTGATTGAATTCTTTCACATTTCCTTACTGTAAAAGTTTGCTGTAAGATTCACTTTGCTTTCAAAATATTTTCTTAGTACCTTTAGTGTAAAAAAAAAAAAAGAAAATTTTAAACTCCAACCTTGCTGTTACAGTACTGCCCAGGAGGCTGGGGACTATATACATAATTGATAACTTCGATTATTTGTAGTAGATTCATAAGCTGAATATTTACAGTCTTTTACAGATTATTTTATCTGTGAGTAGAATTCTATTTTCCTTTAGATGTAGTGTGGAATCAGAATAATTAATTTTACCCATAAATATTTTATATTTTCTAGACCACTGTTAAGACTGTTTTGTGATGATTAGTACTTACATAAAAAGTTAGCATTTTGAAGGGCCTCTTCATATGTAATTAACCAGAAGTGTTAATAAATACTCTGTGTTTGTAAAAATAGAAGCTCCTAATTTTAGGAAATAAGTAAGCATTCTCATTTAGAAAAGTTTCTTTTGAATAGCCGTGGTTACTCTTTTGGTCTTCCTTCCACAGGCAATGAAAGGAGAGAAAGGAATTGGTGGGGCAGTCACAGCTGCAGACGGACTAAGCGAAGAGCTAACAGAGGAGGCATTTAGTAAGCAGTGTTGTGATCCATTTATGCAACTAAATTTAGTGTCTCTGGTGGTACTTTAGGAAAACGGCGCTGAATATTTTGACATAGCATTGTCTTGAACAGTTCTTCTTAGTTCATGCCCATATATTTGAAGTCAGTGGGAGCTAAGTATAAAATTTATATTCTGCAGACATTGTAATCATTCCCCAATAGTTCTGATCGATTTCCACAGCCCCTAGTTTCTGGTTTAGGATTCACACGAGATAGGAATGTTGAAGATTACAGTTTGCAATATAAAATCTTGTGATTTAAATAAATTTGAACTGTTTTTTAATTGAGTATCATATTATCATATGGTGAAATGAAAGGTCTATGGTGATTATACTTCTCATACAAACTTTATATACATTTTACATTTCTCGTATGTAGAATATATGCTGCTTAGGTATGAAAATGCGGCTTCTAGCCAACCCTCATGATGTAGGTCTACCTGTGAATCAGAACCTCATTTCTGCAGATTTGTACACATGGGTAGTGAGCTAAAGTATATTTCAGAGAAATGAAGGTTCAGAAAATCAAAAATGCTGCAGAAGAAATGAGCTTTTTAGGGAGCTGTTTTAAAATGGAAAATTCGGGGGTTTATGATTGGGCCTGTGATCACACTGACGAGCAGCAGAATTGCAGTGAGACATTAATGGCAGTTTTATGGTTTAGGCCAAGATGCGGTTCTGTTCTCACTTTGGCTTTTCTTTTGTCTCTCAGCCAACCAGTTACCAGCCGGCTTAATAACCGCAGACGGTCAACAACAAAATGTTATGGTTTACACAACATCGTATCAACAGGTAGAGTACCTTTGTATTTTAAATTACTTAAGAAATTGATTATTGATTTTGATCACAAGTGGTTAATTTCAACACATCATAATTATTAACCTGATAAAAGGATTAAATATTGTTGGTCTGGCCAGGTGGCTCAGTTGGTTACAGCGTACATACACTGAAAGGTTGTGGGTTTGATTCCTGGTTAGGGCATGTACGGGAGGCAACTGATCAATGTTTCCCACTGTCTCTCCCTTCTCTAAAATCAGTGAGCATATCCTTGGGTCAGGATTTAAAACATATATTCTCTAATGGTTAAAAATACATACACATGTTCATATTTGCATAGAAGATTTCTAGAAAGACACACAAGAAATTAACAAAGTAGTCCCCCTTTGGTGGAGAGAATGGAGATTTAGGGTGAGAAGTAGACTTATTTTTCACCATCTGTTGTTTTTTTGTTTTTAAATTCTCTGTTGTTTTTATTCACTGAATGTTTATAATATACATGTTATTTTAAACTATTTTTTCTTTAATTCTTGGCAATTTAAATTTTCTATTTTTAGATTCCTGGTGTTCAACAAATTCAGTTTTCATGATTGGAAGAAATGGTGGAGTGGGAAGTACCGAGAAGCAAGAGAGTCTGTATGATTCCCAAGCAGAGACATTGGAAGGAAAGGACTGGTGAAATGATGTCTCTTTGTATATTAAATAGCTGTAATGTAGCTTCCTGATGCTTGACTAATTGAGGTGTTAATTCTGACTTGAGAATCTTTTTCATGAATGATTTTAAAGAAAAATTTGGATTTTAAAGGTATTGAAATATTTTTGTTTTGTACGAGAGTTTGTTGCTCTGTATGACTCCTGTATGCATTGTATATTGCAATTTATTACTGTCAGATTTGTAGACAGTTTCTTATTTTCATATTGAATCATGTTACTTTTGTAATTCAAGTAAGCAGCTGGGTTAATTCATGATGTTTGCCCTTTTAATAAAATATAAGGGTAGAGTTCATTTTGAATGCAAGTTGCCTTTATTATAAATTTGAGTTTGTCTTGGTTATATAATATCTTGCATGATAACCTAGCTAGATTTTTAGCATTTGCCATATTTATTAAAATTAATTTTTTGTAAAACATAGCTTAAGCAGCACCATTTTTTAAAAAATGTAATTGAAAAAATAAGTGTGAATGCAGAAGCAATTATTGTCTGCCCTATTAAAATTGGTGCCCATTAACAGTGTTTACACTGTTCATTGTGCCTGTTAAGATAATTTTAGCTTATTGGAACTTCTGTTAAGGCTAGATTTGTTTATTATGAGTGTTGGAATTCATTTGAGTTTAATGTAGTCCTACTGCTCTTGAAATGGTGCCCCTTTCACTTTGCATACGATTTTTCCAAAACATATCTTTGAACATCATAGTATCCCTCTTTCAGAAGAGGAATTTTGTAGTCTGATGATAAATGTCCTTATTTTACCTTTTTAATTGAAATGTCGTTTCCTGTTATACTATGGAAACCAAAAAAACATCAGACATCATTATGTGTATACCGATTTTTTTTGCATGGGTGAGTGAATGAAGTGAAGAATTGAGTGAGTGCTGTGAATGGTGGGAAATAGAAGCTGCCAACTTCTAGTGTGCTGTCTTGTTATTTGCAATAAACTAAACTTAGATAATGTAACTTTGTATAATTTAGTAGTATGTACTCCGGTTCCTTTTTTTTTAAAGTGAGGATTTGTATTTTTTCAATTAACTTGAGTGTGGTTCCTTTTATATATGTATCTCAGTGACTGCTTATTGTATAGTCTGCCTTTAGGGAGACAGTTGGAGTGAACTTCATCTGGGTGTAGGACACGTTTATAAGGTAGAAGCACTTTCCCAGATGTAGGCTGAAGAGACACATTTACTTCGCCAGAAGGCGCCTTTGGGGGCGTATTTGGGCTAATCTAAGGTTAATAATAACTCCCTTACTACCCCTCCCATTTAAAAAATAATCTTCATCACAGAGAATTCAAATAAACAAAAGGGGGGGAGAAGTTAAAATCAACCATCATCCTACGTGTTAAAAGAACCAATGTTTTGATAAATACTGTTTTTCCTTTTACTTTGCTAAATATGTATATTTTTATAAAAATAGGCTCATATTTGCATACTGTTTCATAACCTGCCTTTTTTGCTGAATATATTGTGAACATCTTTTCCAGGTCTTTAGTCTTCCATTTTTATCCCTCTATTATTCTATCATATGGCTGAAGCATAATTTATTTAATCCTCTGTAGGACATTTTGACTATATACATATCTTTTCATAGCTATAAATAATAATTTACTGAACTTTGTGTATATCCATGACTCTTTTCTTAAAATAATTTCTTAGAGTTAGAATTGCTGGGTTAATAGATACACAAAATTTTTAGGCTTTTGATACTTACATAGAAGTGTATTTTTGAAGTATCTCCCATTTGATCCAGGCAGCACGCCACTATATAACTGATAAAAAGCAACTGGTCTCTGGTTAATCAGATTCTTTCTCTAAAATTAGTTTAAAGGTTGGGTTATGTTTAAGAATCAAGATAAAGAAAAGTTAGATGGCTTTAAAATTTGTATCAATATATACCAAAACAAATTTCTAAATTTAGTAGTTCGCTAGTAGTACTGACTAAAAGCTTTAAAGTAGGTAAAATCAGCTCAGCTTTGGGTTATATGGCTTTCAAACTCTGAAAGAATATCAGCATTCCGTACATGGCAGGTGCATAATTCCCTTTCATGCACGTAAGAGGTAGTAGTGATGGCTTCTTTCTTGGCTTATGTTGCATTGAATTGAATGTCATGTTTTCTTCTCCTCTGGAACTTTGTATTTAAGTCCTTATATTAACCTAAAGGTGTTTTTTTCTTTTTTAAAAAATAATTCTGTACAACTGCTTTTATGAGTTTCTAAGAGAGAAATGGGCTTCAGAGACTAAGCCATAGAAGCGACTTTAGTGCTTCTATCCATCCCCTCATACCTCGTTAGAATAGAGATGCTTTACTACCTCATTAGAATTTTACCTTCCTAATGTCATATACTTGTGTGTGATGATGTCTTAAGCTATTTGTATTTTTTTCCTTCTACACTGTAATACCTATTCAGTATTTTCCTGTCTTCAAAAACATGCCTTTGACCTTACTTTCAAAGACAATTTCCTTTTGCACTGCATATTCAATAGATACTTGTGCAAGGCAATGTATTACAATAGCTTCTATGCCAAGGTTACTGCAAGTGTGCCAAAAAAAAATCAGTAATATATGTGCTGGCTCTGTCTGTAGTAACCTAATGGCCGTGTATTAGTTTTAGGGGTAGAAGTTCTAAATTGATAGGTAATTCCTCCATCTTCCACAAAACTGCATAAGATTAAAAAAATTCTTACACTACACCATAAACTTTTGCCTCTTTATGGTGTAATTTAGGTCTTCTTTGAGTGTCCTCTAAAACAAACAGTAACAATTTTGTGTCTTTCTTTTGCATCTGTTTCCCAGAGTTCAGAGTACATGTGAACGAAAGATATTTCTGAACCATAAACACTGGGTAATCGATAGCAAGTTACTGGGCAAAGATAAATCATAAGACAGTGCCTTTCAGCCAGGACAGGTAGGCCAAGAAAGCTTATTCATGTGTATATAATCCCCAATGGTCGGTTTACAAGAAACCAAATCCAAGTCCTTTTTTCAAGCCAAACCAAAGCAATGACTCATCAAAGAACACAATGGGGTAATATTTGGGCTAACAGCCATTTAAAGAAATAGCAGAGCCACTCCTTTGGAGCAGGGGTGTCAAACTCATTTTCACCTGGGCTCACATCAGTTGCCTTCAAAGGGCCGAATGTAATTTCAGCTCCGTAACAGTCAAGGAATAGTTACATTTATACAGTCCTAAAATTATTTCAGCCCTTTGAAGGCAACTGAGGGGCCGATGTAGCCCCCGGTGAAAATGAGTTTGACACCTCTGCTTTGAAGGAAGAGTAGTAAATTTTAAGAAATGGTTTCTTTTTCTAAGCTTGCAAGCAGCAGTCTCATGAAAGTGCTGTCTTGTAGGACAGTGCAGAAGGAAGAACTAGGCACCCTATAATTCTGTATAGACTATAAACTACCATGTTTCCTACTTACATCAAGGGCAAAATAAAGCAAATTTTAATTTTAGATTTCATTTCCTATTATAAGGCAGTCTAAATACCCTCAGTAACTTCCAGTTTGCAAAACCAAATGCTAGATAAAATAATAAGCAACAATCTAAAGTAATAATAAATAATACACAGTATTTAAAATATATCCAAGTTGAAACGAAAGTCCTGCAAAACTCCAAAAAGGAAGTGAAAACAGGAAACCTGTGAGGTAAGCCAGCACCGAGCCTGCTTTGCCCTGAGACTTCTGTTGTACTCGAGACCATGGGACAGCAGTGGGTGGACTGCACATGAAGCCCAAGACTCCCTGGAGTCTAGAGGGCCACCACAGAGAAGTGGACAGCTAGGCAATGTGCCTGGCTCAATTCTGGTGCCCGGTGGACGGGGATACATCACCAGCACTCAAATTCATACAGGCCAGCCCTCGAGGTCTGTGATCTGAAATCCCAGAGCTTTCAAGCTGATAAGATGTGTTCATGTTGGTAGCCAAACTAACAGAGAAAATCCTCTCAAAGATTTCAGTTTCAGTCCATACTTCAAATAATTCCTATTTTCCAAGGAGAATAAGTTTAAAATATCACCAAACTCAAGGGAAAATGGCACCATGAGTGGAAAACAACACAAGTTTATAAACAGTGGAATCACCCTCAAGGACTCAACAGGAAAAAGTAATGATGTGTAAAGGAACAGAAGCATGGGAAATACGAATAATGAGCAAAAGATTACAAAGAGAACAAATGAGATTTGTAAACCAACTGGAACTCAGGAACAAATGAAAATAAAAGCCCAACAAATAGAGGGGGAAATAAGAAAATGAAAAATAGAGGAAAGGCAACAAGGGGGGTGTGTAGACAAAAAAAGATAATTTGTAATGAGGACCTAGAAATAAGTCCAACTTACATTTGTAATCACAATAAATATAAATGTACAAAACTATCCAGTTAGGAAGACAGATTTTCTCTGGCCTTTTAAGTGCCTCCTGCAAACTTAAAATGTCAATATAAGACCAAACAAAAATCTAAGGTATGCAGATAAAGACTAAGCAGAACATCGCTATGGTAAGTAATGACAACAGCGAAGCAAAGGCAACAACCAGACACGGGCACTGCGTAATTATAAAGGGTTCAATTCACCAAGGAAGATAGAAGAATTCTAAATGACCATATCTTGCCGTGTGTAATGTGCACCTTTTGCCCAAATCTTTGAGGGAAAAATAAGGATGTGTATTATACATGAGTGGTACTAATTATTATCTATATAAATATTTTTAAATTATTTTGTTTGTACTTATGCATTTAAAAGTGTAACTCCAGAAAGCAACAGTGACACCCATATGCAAAATAATGCCCTGGAATACGATAATCAGTTTTGTTTCTAAATATAAATAAATAAATAACTGAATTTAAAAAATGAAAGATTTTTTTCCTGAAAGTTTGAGCCCAATATGTGGGTGCACATTATACATGGCAAAATGCAGTAGTAAGTACCTAATAATAAAACCAGAAGAGAGAGAAAACAAATAATGACAACCTCAAGAGACATTGAGAAATCTATCATGAGATCTTGAGGCTTCA
This sequence comes from Trachops cirrhosus, assembly GCA_028533065.1. Classification (NCBI taxonomy): domain Eukaryota; kingdom Metazoa; phylum Chordata; class Mammalia; order Chiroptera; family Phyllostomidae; genus Trachops; species Trachops cirrhosus. The sequence goes on from CM052539.1 coordinate 12,080,049, forward strand.
GGAAATAAGAAATCACGTATAAGGTAAATCGGTAAAGATCTGAATAGCACAACTAACAAGTCTGATTTAATGGGTACTATGCTCCACAATTGGGGAATACACCATTCTTTTCATATATATGTGGAACATGTAGGAAAACCAATCACATGATAAATCATAAAACTACTCAAATTTCAGAAAACCAAAACCTTACAGCTCATATTCTCTGGCAAAATAATAAAGATTAAACTATAATACTTAAGTCCCCAGCATCTCCACCAAAAAACAAATAGATACCTATAACATACCCCTGGCATTTGGGAAGAACTCTAAAAAATAACTAATGGGTTAAATGTTCAAAGGTGGCAAAAAATTTTTTTAAATGGGTACACATAAACCAATAGGAATGAAAAAGGGTCATAACTACAGATGTGGAAACTAAAAAAATAAAGAGAACACAGCTAACTTCGTATCAAAAAATTTTTAAACTAAGGTGAAACAAATCACTAGAAAAAATTATCAAAACTGACGTACTCACTTTGGCTGAACATATACAAAACTGACTCAATAATACAAAATCCTAATGATGCCATAACCTCTAAAGAAATGGAAGCAATAGTTACAATTCTTCTCTTAATGGCAAATGGCTTTAAAGACAAGGCGCGATCAGAAACTCTTCCAGACTATTGAAAAACTTCATTTCGTGAGGCTGGTCTAACTTTGATATAACCACCAGACATGAAAGGACTATTACAGGCTGATTTCACTTATGAACACAGGAGCAAATACCGTAAACAAAACACTGGCAAACTGAGTGCAGAAATGTATTAAAGTACACACACGTACACACACGTTCACACACCCGAAACCAAGTTGGGTTTATCCTAGGAATTAAAGGACGGTTCAGTATTAAAAAGTCAACTACCACAATTTTATACATTAACATTAAAAAAAAATTGCACCATTTAAATAGGTAATATAAAGCAGTAAATTCAACATCCATCATAATAAAACTATTAGCAAACTAGAATTAGAAGAGAATCTCCTTAACTCCATAAAGACCATTTGGGGGGAAAAAATACTGAACTGAAATGTTGAAAGCATTCCCTTTAAATCAGGACTAAGATAAGGACGTTCATTATCAGTTCTTTTCAACTGTACTACAGATCCTAGGCAGTGCAGACATGTAAAAAGAATTTTTTTAAGGTATAAGTATCAGAAAGGAAGAAAACTTCCCTATTTGCAGATGATATGCTATACAAAAAATTCAAAATAACATCTAGACACATTATTAAAACTAATAAAAGTTCAGCGAGGTTGCCAGATTCAAAATCAACACACAGCACCAATATGTCTATAATCAGCAACAACCAGATAAACTAGACAGTGTAATTAAAACAAACTTACCATAGCATTAAAAAATATAAAATGCCTAGGGAGAAATCTAATATAAGACATGAAGGCCTTTATGGAGAAAAATTATTAAAGTTTATTGAGAGATATTAAAAGACCAAATAAATGGAGAGACACACAATGTTTTTGGCTAGGAAGACTCTATTGAAAAGAAATCAATTTTCTCCAAGTTGGTCAACAGATTCAATACAATTACAAAAGATAATACACAAATGGGGAGAAGATATATGCAACATGTTTAAATGACAAGAATTGGTATCCAGAATATATAAAGAAATCATATGAATCTGAAAAAAAGACACACACCAAATAGAAAAAAAATGGGCAAAAGACATGAATACGTATTTCACAGAAGAGGAAACTTTTATACGTGAGAAAAACCTCAATTTCATTAGTAATCAGGAGAATGTGAATTAAACCCACATGAAGACACAAGGCATAACAGTCATCCAACTGACAAGTACGAAAGACAGTCGAGGCCAAGAGTTTGCCTGGACGTGCAGCCAGGACACGCAGCCCGGACAGTGGGAGTGTGCGCTGGTACAGATTCTTTAGAGAACAGTTCAGCATGACCCAGTAGAGCCTGCTGCTTAGGGCAGCAGTTCTCAAATGCTTGGTTTTAGGACCTCTTAACACCCTTAACAATTATTGAGGATCTCAAACTGCTGTTGTTCATGTGGGCTATATTTATTAACATTTGCCGTATTAGAAATTAAGAGAGACATTTTCAAAACAAAAAACACAAGTACACACTTGATGAGCTGTCACTGTGATGCCATCATATATCCAGAAAACATTTGAACTCATGAAGAATGAGAGTGACAAGGACAAACAATGTCTTAGTGTTTTTATGAAAAGAGTTTTGTCCTCACAGACCCCTGGAAAGGGTCTCAGGGGCCCTTGCAGGTCCCTGGAGCGCACTTTGAAAAGGGCGGCCCTAGAGCAACCCTTGCCCGTGTGCCACCAGGATCCACGTACGAGAATTCATTCACTCCTCCAGTACATGTGGAGCATCTACCACGTGCCAGCCATTGCTCTAGACATCGTGAATGTCTAAACAGACAAAATCCCTGCCCACACGGAGCTTACATTGTAACTGGCAGATGTACAGAGCAGCACTGTTTGTTAGTAACCCAAAACTGGAAACACCCCAAATCTCCGTGAGCAGACAGAGAAATTGTGGTATAGTCATGTAATAGAATACTTACAGCAGTGACAACAAATGAAATACAGTTACATACATACATGAATGGGAATCTCAAAAACAATTATTAGAAAAGTCACAAAAGAATACATACGGCATAATACCACTTACGTAACAGTTCAGAAACAGGTAAATCTAAACAACTTATAAGGGATACATACATACATAGATGGTAGATATAAATAAAAACATGAGAACTGTTAACCAAAAAAAACACCTCCAGAGTAATGTTTACCTCTTATGGTGTGTGGAGGGAAGACAAATGTGGGATTCTAGGTATCTGAAAATATTCTACTTCTTAAACTGATGGCTAAGATATGCATGATCATTTATTCTACAACAAATATTATAAAAGAAAAAAGGTATAAGGTTATGTAATACATAATTTCATCAACAAAGAAAGGGAACATCTCCCCAATATTTCAGACACTGCCATGCACTGTAAGTCAGCCAATCACTGTAACTGGTGGCTAAGAAGTACAGGATAATGTGAAAAACAGAATGAGTCTGAGCTATTCCTCACAGAACTTGACTAGGTTCCCAGGGTCAGGATCCAATGAGATTATACTATAAGCAGTGTGACAGTTCTACTCTGCCAAGCAGGCTCACTGGCATAATTCTAGTTCACTGGTTACTTTGCTCACTGGGTATGATTATTTGTATAAAGTGAGAATGAAATGATAGAGGATGCAAATTCTAAAATAAACTGACAAGGACACCGCCTCTTTACTGAAAGTCAAATTTTGACTTTCAAAAGTACAAATTCCCTTTGGCACATCCTTCAATAGTACATTTATGTACTAAGTAATCCAAAAATGTGGACAGTGGCTAGCTATTGGCTGTATCTTGAAATTGATCAGTCACAGGTGTGAGGTTCATCACACAAATGTCATAAACAATTTTGCAATCATGTCTTTGCCAAGGTTATCACTAGCAGTGACACTTTGCATTTTAAATAAGACACAGTTAAGGTGTAATTTCTCCTGGTTCAGGGTATTAGCTATCAATTTTAGTACAAATTTTAAAATTTGAAAAAAAAAAAACAACAAAGATCTTGAATGATTCAATCTGTCCCCTGCACCCAAAAAGGGCAGGCTAAAGTTACCATCTTGAGTTAGGGAGTGGGTGCGAGAGGCAGACGAAGCCCGGTAGCAAATGCCTGGCAAACCACTTCCAAGAAACGGGGAGGTACAAAGTGGATTCCCCAGGTCCAGTCTCCCCAGCTGGGTCTCATACAAGGGTGCCAACTCATCAGAAAGCTCCAGACATTGCTGTAGGTAGCTATTTTAAAAATCTGAGGTGGCTACAAGACTCAAATCTTACCCATATTTTAGCTGCAATGGGCAATGGCCACCACAGGGTGCAAGGCTGCAACTCAGAGCAAACTGATTTTGGATCAAGCAGCTGGACCTCCAGCACCCTGCCCACCTTCTTACATGCTATGCTGCCACAGTGGTACACGCACACCTTTGTTACACTGGATGGCAATCACTGTACCTGTAGCTTTTTCTTGCCTCTCATATAAGAAACAGAAAGGAGGAGAAAACCTTTTTCAAGTTCTTAGGGAACTTCTACTCTATCTCCCTAGAGGAATGGATAATGCTCTTGGTCAGAGCTGGACATCTGTTGGACCATGATTTACTAGTGGAAAGAATCAACTCTATGTTCAAAAACAAATACCAGCTGCTACCTTTTCTTTTTAACTTGTGATGCTCAGACACAGAGGGCTCTCTTTGTACCTTCCTCAACACTCATGCTGATGAATGAATGACGTCTCCTTTAGCTCCTTGTCTCTGGGTGGTAAGGAGACCAGAATGGGTGAGTGGGTAGGATGAGGGGCCATTTCCTTCTCTGTTAACAGCTTTCATATCTGATATGCCCCCAATTCATACCTTTTGCACTTTTATCTTCAGAGGTTATATGCAAACACCCTGACATCTCTGAGTACTCTGCCAAGACTTTTTGCAGAACCAGTAAATCGAGTCAGGAAATAGGAAACCCTCCACAGCCTCATACCTATGACTTCCTAGCCTTCTCTCTATCTAAGGCCAAAGGCTTCATAACTGTGTTCTCAAGACTTTTGAATTTGAGGTACTGGCATGAGTGGCAGTCAGATTTGAGTTTGATGAACGTTACGAACCAGATTCATGCTCAATTCAAGTTATCCAAGACACCAAATATACAAAAAAGACCCTCACCACACTTACTTGCTGAGATAAATAGTCCCACAAATGGACATTTTCCTGATTTTAGGTCTGCTGAGGTCAGAAAAGAAGCAAATGGATGCTATTAAGAGAAAGAAATCTATTTTGAAAAAAAAGTATCCTTGGATTTTATAGCCTTTTCTTTCTTCATACAGTTTATAGAATTTATTGTTTCTCCCCAGAATGTAGTAGTTCATGTTTTTCTATGAATGATAAAACAGTCTTTTCCTGAGTCATAGGGATATAAATAAACATAGGGATTCCCAACTATACCTGGGAAACTTAGAAGGAAGGTATGCCAGTATTACCTTGTTTTCTAGTAGTATAAGAATCCTTTGCCCCATAAGCTCAGAGGTGACAAGAGTAACCTGACTTGATATGTAACAGAATCCAGTACGGTTCTAGTGCTGGTGATCTGTGTCCTCCAGCAGTTCCCTGTGCTTAAATATTAAAAACAGGTGGTTTCTTTCTCATGTTAGACAATTACCTATGCCTTTCCTATATGGAAATCAGAGAGGTTAACTATGAAAATATTTTTGGCTCATTCTCCTGATCATCCAATGTTAAAAGTCATAATCCAGCAATGTCCACTGATTTCACTAATCTTTTTAGATCCAAGACTTCCTCTTGAGATCAGGAGGATCTACATTAAATCCCCGTTAGCCTAGTAAATGGGTGGCACATCCCTTATTCATCACAGAACTTCTCATAGGGATTTAAGTAACAGCAGGATAGGGTGAGACAAAGCTAGGGTTGTATTTCCTCCAAAGCCTTATTAAGTTTGCTACAACCTTGTTTCCTTTCAAAAGCCCCCTCCCATTTTCACCCTAATTTGAGAAGGGACAGTGAGACTATGGAGAGATGTAAAGGTAACAATTTTCCTTAATAATTTGTTAAAATATTTAAGTACCAGCTAAATGGGTGGCATGGAAGAAATATAAAGACCCAGTCTGCCTCAAAGACCTTACCATCTGGCAGGCGGGGAGGAACGGCTCTAACAAATGAGGGCAGACAGTACACAGACTGCCCTGACGGAAGATGGAACAAAGGACCCTGGGCAGACAAGAAGAAGGGGTCAAATCTACCTGGAAATGGGGTATGTCAGGAAAGGCTTCCCCGGGCGGGCCCCATTTGACCTGAATCTTGAAAACAAGAAAGGATGGCAACCAGAAAAGGGGACATAAGGTGCATAAAGAAGGGTGGAGCACGGCATCACAGAAACTGAACAACTGTGACAGCGTCAGGAGAGTGGTTAAAAGCTTCAAATGACAAGGCTAAGTGTAATCAAAGAATTCACTGGATTTGGGAAATGAGAAGGTATCCCCGCCCTTTGCTAAAGCCATTGTGATGTTGTCAAAGGACAGAGCCTGGCTGCTGTGAGTTAAAAATGGGTGAAAAGCATAAGGAAAAAAATTAAGATTGAATAAACTTCACTTACACCTGCAGTCTAAAAAAATAAATGAATAAGCACAACAAACCAGAAACAGACTCACAGATAACAGAGAACACACTGATGGTTGCCAGAGGGGGCTGTGGAGGTGGGTAAAAAGGTGAACGGGGGTAAGAGGTACACAGTTCCAGCCATAAATTAAGAAGCCACGGGGATGTGCAGTGTACAGCATAGGGAACAGTCAATTATGCCATAATTTGCATGGTGACAGATAGGCACTAGACTTACCGTGGTGGTCATATCATAAGGTATATAAATAACGAGTCACTATGTTGTACACCTGGAACTAATATAATATTATATGCCAACTGTAACTAAAAAATTAAAGAGTGAAGAGAAGACAAAAAAGAGGTGGCAACAAGTTCAGACTGTTGTTTTGAGCCATTTGCTTTTTTAACGTCCAAGCATACTAGCTCAGCTACAGTTAGGGTCAGGCTTTACATTTCCACAAGAAAACGACTCCCAAACACAATCCACTGACTTAAAAACAAGATTTTAGACATAATCCATTCTTTATGAACCTGCCTATATTATTTTAAGTGACTAATATAAAAATCAACATTTGCACAGATTTACTTTGCCATCATTAATTTTTCTTTCATATAGTTCAAAATAAATAACACCTATAATTGGTTATAGTAGAAAAGGTGCTTTATTTTACATATCAATGGTATATGATATACAATACATAAAACTGCCTAAAATCATTTCTTGGAAAACATAACTATCAGTTACACCTGCTTAAATGGTCAAAGACCAACTCTATTTTGCAACCCAGTTCATTTGTGACCAGATGACTAGAATAATTTAAATACTAATAATCTCTTAATATCCAATGTTACAAATTATTTTTATGCTACAAGTGCTGTAATTTTTAAAAATAAAAATATCTGCAGTTATAGTAGACCATATCTCTAATCAGAACAAATCTTTGCTAGTCTATAAGTCTTTGAAATAATGGATCAACAGTTTCACCTTCTTATAGATGATTTATGTAATTCAGTTATAGGACAAGAGGGCCTTATACATGCAATCAGATTATTCCCATTTTTTAAAAAATGCAGATGAAAGTAAGTTTATAATACCCTATTTCTAGTCAAACTGCCAAAATTTACTAAACTGAATCGAAACCAATACAGTATTTTAGAAAACATAATTCTAAGAGCATGCAACATCAAAATCTTTTTACTACATATGTGAACCGAGGTTGCAGAGCCCAGAAAGAGGACTGTAGCACAAAGACTTGTACATCTGAATTGCTTCTGCAGCTGGGAGAAGTAAAGCAACTAATTTAACTCAAACTCATTATAAATCCTCTTATGATATCTGCATAATATAGCCCACTGCTACTCAAAGGGATCTTCACTTAGAAACGTGCCAATCATAAGAAGCTAAATGCACTTCTCTTATCACCTGCCCCAATCCATTCTAGTCATGGACACATGGGTCAAAGATCTCTTATTAACTGTTAATGAAAAAGCCACAGAGATTTCTCAGCAGCATCTTTAAGTCACCAATCACTTATCAGACAGATAAATGTGACTAGTACTTAATTTACAAATGCTAAAAAAATAATAACAGATTCTTGGCTAATTCTCAAAGTAAAAACATTAGTTATTTTAACAAATCCCCTGGTAGAGAAAGAATGTCTTTCCCAATAGAAAATAAGATAGATGTTAGAACCAAAGGTTCGTATTCACCTCGTGGTTTATAACAGTAGAGGCATTTAAGCAAAGTAAATTAAACCAAATACTAAATAGGTATAAATGTGCACACTCAAACAAATACTCCATTCTTTGCTTAAAGCCAGCTTATTCCTTGTCATTAAGAGAAGCTTCAAGACGCAGACTGTTAATGCAAAGAATAAGGGGTTAAAAGCCAGACCTTTTTCTAATGAAATAAACAGACAGATCTTTAAAATAATTGGACTTTGAAACATTACTTACTATAACTTTCCATTCTTACTCTTTTTATAACTAAACGCGCACACATACACAACAAACCCTAGCGTTTAGTATGTGCAAAATTGCTTACCATTTATTTTAACTTTGGTTAAGTATTTGTTTAGCCTATATCAGACATATTATGGAAGCTATACAAATAATTACAAACATAATAATGAGGTAAGTTAAAATTCTACTAGTGCAAAAAGCAAGTATATGCTAAAAGCAAAGCATATGAGTTAAACAAATGCAGAATGAAGCTCTCACCAAGGAAGGTGCTGGGATAACAAACTGGAGAAGCTCCTTGTAAACATTGTTTGTAAAGTACACATTTAAAGATTAAGGATTCATACAGCCACAAAAAAGGGGTATTCTAACAACACCATAGTAGTGCATTTATTTTACCTTTAGAGTTTGGAAATCACTCGTTACGCATCTAACAATTTGCATATTTTCTTCAAGAGAAACTTCATTAGTGAAACACATTAATTACAAATACTGTAGTATAAAAATCCCAGTTCTTTACAAAAATTATATATTAAAATATTCTATACACTTTAAATTAGTAACTGGAACATACATATATATCAATTCTGCACATCTATTAAATCTATCTTTTCCGGGAGTATTATACATGAAGTGGGAGGACGTAACTACTCGGTCAACCCACACTGGCATAAGGTCACACGGTACAAAAAACAAGACCTGTGCCCCTGCAGTTACTGCAGCTCTTAGTTGGAAATATCTTTTCTTTAATTATTGCTCTGTATATTGATTCCCGATTTGAATAGGCAGTGAAGCCATGAAACTCCTAAAAGGTTTGAAACAGGTTACCTGTAGCAGAGTATCCAGAATGCCTATCTGCATCTTTAAGGTTGTAATGGAACCTGAGAGTAAGCTATCTAATGCTTATATTTCAGTTGTAAAAAAGTTTATACAATTTTGAGGTAAAAACAATGCAAAAATAAAACATTTAGAGCACTTACAAAAATCTTACAAATGTTTAAAACACTATTTCAAAATTTGTGTCCTTTTAAGGTGCTTATTTCTTTCTGCAATAAGAGGGATGTATACTTTAATTTTGATTTTAAATTATGAATGTTTTAATTTTAACAAAAGAAAAGTTAGGACCATGAAAACAGATGTTGAATTGTTCAGGGAAACACTTCGCTTCTGATGAAAATACAGAACTTAGGTGCTAAAAGGGAACTTAAAGGTGGAATATTATATTAATGAGGAAATTAAGGGCCAAAGTTAAGTGCTTTGGTGAAAAATATATTCCTATATATCACCCTGGTATGAATCAAGAAAACAACTATATTTTGCCATGATTCTTGGAAAATAATAAAAATTCAAAAGCAGATTTTCTAAACTTGCCTCTTTTTTTTAAATTTCTTAAGCTCTGTGCTAACTGTGAATAAACTAAGAAATTTAATGGCTGCTAAGATTAATACCACAAATACTATATTACCCAGTAGAAGACAGCTGTTAGAGGAATACTGCTCACAGAGAATAAAGTTAGAGGGAGTACTCAAAGACAGGGCCTTTACAATACAGAGAACATTTACTATGGAGACAGCACATTGTACAACAGCCAGTTACTACAATCACCTCAAGACCTCTAACTGAGTTACACGGCCTTTATAAAATATATTGGGGTAATAAAACCTTCTAGCTTTTATCTTAATTTTACCATGTTCTTTTGTGAAAGAGCTATGACTATAACGAAGAATCCATATACTAGTTCTCAGAGAGTCTTTACTTCTTTTGTTTTTATTTGGATCTAGAATTGAGCAAATACATTTTTAAGAACTTACAAATTCAAATTCATAACTGCTAGAAATACAAGGAATACTCTTTTAAATGACAAATCTTCATAACCAGGTACTAATAAATAATCATAATCACAACAGCTTTAGTAAAAAAGAAATTTAATTTAAAGGTGCTTTTTTACTGTTACCTTGAAGCCATCGAACTTGTGTAGCTGGTCCATATCCCTTTTCATTCTTTGCTGATATCCTGAACACAATGGCAGGTCTTGATGTATAATCAATATGTGCATTTGCAAGTTGCCCAGCAGTTACTACACATGATGTCTTAAGACCACAATAAATCCTCATAAACACAAGTTGACTTGGATTATCTTGTATTTGTGCTGTGCGGATCGCCAAGTAGGCTGAATATTCCAAAATATTTCCAGAAGGTGAAGTTGGAGGTTCCCAGGAAAGATGGATACCCTCAACATTCTTGAAGAGAAGAAGGAAAATAACAGGTCAAGGTTCTGAAGTTTTCTCTACTATCACTTATGTTGATTCTATCTTTAGAACACAAAATGCTGCTTTTGCTAAGGTAAATCATTAGATGTTAGAACTTTTATTGTTGAGTTTAAAAGACGTACCTTAATTGGATCTGCAATGTTTAATTTATGCCCACTTTTCAAACACATACCTAGGCTTAAATGTCTGCCTGTACTTTCCCAAGAAAGGGATTTTTCTTGCTTGAAAGCAGACCTTTTCCTCTCTAAGGTGAGGCAGGACCTTAGAATAAAATATAATCCAATTTCATGTATTCTATTAAAATCTTCCAACACAAACTTTTTGGTTCCATAAACAATAAGAACAAAATTAATATTAAGAAGTATATCAGATTTCCCTGAATTTCTGTAATTTGGATGCTGTAATTCTGCTTGAAATTTGGTCTTTAAAAATATTGTGAGTGATTAGCAAAGAAATGTTTTTAAAATTTCTAGTCTACCCCATTGAAATATCTCTCATTACATCAGACATGAACGAGAATCTCTAAACTGACCATTTTAGTTCCTGTACAGAGTTTCAATGATTTACTTGGCCTGACACCTCACCTTTGAAATCCTCACTGCAGAAGGGGCTCCAGGAAAACCAGGAATACAAGTTTTAAATTCACTGACTTTGCTGAAAGGGCCGATTCCACAACCATTGATAGCAGCAACCCTGAATCTGTATCCCGTTCCAGGAACAAGGTCTTGTTTCTTAAGTAAACTGTAGTCAGGTACATCTGCATTTCCCATCTGAAATGTAACAGTAAGAAAAAAGTGCAGTTAATTATTTTTAATTAAACTAAACTTTTAAAGAATGAATTATGTTTTAAAGTTCTAGTTCACATTTATTTCCCTCTTATCACACACGGATGAGCCCTCTGATACAAAAGCAACGAAGCCATAAATTGGCGATTCTTATTCAGAGGAAAAGTGCGCTTTCCAGTTGAGAATCACTGATTATAAGAAATGTAAGGGTATTCTGTACATGAAGAGTATGTAGGTAGCAAAAATTAACAGCCACTATAAACAAAGGAATGACTATCTCATCTCCATGCTGAATAAATGATTAAGTAAAATAATTGGATTTCACACTCTGGGTAGGAAGAGTGTAACATTTACAACTTTAAAACATTTTTTACACATTCTCCCTAACTCTTACTGCACATCTGTGAAACACGTAGCACTACTGTATCATCCCATTTTAAGAGAGTTATGTTGTCTCCATTTCATGGATGAGGAAACTGAGTCTCAGAGAGGTTAAATGAGTAACTTGTCCAAGTTACTTGTCCAGGGTCACACTGTTGAGTGCTGGAACTAATCATTCAAATCCAAGTTTACTGGTTCTAAATATTAAGCTCTTTTTACCTTTTGGGAAAAAGAGGTAGCTGCTAGGACCTTATATGGATATTTCCTTATATATGAAATTAAACTGCAGCCAAAAATTTCATGAGGCAAATACTAACAAATTATTAACCAAAATTTGTTTTTTTCCCAAGAATTGGAAGAATTCAATATGAAAAAAGGGACACCAGAAGTAATATTAAAAAAACTAAAATATAATGATAAATGATGTATTCTCCATTTATGCAGATCTTTGGGAGATTCAAACTGAACATCTATTTCCTTGGCAATTCTCTCTCTGAAATTCCCCATTCCAGATTAAAAAAAAAGTTCCATATGCTTTGAAGCAGTTATCTATTTCATAATTCTTTTAGGGTTATTTAATGTCATATATATATTCATATTCTACTTTAAAGGATTACAGAATCAAGGGAAAATTAAATTTATTCATTAGTCTACAGGGGCTTTTATACCTTTTAATTATGAAATCAGAAATAAAGTTCAGAGTAAAAAAAATATTCTATTTTCTAAACACATCACAAAACAAAATTAGAGCTATTTCAAAAAATCCTTATCTTACTGGCCAGACTATATTATTTATGGCTCAAAATCCAGCCCAGTGATTATATAAGATTTTTTAAATGACCTGCTTGTGATATAGTCTATAAAAAGATCTTTTAAAAAGAATATAAGGTAACTAGGTATATATTATAGAATTCTCATTTACAGATTGTGAGATTCCAATTTCATGCATTCAAGTAACTCCAATCAAAGTAATGAAAAAAAAAATCTCATTCTTGAGGCTTATAACTCACAGTGTATACAAATATATCAATAGGTACCTTTGAGATGCTTTGCTTCCCTTTTGGCAGCAAATAAAACTGGCTCACCAAAGCTGTATTATTTTTAAAAATTCCTACATCACACCATTGTCGTTCTCCTCCTGCTTTCATTGTGGCCACTGGATTTGGAGTCTCTTTCTAATTTCAGAGAAAGAAAAATTTATGAAGACTCTTATTGAGCATATAATACATTTCAAGATTTAATAAATCCATGCAGTGATCTACAAGTAGGTATATGGGTAAACACCACGACATTAATAGTTCATAAGTAAATAAACTCTTAACAGATTAGGTCAACTGAGAGTGAAACAGGGATGCCAATTCAAACATAGGGAGTGACAGGCATTCTCCAAGTCAGTATCTCTGCACTATCAACCTAGCTGGAGTTAGCATGCTTTCCAATCAGTGGTATGTTAAAATGCCAGCTGTTCTGTAGAACACTGTCATCTCAGAGACCCTCTCAGAAAATGTAATCCCTTTAGTGTGACGTTACAACTTGCTCCAAAAGGAGCTTATATGAAAAAAAAAAACCATTCCAAGCTGGCTTATTTCTAGATTCAAAAACAACTAGCAGAAATTCAGTGATCTTTGCACTTCAAATACCTGTGATTCTCCAAACCTAAAAGGAGAAAAAATGTTCAAAACTAAAATGCAATTTGAGTATCTTTTAGTATAGATACTAAAGAGGAGCAGATTAAACAGTTTTACATGTTTTATCTTTCTTTAAAAGAAATAAACTTCCTCTACCTTAGCTACTTTTAGTGATAAGTGAATTATACTTATCCCTGGAACTAACCTTTTTAAGCCACCTTCTTTATAAATGAGACACTGTTTCCAGAAGCTCAAAACAAATGTGCACTTCAGTTATTTATTTGTCTTAAATATATAACAGCAGAGGTACATGCTTATAATTCACATTATTTGTTATTTAGGCTATCACACATGACAAAGTGAGCTAACTAAGAGTCTTTAAGCCTCTTTTTTTTAAACAAGGAATAGCTTTGAGCTTATTTTCATTTTTAAAGCTGTATAAACTTAACACCTTTTGTAAAACAGCTGACTCCAACTGAAATAACAAATATTGATACCATTCTGGCTGATGCATTGCAAAACAGATATAAGAGAAAAAAGTTCATATTTTAATAGTTCTTTTCTGAAAAGAGTTTAAGAACACTAGGACTTAACATTCTGTAAAGGTAAAAGCTGGTGAAGGTAAATATATGACCAAAATCCATAAAATCATGATTAAAAAAAAACCTAAAGCTATAGACAATTCTTGAAGACTCTGAAAAGTAAATATTAGGTCAAATAAAAACTCTTGCTCATAGCAATAAGGTTGAAATGATTGGTAATTTAAAAATAAATTAAAAAGTATATAGATACACATGCACACAAACATGTACTGTCCTTATATTTATCTAATTAAGGTAATCTTGGTATATTTGTGAGGCACATTCTTAACATTTTAAGTTTGGTGCCATGCAGATCAATTCTAGGCTTCATAAAACAATCCAATGTCAGAGATTACTCAGCTACCCTATAGGTATGCTTAACCCAATACTGCAATATTCTGTTGTTTTCCTATTAAACAGTCAGTGATAGAACTATTCAAATTTTATGTTCTATAACATACCTTTTACTCTTAAAACTATTAATGTAATTTACACATATACATGTATGTGCATAGACACATTTCTGATTATGAAAGTAACACATTTCATTAGAGAAAAGTATTAAAAGCATAAAGAAGAAAGTAAAAATTATCTGTAGCCCCACCACCTGGAAAAATTCATCTAGCATTGTAATGTAGATGTGTGTGGACTCAGGTGAAATATGAATGTATGCATGGGGTGTATTTTTTAATGTTCTATATTTTTAAAATTGTTTTTAGAGAGAGAGGAAATGGGAGAGCAGAGGGGGACAGAGAAGGAGAGGGAGATATCAGTTTGCTGTTCCACTTATTTATGCACTCATTGGCTGCTTCTTGAATGTGCCCTGACCAGGGATCAGACCTGCAACCTTAGCTTATCAGGAGGATGTTCCAACCCACTAAGCAACCTGGCCAGGGCCAGTTGTATTTTTTATTTATTTTATTTTTTTTAAAGATTTTATTCATTTAGAGAGAGGGGAAGGCAAGGAGAAAGAGAGGGACAGAAATACCAATGTGTGGTTGCTCCTCATGAGCCCCCTACTGGGGACCTGGCCCACAACCCAGGCATGCACCCTGACTGGGAATCGAACTGGTGACCCTTTGGTTGCAGCCTGTGCTCAATCCACTGAGCTACACCAGCCAGGACATGTTATTTTTTAATAAAATTGGGACCACAGTATGCATGGATCTGTGTGTGTATATATAGCTTTTTACCCAGCTCTTTTCACTTAACATTACTGTGAACATTTTTCCTACTCAACTCTTCATTTTTCAATCTATGTCAGATCATTACTAGAGGACACCCAGGAATATTTTTGTAAATTTACATCAAAGCTGCTTAGCACTTAAAGCATATTTAGCCATCTGTAAACACACATTGTCTCTAGCTCATATACTTACAGAAAATGGCATCGCTGTAGTATGTGCCTCCACACGGCTGATCTTAGTTGCAGGCAGTGCACATGTTTCATCAACTAAAAGTTAAACAGTTCATCGGATAAGATTTCCATAATCACTTATCAGACACATTAAAATGTAATTTATAAATATACAGAAAGAGCCAGAGTGATAAAAATCACAATAATTAGAAATATGTAGCCTCTAACTCAAACTAATTCACAAAGTTGACTTTTCTACAGTTTTATAACCAGCTAGAACTTCAGAGAACATTTACCAAAGATGAAACAAAATGAGAACTTACAAAATCAGAAATCAATCAAGCTGGGGGAACTGTTATTCCATAGTCTAGAACTAATCTTTTCTAAGGAAAAAGAATTTGCTGAATATATTCCCATTATTGTATTTCAGTGTGCCCTGATTTAAATATTTTATGCAAGGCAGCAGAAAGTATATTGCATAATGATTTTAATTGAAATGCTTTATATGTTTATAGATGATTCAATCTAAGGTGAAATGCAACTCCCATCTAAAACTGTTTGATGAATTTGTATACAAATAAGGGTTCAAAATACAGTATGTGAAACACATTTCATTTCCTGTTTAAAACAAATAAATTTGATGAATTTATATACAAAAATGGTTCAAAATACAGTATGTGAAACACATTTCATTTCCTGTTTAAAACAAATAAATTTGATGAATTTATATACAAAAATGGTTCAAAATACAGTATGTGAAACACATTTCAAACCTTCAGATTTGGTACTGAATGTTGTTAGTGAAGTTTCATCTTTAACAACTGCCCCATTTGTACTGGATGGTTCAGTTTTAATGGTCTGCTGGGTTACCATAGTTTGTGCGCTGCAAACAGTACTGGATACAGAAGTTTCAGGAATTATTGTTCTTAAATCCAGGCAACTACTTAGAACACCTGTATTTGCTGAAGTGTGAGGACCTGAAATTAAAGGGAAAAGATCAATTATTAACATAATACCTGCAGATAACTGTTGTATGTTATAGTTCTTGTCACATAATTCTTGGTATTTTTCAATTTTAAAATCATAAACATGAGCACCACAAATGTCAGTTATGTGAATTAACCATTAGTTTCCAAAATATTTAGATAAACAAAGTGGATGATATTCACAATGGATATCCAACTTCTCAGCCCTCTCTCTTCCATTCTAAACACTGAATAGTTGTTCTGAGAACAACTGCACTAAATTATACATGAAATGGCCTTGCCTCCCAGTTTAGGGGAAAGAATCGAGGTCATCAGGCATAAATGCGATCAATTTGGTGCCTTGTCCTGCCCTAAACTCGAAAGGTGTTCATGACTGTGCCCCTCCTCTCCGTCTCCTCTTTCCGTTTCAGAGGATGAACTGACCTGTCCCCTAGGGAACTTTAATCTATCCTCCTGTGCTCTTGGTCCCATTCCTCCCCCCTGTACTTTGGGACCCTCTCATCGATCATTCCTCTCTTTTCAGAATTTACAATTATTTTTCTTCAGTAGTTTTTGGCCCTCATTATTGAGCTTGGCGAACAAACTCTCATCTTCCTTGACCTCCAAGTCTTCTCCAGTTACTATCTCTCCTCATTAATTCCCTTCAGAGCAGTCTCTATTTCCTTTGGAGACTGGACATCTCCAAATGGGGTTTCTAAAACACTACAGACGTTAATAAAATAGCTCTGGCAAACTTCAATGATTTCTAAGGCATACTTTTCCATTTTCATTTACTTCACCTTTTCGCAGTGAACACTATGCTGGCCACATACTCCTTTTGGAAGCTGTTTCTTTCTATGACTAATGTCCATCCATTCCACAATACTGAAGATTTACTATCTACCAGACTTCATGCTTGTTTCTACAATGGTGAAACAAAGCAGGCATGGACTATATCTCATAAACGTAGTCATGCGGTACAGAGAGGCATGTATACTCTAGTCACAAACTACGATGCCCACCAGAGGTGGAAAAAAATGATACCAACCTTTTTGGTCCTTTCCCTAACCTGCTAAGAACTCCATATCAATCTCTTTAGCTAGCTTCTCTTCTTCAAATGATTCTTTAAATGCAGATATTCCTAAACCTTTTCTTTTCTTCCTTTACATATTTTCTCTGGGCTTTAACTACCATTCATGATCATACCTCTCTCAAATACCTGTCATGAGCACTGTGACAGTTGCTGGGTATCTAGCAATGAATGCATCAGATAGAGTCCCTGCTCTGCAAAGCTTACATTTTAGATCCCCTTAACTTCTAAACTTACATTTCCAGACAAGAACTTCTTCCCAGACTCCAGACATAAGTATTCAACTGCCCATTAGAAATCTTTACCAGTATGCTCCTCAAGTGCTTCAAAAACAGTAAGTTCAAAGTCGAACCTATCTCTTCCCCAAATTTATTCTTGCTCCTATATTTCTAATCTTGATGTATAGTATCATCATCATTAAATGCCCAATCCAAAAAACTGGGAGTCACATTCAGGTCATTTCTATTTCTCATATAAAACCAGTTTCCAAGTCTAATAGATACTACTTTCTAAAGGTTGCTGAAATGATGTCTTCTCTCCTCTCCATCCCACCCCCTGCTTTAGTCTCTACGCTTCTCTTTTCAGAGTCCTACAGGAGCCCCCAGTCAAGTCTCCCCATCATCTCTTATCATAGTTCTTCCTGATGGTGAGACTAGAGTGCCATTTCTGAAGAAGACACCTAATCATGTCACTTTCCACTCTTGAAAAAATACCAGCTACTACAACCTGCAGAGAAAAAGCCCAGTCTCTTCCTGTTAACCTGAGATTGGGTAGCCATTCATTCATACATCTGAGTGTCTATGACGTGCCAGGTAGTACAACTAGTGTATACATGCCTCTCTCTACCACATGACTATATGTTTATGAGGTAGTATGACCTGGCACATCATACCATGACGTGTAGTCATACTATAACTGTATGACTAATCTCGTTTTCCCATTTGCTTAGTATTCATTTTATCAAAACTGCCTTACAATATAGAATATAGAGTGCATTAAGATTTTAAAATCTCAAAGTTTATGTTTTTCAAGATATAAAGTTTTTAATATGACAGACATAAGAAAGTCACTACAAGAAAGAAATTTAATTTGCAGTCTAGGACCAAGCTTCTATAACTTTGACCAAATGATTCCCGTACATAAGAAAATCAGTCAAACAAAAGCACTCTCTTCTTCCACAAGCAATGAAATGCCAAAAATTATTTTCCTTGAATATTTTTATATACCATCAACTTACAAAGAAAAATACAAATAAAAGGATATTCCTCTTGCTAAGTGTGAATCATTGAAGAGTAATTAAATTTGTATCAGCTGTCATGATTTTTTCAAATTAAAAATAAAGTCATATGTTTCTATGTCAGGGATATAACAGAATGAGATTTATGAAATAATTTTAGATAGTAAAATCAGAGGCAATGCTTAATATATTTCAATGGCTTCAGAATATTCAAATGAACTTATTTTAAATATAAGGTCACAAAATTACAAGTTTTCCCCGTGACTACCACTGGCTAATCAACAATTCTCATGAATAACTGCATTTCTGAGGATAATCCAGTTACTTGCTAAACAAATATTCACTAAGTGACTACTATTTACCAGGCATGAATCTGGATGCTGAAAAAATAGAAGGTGAACACGACAGACAAAATCCCTGCCCAAAATAAATAATACCAAACAGTAACAGATGCTAAGAAAAACAGAGTACTGGAATAGCGACATCGAACACAATGGCCAAATGCAAATGTCAGACAAGAGCTTCTTCATTTAAGTTCCATAGCTCACAGCTACTGACTACTGTTCAGGCAAGTGCTTGCTTGGTGCCTTGACATCACACATCACTCTAACTAGGGTCAATATGGTAGGTATATTATTTGAAATCCATCTGAAAATGGATTAAAACCATGTAACTTTCACTTTTTCAAAGACTCTAAAATTCCCTGTCATTAGTATAGAAAGCTTTATTTAGCTTTACTTAAAACACTATCTTTATACCTTCATTTTTCCTTAGTATATCCACCACACAACTATTATGATTAGAAGCATTAGTTGCCAAAGATGAATGTAAAATGGCATTTGAGTCAGTTGATGCTTTGAGATCTGGTTTGTTTTCCACTGAAGTTCCTTTTGTAGCTGTATGTTCAGTTTTTGTACTGTTCATTGTATTATTGATCTATAAAAAAATAAAAGTTTATTGTAGCAACATTCAATTACATAGAAATATATGTTAAAAAGCAAGTAAAATAATTTACAACTCAATTATTTTGAAAATAAATTAACCAAAATATAAAACAGCTTAAATTACATTCTTAATTTGTATAGGATTATTTGTTTAATTTTATAATAGTTTAAGAAAGCAACTTATTTTCATGTAATCTCCAGTCTCAAAAGGCTAGTTCTAAAGGGGAAAGGGAGGCTGTATTTTGAGGGGAAAAAATCTACATTTTTTTAAGTTGTAGTTAGTATTCAAGCAAATATATATGCAACAAAGGCGATAACACCATAGCTACTGAGTTTAACATTCTGGTCAAATCTTCTCAGCAAGATCAGCCTGTATACTACTGGTCTGATGGCCCCTAAAAGTAAAATCTCAGTTACATGGAACATTCAAGCAAATGAATTATTCCATACAACTAAGTTTTCCATATAGACAGCAAGATTTAATTCACAGACATAATATGCTTCGCCATTAAATTTTTAGATAGGAATCATCTTAATTACATTTTCTTTGTCTTCTTAAACACACTACAAAGAACACATTGAATTTTTTTGCTATTTCAAGTCATCAGTGTGAATATGCTATTATACTGCAGTATCTATAGGTCTAATGAAACATAAAAATAGTCTGACTTCACTCAGATACCCCAATATTGCTGCTCCTATAATTTCTCATGGCCCTAAGGAGGCTTGTCCATAACATGCCCTGTGGCTCTCTTCTAACCGAGAGTGATGGTGCTGTTGTTAACGAAGGATGATGACAGCCACAGCCATTAGGGAGCACTATACTGTGTGACAGGATTGTAATGCATATTTGTAAACTCTGTATTTCAATTAATCTTCACAGGAATTCTGTAACTTGGATAATATGACCCCTGTTATACAAGAAAAAATGAGACTCAGAGGGCTTAAATAATCTACCCATAGTCAGGTACCAGTAACAGAGCTAGAATTTGGACCTAGGCTTATTTCACTGCAAAGTCTGTGTTGTAATGTCTCTAATGTGTTCTTTGCTCAAAAATCAGATATCCACTCTAACTGGAATTATGTAAAATAAGAATAAATAAGCCCTGAAATTTTTGGTTAAACACAGTAGATTAAACACATGTGTTTCAGGAGGTTCTGCCACAAACCCAACTCAAGTAATCATAAAGGAATTTTTAAAATATATATATAAAGGTATATACTTATAAGGAAAAAGAGAAGGAGAAGAGACAACAGTAGGTAAGACGATCTAAAACACAAAAAACTGACAGCTAAAAGCCTAGAGGTGGAAAGTCACTAAGAGGCAAACCACTTGTGCCAAATAGCCCAGAAGGTCTTGGGAACTGGAGGCATCAGGTTCTGTGGAGGCTGGGGTGTAGGGTGTGAGGAAACACCGGAGGACGGTTATAGGGAAGATTAGAAAGAGTCGCTGCAGCCCCAGCTCTGCCCTTCCAGCACAGAGAGTCAGACAAATTCTTCTCCCTCACTCTAGATGGGAAATCAGTGGAAAGGTTGAAATGTGAGGTTCTGGACTGTGGTATAGTGTTTCTCAGGTGATGATGGAGGAGAGGCACCCAAGCTAAAAATTAAGGTTCAGTGAAAGTCTGCATGCTGAACAGCAAAACACCAAATAAATGCCTGTTGTTAATAAGCCACACAGTCTACGGGGTTTTGTTCTAGCCGCCTAAATGGACGAAGACATCTTCCAAGCTCCTTTTGATGCCTCACTTTAAAAATGAAAGGACAGCCAAATACCACAGTTGATGACAGATTCTCACATGAAAGTCTAAGACAAAATAAAATTTTTTTTAAAAAAGAGCTTGAAAAAAAATATTGCTGAGAGTAGAATATAGCTCCAATTTTTTTAAAAGCATAATTCTCAAAGAGATAAAGATACTATATTTATAAAGAATAAGATGCTATAGAAGAAGTAGAGACTAAAATCAAGCTTTTACAAATTAAGTATGTGTGCCCTGGCTGGTGTGGCTCAGTGGATTCGGCCCCAGCCTGCAAACCAAAGGTCGCTGGTTTGACTGTCAGGGCACATGCCTGGGTGGTGGGCCAGGTCTCTAGTTGGGGGAATGTGGGAGGCAGCTGAAAGCTGTATGTCTCCCACACTGATGTTTCTCTCCCTCTCTTTCTCCCTCTCTTCACCTCTCTCTGAAAGTAAATAAATAAAATCTTTAAAAAAAAAGAAATTTAAGTATGTGGTTGAATAGATTTAAAAAATTGAATAGATTTACAAGTGAAGAAATTTTTCATAAAGCAGAATAGACAGAAATATAGAAAATAGTAAATAAATTGTAAAATCAGAGGATTAGTTCAAGAGTACCACCATTCAATAATTAACAGGAGTTTAAAAAATAAGAAAGAGAAAATGGAGGGAAGAAATAATCAGTAATAAAAGCCATGAGTTTCCAGAATGATGGGGTCCACTGAGTGCACAGCGCAATGAATGAAGTCACAGGCACATCACTGTTGAAATTTCAGAATACTGGAATAAAGAGAAAAAAATTAGGTCATATATATATGATCAGGAACCCAAGCAGCATCAGACTTCGCAACAGCAACATTGAAAGTGAAAAGACAGTAGGAAAACACTTTTGAAAATTCTGAGGAAAAAGTTTCTACTATAGAATTCTATAACCCAGCCAAACTCCCAAGCAGATGTGAAAAGACAAAAGCATTTTCAGACACGTAAATTCTCAAAATGTTTACCTTTTATAAACCCTTTCTCAGAAAATGACTAGAGGAAGTTTTATAATACAAGGCAAACCACCGAGAAAGAGGAGAAAGGAGATCTATAAACATGGGCTCCAACGCGGGAAAGGAGAGAAGCAGTGCCTCGTATGAAACAAACGGAAGCCCCGAGGTGAGCACTGGGCAGCAGGCCTGGGGAGAACCAGCAAGACTAGAGCATCGAGACACAGGGCTCAGGAGGGATGACTTCAAGGATGGGGGGAAAGAAGGAAACAAAAAACTACCTTGTATGTTTGATATTTTGAGAGGAGTTTTATAGTTTTGTTGGAGAATTTGAGTATAAATTAATGATAGGCAAGAAGAAAACTAAGCAAATGGAAAAGTGAGGCAGTTAACAATGCCAGGAAAAACAAAAAGCCATGTGAAAAAGGAATAATGCCTATAGCATACTACATGGCTCAGCTGTGAGTATGTCATCATTCACAGCTGACACGTCAACATCAAATAATAATTCATCTAAAGACATTTAAAGGATGTGGAAAGGAGGAGGGGAAGAAATGGCAGTATGTTGACAGATCATCAAGTCCTCATCTTCTGTTACTGAAAGCAATGCATCTAAAAGTAGAAGGTCAAGAAGTGGTAGCATAAGGATTTTATTTAAAAGCACAAAGACAGGTATCAGAAGAAAGCCAAAAAAGCTGAAAGTAGTTGTTTCTAGAGAGGCATAATCAAGAGCAGGGAAGACAGAGTAGGAAACTATTGCTCTTCATTACAAACCTTCTTGTACTGCCTAAATTTTATATATACCCACATATATAAACATATAACATATGTGCGTATAATGCCTCCTTAGCCATGGTTTTGCTTTTCGTGGTTTCAGTAACTGTGGGCCAAAAACATTAAATGGAAACTTCCATAAACAAACAACTAATAAATAATTCCTAAGTTCTACATTGCATGCTGTTCTGAGTAGCATGATGAAATCTCTCGCTGCCGCACTCCACCCTGCCTGGACGAGAGTCAGCCCTTTGTCCAGCGTATCCATGCTGTACACACTACCTACCCATTAATCACTTAGTAGCCTCTCGGTTATCAGATGGACTGTTGTGGTATCAGAGTGCCTGTGTTCAAATAACCTTCCTTTTACTTAACAATGGCTCCAAGGTGCAAAAGTTGTAATGTTGGCAATTTGGATATGCCAAAGAAGGTGAAAGTTCTCAATGAAGAAATTTTTAAAAATCATATGCTGAGGTCGCTGAGATCTATGGTAAGAAAAAAATCTTCTATCTGTGAAATTGTGAAGGAAAAAAAATTGTGCTAGTTTTGCTGCTGCACCTAAAACTGAAAAAGTTACAGCCACAGTGTGTGGTAAGTGTTTAATTA
>CM052539.1:12104089-12125694 GCA_028533065.1 Trachops cirrhosus
CCCCTCCTACTGGTCTGGGTGGATGTTTCTTTAACTCCTTGGTTGTTAGACTTCCATACAGTTCAATTTTCTGTCAGTCCTGGTTGTTTTTTGTTTTCAAATGTGTTGTTGTCCTTTTTGTGGTTGTGTGAGGA
Source organism: Trachops cirrhosus (assembly GCA_028533065.1). NCBI lineage: Eukaryota > Metazoa > Chordata > Mammalia > Chiroptera > Phyllostomidae > Trachops > Trachops cirrhosus. The sequence goes on from CM052539.1 coordinate 12,104,224, forward strand.
AGCAGAGTGTGTCTACCTACACCTCCATCTTGGCTGGAAGTCTTACAACAACTTTTCTTCTAATATCGCTCTCTTTATCTTTTAGAGTGGGGGTCAGAAAACTATGGCTCATGTGCCTGTTTTTGTAAATAAAATTTTATTGGCACAAAGGTATGCTTACTTATGTATTGTCTATGACTGCTTTCATGCTACAACAGAGTTGAGTAGTTATAACAGAGACCAAATGGCCTTCAAAGCCTTAAATATTTACTACCTGTGCCTTTATAGAAAAAATGTGATGGGCCTATTTTGGAGGATAACTAAGCCTAGTGCCTTCAACTATTCCCATGTAAGTTCTTTCATGACCCTATCTGCAATCCAGTTTACTCATATTTCTCAAAGTAAGGCAACCCACACCTGAACAAAAGCGGACAATAAGAAGACAAGTCCAGGAGGTATACCACCCACACAGCAGAAGTTACATGAAGAGAGAATAGGGAAAACAGTGGCGTGCAAATCAATGAAATAAATCAAGAAAATTCCCAGAACTGATGAACATGAATTTCCAGATTGAAAAGGTCTGCTGATTACTCAACACAATAGATACACAACAGCCCATCATCATGGAAGTGAAGAACAAGGGGACTAGGAAAAAAAATCCTAAAAGCTATCAGGAGTGAGGGGAAGAGTCACATTTAAAAGAACTCCAAATCACAAGTGGTTTGGATTTCTCAACAAAAACACTAGAGGCTTGAATACAATATAACGATATTTTCAAAATTCTTAAGAGTAATGGCTTCTAATGCAGAATTCTATTTCCATGCAAACCACCAACTAAGATGAAATATTTTCAAACAATGCAAGATTTCAAAGTAAATTTGTCACCTATACATCCTTTTCTTGGGATGTGTTTCATAAAAAAATGAGGAAGTAAACTAAGGGAAAACATATGGGATGCAAGAAAGAGGGAATCCAGCACAAGTGAGAGGCAAAACATATTCCCAGAAAGGTGATGAGGGAGACTCCAGGATGCTCGCCGTGCTCAGTTTGTGGGGGGCAATCATCCTACACTGGGGCAGAAGAAATCTCTTCAAGATGGTGAAATCTGATAGAACATCTGGTGCAGCTAACCACAATGAGAGAAAATGCAAGCAAATAACAGAGTATGGATTGAATTAGTGGTAAATACATCCATACAAATCTAAAACAAACAAAAGCGACAATTATTAATCCATTGCAAATCAAAAATGGTACAAAGAAGGTATTCACAATGTTCTCTCTATGGCTAACCTATCAACAGTGTTTATATAGTCATGATGTAAACACTGAATATTCATCTAACAAAATTATGATGTAGTTATATTGAGAGAATAGGGAATAGTAGGAAAAGATAAATCCTTAACTTTCATAGTAGAAAGTGAGTGTATTATGCCTAAATTGAAAAAAATTAAAGTAACAATATATTTGTTATATGTAAATATGGAAGTAAATACCAAAAAATTGTTTACCAGAATAAAAAAACAGATGCTTGTAAAGCAAGGAAAATGGCAGGAGAGTGGGAGCAAAAGACCACTATTCACAATATGGAATTATATTACTCTTTTGAATATTACCAAATGCACAAAGTTTAAAAGTGAAAAAAGGCAAGATGAAGAGCTCTCATTCCCCACCCACAAAAATTGATGCTAACTTATCAAAAGAAAAAGCAAAATGGCCCTTATGATAGGGGCCATGGTTACTTTTAGATAAACATTCATGTCTAATGCCTTTTACAGAAAGATTTAAAAAAATATTTGCCATTCAGAGCTAACGACTTTTATCCTTTTAAAAGTCATATGTCCCTTACAGAACCTGCTTAAACTGACATATTTGCTAATGAGAAAAATTTATATGTGCACATTTTCCTTCCAATCTCAGAGCATGAAGTTTATTCTTAGACTTCAGTTAATAATGCCCACTTTCAAAGATGAATCAGTAATTTGGATTTTATTTTTTTCCCACTTTCTAGTATGTGATTCTTTCATAGTCTCTAACTTTGTTCCATTTATTTTTTTCAATTCTGAATTTAAAAATTGAACTTTTTTTCATTACCAGAGTAATGCATGCTATTGTAGAAAATATAAGAAAAAAACCTTTTAAGAAAATGTATACTCTCACCCCTTAGATAATACTTTGATACACAGTGCATCCTTCAAGATTTTTCTGTTTATACATTTAAAAATCCTGGAATCATGGGTGTGTTTTATCATCTGCTTTTCTCATATCACAACACACATTACATCTCCAGATCTGATTTCTCTACTGGAGTCCAGTAGAGATCTTGTTATTTCATGGTCTTAGCATGGTCTAAATGGAACTCAGTTCTCCCCCCAAGCCTGTTGTCTCATTAGTCTTCCCCATCTCAGTAAATTAAAATATCACCAAGTTTTTCATGCTAGAAACTTCATCCTTGCCCTGGCTGAGTGGCTCAGTTGGTTGGTATGACGTCCCATACACAAGGAGGCTGCAGGTTCAATTTCCAGTCAGGGCATATACCTACGTTGCCGGTTCAATCCCTGGTCAGAGCATGTATGGGAGACAACCGGCTGATGTTTCTCACACCGATTTCTCTCACATTTCCCTCTCTCTGTCTCTCCCTCCCCCTTCCTCTCTCTGTAAAATCAACGAAGCATATCCTCAAGTGAGTATTTAAAAAAAAACAACTCCATCTCCACTTCTCTTTCTGTCATCGGCCACAGCCAATTTTCATCAGCTAGTTCTGTCAATCACAACTCCAAAATACATTCTGAATGTATCCATTTCTCTCATCCACTGTCACCACTACAGTCTAAGACGTCTTGACTACTGCAGAAGCCTCCTAACTTGTCTCCCACGTTTGCACTTTTGACCCCTCTAACGTATTTTCCATGCAAATGCAGCGACCATTCCAAAATGTCCAATAGATCATGGTACGTCTCTCCTTCAAACTGATAAATAACTGACCCTGTACTTTAAAAACAATTTAAACTCTTCTACGATGTTGGAGGCCCTACGTGATCTGTCCTACGGTCACCTCTCCAAGCTCCATTGCTGCCCCCCCCCCCTTTTCCTCAGCTCAAATCTGTTCCCAAACATGCCGAGTATTCCCACCTCAGGGCCCTTGTACTTGCTGTTTACTCGCCCCTCTTGCAGTTTTCCTCCAGCTTTTTATGTAAATAGCATCTTCTCACCATCTGGATTGCATCCCAAATGCCATCTCACCCTCTCTTAGCTACCCATTCTGAAGTAGCCACCCCCCTTTATTTCCAGTACCCCCACTACTATCTCATTGTTCTCTCTCACTGTCTTCACATGCTGACCAGAAACTGAGCTTACTTTGTTAATTCAATTATTGTCCATCATCTCCCTGCCCTCACACTCTCTTAGAATAAGAGTTCTTTCACAGCAGGGACATTATCAGTCTCATTCACTGCTATATTTTTAATATGTGGAACAATTCCCAATACACAGCTGTCTATCAATAAATATTTATTGAAAAAGTAGATGTGAGTTCCATATTTAAAAATTTTCTTGGTGTTGTAATAGTTTTTTAAAAAATCTTTTATTTTGAAATAATTTTAGATATAGAAAAGTTGCAAAGAATCCCCAAATACCCTTTACTCTATTTCCCCTTAATGCTAACACATTAAAACTAAGAAGTTAACTAAGTATAGACTATTCGGATTTCACCAGATTGTCAATTAATGTCTTTTCTGTTCCAGGAAGGTGCCAGCTTGCATTCAGTCATCGTGTCTCGTCAGTCTCCTCCAATTTGTGACTACTTCTCAGTCTTCCTTGTTTTACAGCACTTCGAAAATTTGAACAGTAGTGTTCACATAATCTGTAGAATGTCTAGAATGTCTGTTTGGGTTTGTCTGGTATGTTCTCATAGTTAGGGTGGGGCAATGGATTTTTGGGAAAAGTATCACAAAAGTGAAATTTGTTTTTATCACATAATATGGAAGGCAGGACTAAATGATATCAACATGACTATTAGTGACATTAACCCTGATTACTTGAATAAGGTACTATTTGCCAGGTTTTTCCACTGTAAAGATTCTGTTTTTTTCCCCTGCCTATACTCTCTTCTTTAGAAGGAAGTCACTACCACTGGCTGGTGTGGCTCAGTGAATTGAGTGCCAGCCAGGGAACCAAAAGGTTGCCAGTTTGATTCCCAGTCAGAGCACATGCCTGGGTTTCGGACAGGTCCCCAGTGGAGTTCAAGTGAGAGGCAACCACACATTGATGTTTCTCTTCCTCTCTTTCTCCCTCCCCTCTTCTCTCTAAAAATAAATAAATAAAATCTTTAAAAAAAAAAAGACCGGACTCACTAAATCCAGTCTGCCTTCAAGGAGAGGGAAATTAAGAAACTCTGTTGGAGTGGAAAGTATCTACATGCATTTTTAATTATGGAAAAGACAGGCAGTGGCATTTACAGTAAGTCTAAAAAGACGGATATTAATTGAATATTTATTTACCTAAAGGAAAAATTATGTATTTTAAATACTCTTACCTACCAGTATCAAGATACCAAAGATCCTTGCAGCACACCTGACTATTTAGTGCTTTTCTGTAGCCATCTCTTCCACTCCAAAAATACAATCGCGTGCCAATTGCAACAGCACAGTGCCCAGCTCTTGGTCTTGGTCTTGAATTTTTTTTATCTTCCTGAGAATCTGATACTAGGGTGGTCCACTCTGCTGTATCTAAAAAGATAGAAATATCCATGACTAACCTACTATTCTTAAACTACAAAACAAAAAATTCTTTTGTTAATAAATTTTACTTCAATAAGTAACTCTTAAAAGACTCACCCAGATTTAGGTAAGAAAATGAACTGGTACATTTCCATTCACTATCATGAGGTGAAGTCTCAATATTTTCCCCCTTATGTGGAACCCATCCACCGAAAATGTACATCCTAAAGAACAAACAAACCAAAAGAACGTAAAGTAGCTGATTTTTCCCCTAAAGCCTTAATTTTATTTTTTAGATTTAAAATGCTAATAATAGACTTAAATTTCTTCTTTGTTGACACCAATCTACACAACTATTGACTCACTTGTCAATATCAAGGTAATGGAAACAAGATCATGAACCAAGTAAAGTGTTCAAGAAGTAAACTTCTTTTAAGAGTTTACAATTTTATGAAGCAATAAAGAATCAAAATTATTTCTCTCTGGCAAGTTCTTCAAAGTGGGGAACATTTCAATTATTATACTTTTGAAAATTAATATTGCATGTAATATGCTAAGGGTATCTCAGTCACAAAGATACTCAAATGATCCAAGACATTCAAAGTCAAATTTAGAATTGTATGCACATAGTAACCTAAGAAGGTTGAGTTTCATACAACTCTGGTCACTGATATCACTCATATAAAAAACTTCAAACTTTTTTCTTAGGGCCCGAGGGGTTTCTGAGACATGTCTAATGGCCACTGAAGGAGAAAGATTCATCCCGCAGAGTTTAGGGCCCATGTGACCTCAGGCCAACAAGAGAAACTCCATTTTATTCTCTTATATATTAGAATTCCAATGAAAAGCTGCATTTTATAAAAGGGTTCTGCTGTTTTAAAAAATGTCTGTTTTATTTATGCCTATTTTTTAAAAAGAACTAATAAGGTTCTAAATTATAACTAGTTGTTTCCTAAAACATTATATTTTGTCTATTATTTTAAAAAGAACTAATAAATATGGTGACAGAAGGAGACTTGACTTTGGGTGGTGAACACACAATGCAATATACAGATGATGTATTACGAAATTGTGTACTTGAAACTTGTATAATTTTATTGACCAATATCACTCCAACACATTTAATAAAATTTATAATAAAAAAAAGAACTAAGGAGGTTCTAAATTACAACTAGTTGTTTCCTAAAACATAACTTTTAAGGTAAAGCCCCTACACAAATAAATACTTAAGTTCTAGTTGCACAATACTTCTACTCCTGGCCCAGTGCTGCACAAATAAGGGAACTTGTTAATGACATTAATGGCTAACCAGTAAACCTGCTCTCTGTGTACCTGGTGCTGTCTGAAGCATTTTATATGTATTAATCCATTTAATCCTCATGATGACTTTGTGAAGTAGATTTTATTATTATCGGCATTTTATAATTGAGGAAATTGAGATACAGACAAGTTAAGGTTTCTTGCCTCAGGTCATACAGGACAAACAGCAAAGCTGAAACCTGAATTCAGGCAATCTGGTTACAGAGGTAACTCCATCAAAAGTTTAACCACTGAGTAACCATTGAGTACTCAGGTATATTGAGTACATACATACCCGAGTACAAATGAAGCACTACCAAGAATATGTCAAAAGAAACAGTAAGGCCCTGGCCAGTGTGGCTCAGGGAGTTGGAGCACTGTCCTGTAAACCATAAGGTCATGGATTCGACTCCTGGTTAGGGAATTAGAGGCACCCTATCCATGCTTCTCTCTCACACCGATGTTTCTCTCCCTCGCTCCTTCTGCTCTCTTTCTCCCTTCCCTTCCCTCTAAAATCAATAAGCATGCCTTCTGGTGAGGATAAAAAGAAACAGTGAAGTGTGTCAAACCTGTCCACGGAGAACAGATCAGTTTGACAACACTGTGTTACACTTATGTAATACCTACTCGTGCAAGGCGTTGTAAGGAATGTGAAAAAGTATGAGGTAGCATGATAAGATAATGGCACCGTAAGTATTTTAGCTTCTGTAGGCATACTTTTTAGCTTCAGTAAGCACAATCAAACATTATTAAATTCAGTAATACAATTCCAAGAAAATACTAACATCGCTCTTCTTTGTGTGTATTTTTAAGTTGGTTTAAAAAAAAAAAGTAAAAGCAAAAAACCACCATACTTGTTTCCTATAACACTGGCTGTATGAAGGCTTCGTGGAAGTGGCACTGTCCCTTTAGTTTCTGGTTTTGACCATGACATAGTTTCTGAAAGTAAAAATAAGTACATTAGGGCAACTTGATCTAATAACAGAAAACTACCTCAACTTGCAGAACTTAAAAATTTTAAACCCAAAGGACTTACTAAATGTTTCAAAACTGTTACCTAAATTTCAGTTTAAAATAAACATTTCCACTGACATAAACTGCCAGTCACAGAAATCTATTTACACTTGAATGTTAGCACTTGTAATAGAGAGGTGTATTTTGAGTGCCACCAGTTTTAAATTGAGTATTTAAACAATACTTCTACATCTGGCTCAGCTGCACAAATGAGAGAACTTACTTGGATTAAGGATTTTAACACTTTAAGTAAGAGTACACTGTGCAGAAGACAGTCAAAAGTGAGAGGCACACCTACTCTCTAATTATTCATTCCTAGGATTTGTTTAAAAAGAGCTACCCAAGGGTTTTTCACTGACCAGCAATAACATTACTAATGCTATATTTCCTGTAGATAGAGTAATCATATAAATTTGACCATCCCCAGCTGGGACACTTTACAGAGTGACGGTGGGTACCATTGATAATTATACAGGACAATAAGCATGAGCCAGGACCCTCACAAGCAAACCAGGACATATGGTGGTCCTACTTACAGGAAGTACAGGGGAGTTACTGTCATAAACATTCACTTGTTCACCCTGACTGACCAGCAACTATTTGTATCATACCCCAGCTGCCCCTGGTGATGGCTTCAAGTGCTAGTTATAAATCTAAGTGCAACTCAACAAACACTATAATCAAAAATATTTTTCAAAAATTTTTTTATAATTGCCTTTATCAATCATAAGCAATTCCTGAGCCTGAATCAAGTTAAGCTTACCTAAGTCAAGTTGCCATAGGTCGTCTAGGCGAGCACCACACATTCCACCAAAAACATACATTTTAGGACTCCCAGAATCCTTTCTGCAATATATAACAGCTGTGTGGGATTCTCTTGGAGAAGGCACAGTCCCTTTAGTCACTGGAATGCTCCAACCCACAACACCAGAACCATGCTGTAGCTCCAACTCATAGAAATCATTTAAATACCTAAGATATGAAAGAAATAAAAACATCAGCATAATATATACATTTTATTTGTTTCTATCTATAAAGTTAATATATGCTTACTGTGAAAAATTCATATAGTACAGAAAGGCACTGTAAGAGCAGAAACCGTGTACCTCACTCATTCAACACATTTATCAAATACTACTGTGTGTCAGCACTCTTCTGGGAGTAAGTAGAACAGAAGAGATCCAAAAACTTTCCGCCATCATGTAGTCAACACTCTTGTCCATAAAAGCAACCATGACGGTCTCAAAACATAGCCGTAAATTCTCTGACACTCTTCCCACCAGGAATTAGGGTCTATGTTCTCTGCCTTGATTCTGGGCAGGCTTGTGACTGCCTCAACTAATTAGAGGATGATGAAGTGACACTATGTGATTTCTGAGGCTGAGTCACAGAAGGCCCATGCAGCTTCGCTCTGGAATCCTGAACCAGAATGTAAGTCCAACTATCCCAAAACCACCATCTAGAGAAGTCATCGGTAGGCACATAAAATGACAGCCCCAGCTGAGTCCATCCTTCAGCCATCTCAGCTGAGGAACCACACCTGCAATCATGTGACCATTCATGCGTTCCCATCTGAGGGCCTAATCATCACTGCCTTGTCCTGTCTGCATTCCTAATACACCGAATCCATGAGCATAATAAAATGTTTTTTTGGATCACTAACTTGTGGGGAGGTTTATTACATGGTATAAGTTAATCAGAAAAATCACCATGAATATCTAATGTGTATAAATGAGACATACTACAAATGCTTTTTTGCAAATTCTTTCTTTTTAAAATTTCACTTTATACTATCATAACAATGTCCCACATTTTTTTTACTCTAGAAACTGGTATAAACTTCTCATCTGTGACATGTTTTCAATGTTTTCAGCAAAATGATATTTATAGAAACTTATTTCCTATGAAATTACTACTCAAGTATGAAGGCAAGAATGAAGGTAGCTCAACTGGTTAGAGTGTCATCCTGATATGACAAAGTTGTAGGCTCAATCCCTGATCAGGGCACATACAGGAATCAACCAATGAATACATAAATAAGTGGAACAACAAATCAATGTTTCTCTCTCTCTCTCTCCCCCCACTCTCTTCCTCTCTCTCTAAAATAATAAAAAAAAGACAGTAACAAGTGTTAGCAAGGATGTGAAGAAATTAGTACCTTCATACATTGTTGGTGGGAATGCAAAATGGTATGGTCACCTTAGAAAACAGTTTGGTAGTTCTTAAAGAGTTAAACATAAATTTACCATATGACCCAGTAATTCTACTGCTACGTTCCTAATCAAGAGAAATGAATACATGTCCATACAAAGACTTGTATGCAAATGTTTACAGCAGCATTATTCATTAAAGCCAACAACTGAAAACAATCCAAATGTCCATCAACTGATGAATGGATAAACAAATATAGTATATCCATGCAATGAAGTACCTATTCAACAATAAAAAGGAAGAAATATTTGATACGTGCTACAACGTGACTGAACCTCAAAAGCATTACACTACGTGAAAGAAGATAAATGCAGAAAATCACACTTATGTGAAATATCCAGAAAAGGCTAATCTGTGGAGATGAAAAGTAGGTTAAGGTTTGCCTGGTGATCTGGATGGGAATGAGGACTGACTGCAAATGAATAAGAAATTTCTTTTTGGAGTGATGGACATATTCTAAAACTAGATTGTAGTGATGGTTACACAACACTGTAAATCTACTAAAAATCAAGGAACTGTATGTATAAAAAGGTTGGATTTTATGGTGTGTAATTCATACCTCAATTTTTTCTAGTCCTCACCCAAGGATATGTTTATTGATTTTAGAGAAGAAGGGAGAGAGAGAGAAATATCGATGTGAGAGAGAAACATCCCTCAGTTGCACATGCCCTGACTGGGGATTGAACCCACAACCTTTTGGTGTACAGGACGACACTCTAATCAACTGAGCCACCTGGTAAGGGCTATACCTCAATTTTTTAAAAAGAAAAATGAATGATATAAACACACAATTTCAAAACAGGAATTGCAAATGTCCAATAAGCCATTAATCAAGCTCATTCCTAGTTTTATCAATAAAAAAATATCAAAATAGGGACTTCCAGCCAAGATAGAGGTATAGGTAGATAACACTTCACTTCCTCACACAACCAAAAGGATAACAACCAATTAAAAACAAAAACAACCAGAACTACCAGAAAATCAAGCTGTATGGAAGTCCAACAACCAAGAAGTTAAAGAAGAAACATTCATCCAGAGTGGGAGAAGGGGCGAATGGGCACACAGCAAGGCGGTGGCTGGCAGAGGTGGGGCTGGGGGCTGGGGTCCCACAGCAGATAAGCCAGGAGGAGTAACTGGGGAGTGAGAATGCACAAACCAGGATTCTTGCCCAAGAAACTAAAGCCTCAAAACCTCTGGCTGTAAAAACTTGTGAGGGTTCAGTGGCGGGAGAAACTCCCAACTTCACAGAAGAGTACGTTGGAGAGGCCCACGGGGTCCTAGAATGTACACAAAGCCACCCACCCGTGAATCAGCATCAGAAGGGCCCAATCCACTTGTGGGTAGCAGGGAAAGTGACTGAGAGCAGGGTATAAGCCAAGCAAGCGGCACTGTTCCCCCTCTCACCCCTCCACCACATACAGACCAGAACACAGTGACGTGGGTTGCCCCACCCTGGCAAATACCTAAGGCTCTGCCCCTTAACACATAATGGGTGCTCCAAGACAAAGAAACATGGCCCAAATGAGAAAACGGATCAAAGCTCCAGAAAAAGAACTAAACAACGAGAAGACAGCCAACCTATCAGATGCAGAGTTCAAAACACTCTGATTACCAATCAGGATGCTCACAGAAATGGTTGAGTATGATCACAAAACAGAGGAATAAAAAATACAGGGAACCAACAGTGAAGGAAGGAAACAGGGACTCAAATTGAAGACTTGGAACAGGAGTAAGAAATAAGCATTCAACTGGAACAGAATGAAGAAACAAGAATTCAAGAAAGTGAGGAGAGGCTCAGGAATCCCTGGGACAACTTGAAACATTCCAACATCCAAATCATCGGGGTGCCAGAAAGAGAGGAGGAATAGCAAGAAAATGAAAACTTATTTGAAACAATAATGAAGAAAAACTTCTCCACCTGGAAAAATAGACATGCAAGTCCAGGAAGCTCAGAGAGTCCCAAAGAAGTTGGACTCAAGGAGGAACACACCAAGGCACATCATAATTAAATTACCTAAGATTAAAGATAAGGAAAGAATCTTAAATGCAGCAAGAGAAAAGGAGACAGTTACCTACAAAGGAGTTCCTGTAAGACTATCAGCTGATTTCTCAAAAGAAATCTTACAGGCTAGAAGGGGCTGGAAAGAAGTATTCAAAGTCATGAAAAGCAAGGACCTACATCCAAGATTGCTGTATCCAGCAAAGCTTTCATTTAGAATGGAAGGGCAGACAAAGAGCTTCACACATAAGGTAAAGTTGAAGGAGTTCATCATTACTAAGCCTTTCTTATACGAAATGTCAAAAGTACTTATCTAAGAAGAAGATGATCAAGACTATGAACAGCAAAATGATAACAAACTCACAACTATCAACAACTAAACCCAAACAAAAAAAATTAAGCAAACAACTAGGAACCGAATCACAGAAATGGAGATCCCATGGAGGTTATCAGCAGGGAGGGGAAGTGGGGAGAATGGGGGAAAAGGTACAGGGAATAAGAAGCATAACTGGTAGCTACAAAATAGACAGGAAGAGGTTAAGAATAGCGTAGGAAATGGAGAAGCCAAAGAACACATAGGTATGACCCATGGACATGAACTAAGGGTGGGGGAATGCTGGAGGGAGGGGGGTGCCTGGCAGAGGGGGATAAAGTGGAGAAAAAAATGGGACAACTGTAATAGCATAATCAATAAAAATATACTTTAAAAATATCAAAATAAATCCATGAAATATATTCTTCTATTAGCTTGGCAAAAACTAAGAAGAGTGATGCAATTCAGGATTGCCAAGGGTATAAGCACTCTCACACACTGTTATTAGGAATAAAATTGGTTCCCTGTTTTTGGAGGTTGATTCAGGAGTACCTAAGAAACTTAAATGTAAATACCCTTGACATCACCCCAAATTCCACTTATTAAGTATCAATCTCATAAAAATGTTTATACATGTGTGCACTGACTGGTGTGGCTCATTGGATTGAGTGCCAGCCCGCAAACCAAAGGGTCACCGGTTTGATTCCCAGTCAGGGCACACACCTGGGTTGTGGGCCGGGTCCCTGGTGGGGGGCATGGGAGAGGCAACCACACGTTGATGTTTCTCTCCCTCTCTTTCTCTCTTCCTTCCCCTCCCTCTAAAAATAAATAAAAATCTTTAAAAATAAATAAATAAAAATATTTATACATGTGCAAAGACTTTAACAGCAAAACAAATAAAAATATTTAAATGTCCATCACTAGGGGAATGGTTATGCAATTTGTATAATTCAGACTATTTTTCAGCCTTTAAAAAAATAAGATCAATATATATATACTGCCATGAAAAGAGCTCCAAGATATATCCTTAAAGGAAAAGAACAAAAACAAACAAGCACATACCTGAAGTCACAAAACAAAAATAGTCCCCACTTCAACAAAAGAAAATACATGTCTGTATAGGATCAGATTAATGTTCCCAACTCTCCTCCCTCAATAACCAAAACATGTGTCCCTTGGTCACTACTGAGGGCTTGGCCTTACGGCTTGCTCAGACCAATGGCATGTGAACAGAAATGAATGTACTAGCTTTAATCAGGGGCTTTAAAAAGCATTGCATGTATTTATCTGCACCCTCAAGGAGCAGAAACTTGAGAAGCTTGCCAGTTACATACAATAACCTAAGAAAAGCTGACTCAATGTGTTACATGAAAAAGGTCGCAAAAGATACACATCAAATTGAATTATGTGTTTGCTTATGTGGGGGACAGTGATGCTATGAGAAAGAACTTTATATACTTTCTAATGTTTATGAGTTTCTATCTAAAAATCTGTTAATGGAAAAATGAAAAAGATATGCTAAAGTATTAGTATGTCTTTAGTATTAGTATCTGTATTAGTGTGGTAGGATAAATTTTTTTTTCCTTTTCTCCAGTTTCCAAATTGCCCATGTTTAAATGTTATTTTTTAAAATAAGTTGTAATAATTATTCTACATCATTTTTTAAAGATTCTATTTATTTATTTTTAGAGAGAGGGGGAGGGAGCGAGAAAGAGAGGGAGAGAAACATCCATGTGTGGTTGCCTCTACCTGCCCCCAACCCAGGCATGTGCCCTGCCTGGGAATTGAACCAGTGACCCTTTGGTTCACAGGCTGGCACTCAATCCACTGAGCCACAAGAGCCAGGGCTTAGTAAATGTTGTTTTTAAAAGTTTGAAAAAAAACTAAGACATTAATTTAATGTAGTAAAAAGACACTATCATGGTCATAATAACTACTGTACTGTATACTGGTGGCGACCTCAAAGTGCTTTGAAAATTATGCCAATGATCTTATTTAGTTACCACAATGACACTAAAAGGTAGGTATTTAATCACTCTGATTTCAGTGAAGGAAAATGGGTTTAGATTATGTCTACTAAAGGACATACATAGTAACCGGTAAATCAGAAAACAGCCTTTGAACTCTAAATCTCAAAATCTCGAGGGCTATGACAATGAAATCAAAACACTACGTGACAAGAAAAAAGGGTAATAATTGTTTGGAAAAAGGAAGAAAGGGTTGGTTCAAAAAGTAGTTGCTTGTGTGAACCACTCTAATAGCTTTCTGTTGGGAAAATGGAAATGAGGGCCTTTGTTTTTTAAAAAAGATTTTATTTACTTAATTTTAGAGAGAGGGGGAGGGAGGGAGAAAGAGAGGGAGAGAAACATCGACATGAGAGAGAAACATCGGTTGGTGGGCTGCCTCTTGTATGTGCCCAGTCAGGGCACTGAACCCACAACCCAGGCACGTGCCCAGATGGGAACCACACTGGTGACCTTTCGCTTTGTGGGATGATGCCCAACCAACTGAGCCACACTGGTCAGGGCAGGGCCTTCATTTTATAGTCAGATTTTTGTCAACAAATTCCCAGAGAAACCAAATTTTAAAATAACCATTTACTACTTTTCATGTTCAGTTATGACAATTAAAATACATTAGTAGTCTCAAAAGATATAAATATTGTGCTATAAGCAGTTATATTAGTATCAATTTAATAAAGATATTTGATTAGAAAAAGCATAATCTTGAAAACATTTACTCCAGGGACTAAGGAGAACACAAGTGCACACAAATCTATTCTCCGTAAAGTTTAAAACCAAAAGAGACTAAGCTTCACCAATTTTAGTAATTAAAGATGAAAGAAATGAAGTGTTCTTAATCCAAATCATAAAATAAGCATTTGGCCTGAAAAGGGGTCAGCATACCTGGGCACATTGTTGTTGGAATCTTCACTTTCATTTGCCAGGCCACCAAACAAATAGCACTTGTTACCGTACAAAGAAAAGCTATGTCCAAGCCGAGGACAAGGAGGTAAACCAGAAGAAGGGGGATGGGGCTTCACTTTTTTCCACAACCAACGACTTGCCTAAAAAAGAGCATAAATACACTCAGACAAAATCAGGTAAGCATTCCTGTATTGCTAATAATGTAACATTATACTAATACATCGACAACTGAGTCTAGTCGGAAGGCTCCAAAAAGGCACTTTGGGGACAAATGACAATTAAGCAGATAACTTCTGGAATTAAAATAAATGTTCCAAAAGAAATTCAGTCTAGTCTCCCATATTCCCAACTTTCCACAATGGTAAACTAAGCTTATAATGATAAATACTAACAGTCCTAAAATATTTTCCAAATGAAAAAGTAAATATTATATGTAGCTTCAAGATTAAATGTATAGTCTTACTTTCTGAAATTAGGTAACTCATTAATGGTATATATTTTAACCTTTAAATAAGCATAAAAATCATTTAACAAACCAAACTCCAAAATGTATTCTCTGGCTATAGATGCTCTCTTTATCTAAAACCATTTTTAAAGTGGGTTGCTTGTAATAGGTACAATCTACCTACATCTGTGAGTTACCTGATGCCCTCAGATCACGGCCCTGAGAAAATACGCACAAGTCAATTAGGGCTGTCACAGAGGGCTCTGAGATTGATTTCACAGAGAGTCAAAATTAGACAAGACATGTAAAACTGCTATTCCTCTTTTGTATGTATTGCAAAAAAAAAGATTATTAGTGTTAGGGTAAAAATTTCTATGACCAAGGCAGAGGCTTTCAAAGTACTGCCTGCGGACCTGCAGCCGCAGGTGGGAACTTCCCGGGAATGCAAACAGTGAGGCCCACCACAGACAATATTGATTCACAAATTCTGGACGCAGGGGCAGGGGCGAGATATCTGTTTTCACGAGCCCTCCAGGTACTTCTGATGCAGGCTGAAGTTGAAGAACTGCACTAAAATACAAAAGCCTAACCATTTAACAGGTATGATGATGCTAAGGAACAGATACTTTGATGATACAAACGTTCCACTGGGTATTAGAAAAAGACTTATTTTAGGAACTAGTTTTTTAGTGAAGTGCAAACAAGTTCTTCTGAACTACAAAAGGTAAAGTTTATATGAGTTTAAATATGTTAATGGAATATTCTGCAATCTTTTAAAGAATTATAAGCAATATCATTATTACAGCTTCAGGCTGAAATAATAAATCTGAAACACACTTACTTGTAACTCATATAACTCATTGCTGTATCTTCCATATTCAACCATTCCCCCAAATACTAATATTCTGGTACCATCACAGACAAATCCATGGGCAGCACAGCCTGGAGGGATGTCTCCTCTAACAGCTGGCAGGAACCACTGATTTGTAACTAGTCGACAAAATAAAATTGAAAGCAATTATAATAAACAGTTATCACAAACTATGAGTATGCACTTTATATGTATCATCTATATCAGTGGTTCTTAACTGGGGATGATTTTGCCCTCCAGAAGCAAACTAAAATTTTTTAGTTGTTACAACTGTAGGGAGAGGGGGATAGTGCTACTGGCTACTAGTGGGTACAGGCTAGGGACCCTGTGAAACTTACATTTAAGTATGGTGCAGCCCCCTTCAACAAAGAATTCTCTGGTTCAAATGTCAATAGCGCTGCTGTTGAAAATCCCTGATATATATCATTTAGTGCTTACAAAAACTCTGCCTGATATCATCATCTCCATTTTACGAGTGAAAAATCTGACCCTTCGTATTGATCCTGGGCAACTGGCAGAGCAAACTTCCAGCCAGATCTAAGTTATTCCAAAGCTGGGTTTTATACTATACTAAACTGTCAAATAACTTCTAAACTTTATATGGTGGGGTGCCAGGAGGAGGAGAGAGTGAAAAAATAAAATTTCCCCTACTCCACTATTTTGTTAACCTTTAAATGACCACTATGATCAAGTTGTTGGGTCAAAAAAAACTTACTACGGGACAGACCCAAAATTTAGTAATTACCCTTACACCACGGAAACAACTTTCTCACAACGGCTGGCGCATTTACAAGCGGGAAAAACGAAATTCCAGCTTCCTTTCGAATCCACGGAGGTACTCAAAGACGGGCCTGGACGCCCAGGGCACTTAGGAGGAGCAGAGGTGCTCAGGCTGACAGCCCGCTTCCCGAGCGCCGCACGGCTGCGCTGCGGCGCACACCCAACGGACTGTGCAAAGACAGGCGCTGGTCTCCCTCTCCAGCCACTTCCCCGACAGTTAAGAGGATTATCAAGGGGGTAAAAAACCCAAACTGCCACCTGCCAGAGACCGGGCTGTATTTGGGGTGAAAGTACCGGAGGCCTCTCGTTTTTCCTCGGCACCCCAGCCCTTAGGTTCTCTTCCTTCTAAGGAAGGAAAGAAGGCAAAGACGGCAAAGGTCCGGAGGAGCTCCGGGTTGGAGTTGGTTTGGGTTTCTGACAGGAGAGGGATCTCGGAGCCCTGGGATGGGTGAGATATTGGGCAGAGAGGCCCAGGCAGTTGGAGTCTCTCGTGCGCCGACGTCCGCCAGGGCTGGGGCGGGCGGCGGGGGGTGGGGGTGAAGATTGGTTCAGGACCGCTCGCTAGAGGGCCGGCGCGCCCCGCTCGGGGTCCGGTTCCGCCCCGTGGGCACGGGGAAACGGAGCCGCCACTCTGGACACTGCGGGACCAGGGCCGCCTGGCCGAGCCGCGCCCCTCGCCGCCTGCGAGAGGAGGCACTGACCCGGCGGTGACAGCTGTCAGGGCCGGGGCTGCCGCCTCGCCTCCCCTCCCCCCGCCGCGGCTCCCACAGGCGGGGCCGAAGAGCCGCCGCCGCGCCTACCCGTGTTGTAGACGTGAAGCTCGTCCGCGATGCCCTCGTTGCCCCCACCGAAGATGATCATCAGCTCCCGGATAGCCACGGCCCGGTGTCCGTGCCGGGCACGGGGGACCGGCCCCGTGAAGGAAGAAACCCGCCTCCAGTTGAGGAGGCTGGGAGCCGCCATCTTCCCAACCCCCGCCCCTCTGCCCACAATGCAGCGCGCCCTCTCCGGCGCCTCAGCTCCCGGGGGAGGGCGGGGGACCCGCCTCCAGCTGTGCGCGGGGCTGGGTGGGGGGGTGTTGTCACGTGACGGCGGTCGCTCGCGACCAGGCTGGAGGCCTTCGGGGAGTGGAGGGCTCCTGGCCGGGGAACCCCGCCCCAACCCCGGGCGACGTGGCTGGTCTGGGTACCCTTGGCAACGGGTTTTTGGGTGACCTTAGCAACGGCTTTTGGGTGAAGGCACATTTCCTACCGACCAAGTCTCCCTTCCCCACGCAGAGCCCCCCGTTTGGTATTTGCGAGAGAAGGTACAACGTTTTACTTTACGGCCACTTTGAGCATCTATGATGTGCGGGCGAGTCAGACCCTTAACACCACGGAAGAAAAGCTCGCGTAGAAGTTCGAAGTGCCGGGAAGCGGGGAGGGGTGAGGAAAGTATCTTTGCCGAGGAGGTGACGTGAGCGCGGGGGCTTGGAGGATCCCGCGAATGCGGGAGAGAGGGAGGGAGGTCGAACCAGGATACCGCGGCCAGGAGCGCTGCACTAAGAACACCGGAGGGAAGATCGGAGCTGAGCCTACAAAGGCGAATCAGGCCGATCAGGTTTGCTGGATGACATGCCAAGAAATTTAGGAACGGCAAGCCACGAACCGTTTTTTTGTTTGCTTTGTGTAAGCTGGTGACGTTATATATAGATTTCAGTTCTGTTAGTAACACTTAAGCATCTTCCATTGCCTACCACTGTCGTAATTACCTTAGCTGTATTAATTCATTCGATCCTTCCAACAAGCCAGTGAAGTAGTTACTGTTACCTCCTTTTTGTGGGTGGCGAAGTGAGGCACAGGGAAGTAAACTAGTTATCCCATGGGCTCAGAGCAGAAAAGGACGGGGAGCGGGATTCAAACGCAGGCCTTCTGGTTCCAGAGCCCCTACCCTTAACCACAGTACCGCCTCCCATCATAACTATATGTAACCCTTAAAAGGCTCGGCTGCCTTGTTATCTATCTAGCCCTACACAGAGAGAGAGAGATACAAGGCAGCACAGGGGAGAAAAAAAAAGAAAGCAATTTAAATCCTATCTTACACCCTCAAGAAGGAGGAATACACACAAACATACATCAAATTTTCTAAAATTCCTTTTTCTTCATATTCTATCATTTTCAATATGTCTCCTATTCCTAGGTCAATCTCCTTCCCCACCTCCCTCAAACCTAAGCATGCTTCTCCACCTTTTCGTCCACCTAAACTTCTCTTGATGGGTGATTCTCTACCTTCTTCTTTTTATTTTTTAATCTCACTATTCTTTTCAGCTCCTGCTTCTCAAGTTCTTCCTCTCACTATTACCCCAATTGCAAATATAGACAAAGAAATTTGGGGAAGGGGGAAAGATGGCTGGAAACAAAGAAAGGAAGGTATGAATATTTACATATTAATATTTTTCTTTGTCATATATTTAAATGAGCTCTTAAATTTTTCTGTTACAAAGTTTTATGTATCTGAAACAAAACAAGAAGCTGGGATAAAGCAATGAGTTTTTCATAATACAAAATATATAAAGAACTGTATTTTATTCCCAGAGTTCAGTGTTAAAATGTCCTAACTTTTATGAATGATGCTGTAAGTAGATGATAAGGTATTTTTTGTTTAAAAAATGTTTTCAAGGATGAAGTGCAAAATTTAAAAGTTGCAAACTCAATGTTCATACTCAAATTAAACAAATAAAACTGGTCTATGCTATTCGAAAGTTTGAAAATGCCTGAACTATGAGAAGGGCGAAGACAAAATTTTAAGACAAAAGAGATTACAAGGTGTAAGTAGTTGGTTAGCTAAGGAGCTGCAGACAATGGAGGAAATATGGATCTGTTTCCTGGGACTGCTGTAGCAAAGTACCACCAATGAGGTGGCTTAAAACAACAGAAATTTGCTGTCTCACAGTTTAAGAGGCTAGAAATCCATAATCAAGGGGTCAGCAGGGCCATGATCCCTCTGACACCTGTAGGAGTATCCTTCCTTGACTCCAGCTTCTGGTGGTGGCCCTCAGTCCTAGGCATTCTTTGGTTCATGGTGCCATCACTCCAGTCTCTGCCTCGGTCATCACAGGGCATTGTCCATGTGTCTGTGTCTCATTTTCTTATAAATTCACCAGTCTTATTGGATTAAGACCTATAGGAGGGACTTCATCTTAACTTGGTTACATCTACAAAGACCCTATGTTCAAATAAGGTCACATTCACAGGTACTGGGTGTTAGGACTTCAACATATCTTTGGGGGTCACACACTTCAATCCATGCTTAATCCAGTGGGAAAGATATTTTACCAGAGCAGCCCTGATTCAACTCTGCTTAGGTGAGGAGTTTAAACTAGGTCCCCAAGTCTCAAGAAAGCTGCCTTCAATCTTGGAAACTACAGGAAGTTACCACCTAGGAGGAGAGTGTAGAAAGAAAAGGGAAGAGTGAGGCAGAAAAGTACCCTGAAGAAGCCAACACTGAAGAGGTACAGACAGAAGGAGACTCTCAGGAAGGAAATAGAGAATGAGGAGCCAGGGAGGTCAAAAGGGAACTGATTGATGTCAAAGAAGCCACCGGTGAAGGGGGTTTCACAGAGGCGGAAGTGGTTATCAAAGCCAAAAAGCATAGAAAGCGCAAAGAGGAAAAAGATGAAGAAGTGCTTATTCAATTTGAAAATTAGGAGGCTATTGGTGGCCTAGAT
This sequence comes from Trachops cirrhosus, assembly GCA_028533065.1. Classification (NCBI taxonomy): domain Eukaryota; kingdom Metazoa; phylum Chordata; class Mammalia; order Chiroptera; family Phyllostomidae; genus Trachops; species Trachops cirrhosus. Next base: position 12,124,483 of record CM052539.1, read on the forward strand.
TAAAATACTCAGTAGAGTGGGAGGCGGGAAAGCAGAGAAGATCGAAGAACAAGCAACAAGTGAAGAAGTGCAAATAACATCCGTAGTCCACTTTTTACAGAGACTTGCCCACGAAAGAACAGAAAGAACAGAGCCTGGAGGGGAGAAATGGGTACAAGGAAAGCTGTATTTTGCATAAATGAAACTTGACTGTGGCCCCAAGAAGGATCCAGTTGAAAAACAAAGACTGGAGGAGCCATTAATGGGTTTAATTCTGTTTGGGCTGCTATAACAAAGCACTACAGGCTGAGTGGCTATAAATTAAAAAAACTTATTTCTCACATTTATGGAGGCTAGAAGTTCAAGATCAGGATACCAGCATGGTCAGGGTCTGGTGAAGGCCCCTTTGCAAGTTGCAGACTGCTGACTTCTCTCTGTATTTTTATATGGGAGAAGGGGCTAAGAAAGTCTCTAGGGTCTCTTATCTTTAAATCATTTTTTATTTATTTTTAAAAGATTTTATTTTATGTATTTTTAGAGAGAGAGGAAGAGAGGGAGTAAGAGAGGAAGCGAAACATCAATGTATGGTTGTCTCTTGCACACCCTGCACCAGGGACCTAGCCTGCAACCCAGGCATGTGCCCTGACTAGGAATCAAACCAGCGACCCTTTGGTTTGCAGGCCAACACTCAATCCACTGAGCCACACCAGCTGGGGCTAAATCATTTTTTAAAATATATTTTATTGATTATGCTATTACAGTTGTCTCAATTTTCCCCCTTTGTCCTCCTCCACCCAGTACCCCCATTCCCTCCAGCAATCCCTCCCCTTAGTTCATGTCCATAGGTCATGCATATAAGTTCTTTGGCTATTCGATTTCTTATTCTGTTCTTAACATCCCCACTGTCTATTTTGTACCTACCAATTTGTACTTCTTAATTCCTACATTTTTTCTCCAATTCTCCCACTTCCCTCTCCCAATTGATAACCCTCAAAATGATCTCCATATCTATGCTTCTGTTCCTGTTCAGGTTGTTTGCTTAGTTTGTTGTTTTTTAGATTCAGTTGTTGATAGTTGTGAATTTGTTGCTGCCGCGGGCCGGCCGCAGCAGAGTCCAGGGGGTCCCGATAGGTGGGTAAGGCGTCGGCGCGTGGAGATCAGGCAACTACACAGCTCAGAGGCAGGTGAAGCACTGATTCGTTTATTGCAAGTACAAGTGGAAATTTATATTTT
>CM052539.1:12126194-12200851 GCA_028533065.1 Trachops cirrhosus
CATCTTCTGGGCCAGGATATGCTTCCTTGAAGACATATCCCCCATGTCCGGACCTTGTCAGACAACATGGTTGGCCACACTGGAACTTCCAAGTAATGCCACGTCTTCTAGGCCAGGATATGCTTCCTTGAAGACATATCCCCCATGTCCGGACCTTGTCAGACAACATGGTTGGCCGTACTGGAACTGGACGTGGCATGTTGCCATTTTAATGTTCATAGTTTTGATCTTTTCCTTAAATAAGTCCCTTTAACATTTCATGCAATGATGACTTAATGATGATGAACTTCTTTAGCTTTACTTTGCCTGCCCTTTAGCACTTTATCTGCCCTTCCATTCTGAATGATAGCTTTGCTGGATAGAGTAATCCTGGATGTAGGTCTTTGCTTTTCATCACTTTGAATATTTCTTTGCCTGCAAAGTTTCTTTAAAGAAATCAGCTAATAATCTTATGGGAACTCCTTCGTAGGTAACTATCTGCTTTTCTCTTTCTGCTTTTAAGATTCTCTCTTTATCTTTAACCTTTGGCACTTTAATTATGATGTGTCTTGTTGTGGTCCTCTTTGGGTCCATTTTGTTTGGGATTCTCTGTGATTCCCAGACTCATATGTCTGTTTCCTTCACCAAATTAAGGAAGTTTTCTTTCATTGTGTCCCCAAATATGTTTTCAATTTCTTGCTCTTTCTGTTATCCTTCTGGCATCCCTATAATTTGAATGTTGGTACGTTTGAAGATGTGCCAGAGGCCCCTTAGCATATCCTTATTTTTTTGGATCCTTTTTTTTTGCTATTCTTTTTTTTTTTAAGATTTTATTTATATAGAGAGGGAAAGAAACATCAATGTGTGATTGCCTCTTGCATGCCCCCAACTGGGGACCTGGCCTGCAATCCAGCCATGTGCCCTGACTGGGAATCGAACCAGTGACCCTTTGGTTCACAGGCTGGCACTCAATCCACTGAGCCGCATCAGCCAGGGCTACACTTCCATCTTGACTGGAAGTCTCTAGGGTCTCTATTATAAGGACACTAATCTCATCCATGAGGGCTCCATTCTCAGGACCTACGCACCAAAATACAAAGGCCCCACATCCTATTAACATTACATTAGGGGTGAGGATTTCAACGTAGGAAGTTGTAGAGAGACATAAATATTCATAACATAGCAAGAGAAATGTCATTTGGAATTGCTTTCTGTCACAAGCAGAATATTCATCACGTAGTGGCTGAGTGATAAGGCTTGTAATTATCTTGCACAAGAACTGTGGGTTAGGTGGGTCCAGGGTTAGTTCAGGAGTTCAATGGTGTTATGGTTCTGGGTAGTTGCTCTGAATTTCTCTTGACAATCCCTGTGTGGTCATAAGAAGGCTGTTGCCGATCTGGGTATTGTATCCTCATACAACCATTCCCAAAGTCATGAAGCAGGATGATAGCCAGGATGGGGAAATATAACTCTGCTTTTACAGGGAGGAAAAGCATCTTGCCCATAAGCCACCCAGAACCCCTAGTTTTAGAACTGGAGCATTTGGTAATTAAGATTACATTAGCTGTAATGACAGAAATGCCAAAATAATAATGGCTTTAAAAGTTGATGTTTCTCCCATGTACATGAACTTTGGAGGTGGCAGTCCAAAAACAGCATGGCAGCTCCATTTCATCATATCCTCAAGAATTTGCAGATTTTGTGGATTAGAATTCCTCCTTCCAACTCATGGTCCAAAAGAGCTGCTCCAGCTCTAGCCATTGTATCCATATTCCAGCCAGGAGGAAAGAATAAGGGAAAGGAACGTTCCTCTCTCCAGACACATTCTGTTTATATCTCATAAGCCAGTGTTTAGTCACAAGGCCACATCTAGTTGAAGGAAGTTTGGGAAATGTAGTTTTTATTTAGAATGGCCATGCGCCCAGGTAATATTCGAGGTCCTCTTACAGGGAAAGAAGAGGGGAACAAACACCAGAGGTCGTCTTACAAAAGGGTGGCTAAAGGAGTCTGGGAAGGTGGTTTGTTTGTTTGTTTTCAACCTTAATAACGAGAATCAGGCAAGGAAGAAGAAGGTGGGAAATGAGAGTTGGTTTAGCTAACCAACTAGGCCTGCCTCAGGAAGAGTTGAAACTTGATGGAGCAAGATCCTGGAAGATCAAGAAAAGATAGATTAAGGAGTAAATGTAGATTTACATGTATGAGTCTGTCCAGAGGCATCCAGCCATGTATTATGAAGAACAGAGACATTCATTAAAGAAGATACAAGATACAAGAAACATTATACACAGGACAATGACACCTCAGTCCCCTTCAAAGGAGGTAACTTGGGACCTCACATAGTTCTCCTAATCATCATCAGCTTCCCCGTCATATTTTCCTCAATCTCATTGATAGTCTGAACTCTCTTCCCCTTCAAAGGTGATTTTAGTTTTGGGAAAAGCCAGAAGTCACACAGTACCAAATCTGTGCTATAGGGGGGCTGAGTCACCTGGGTGATTTGATGTTTCACCAAAAACTCTGCAGAAGATGTGATACACGAGTGGGCACGTTGTGGTGATGAAGCTTCCAATTACCAGTTGCCCATGGCTGTGGCCTTCTGGATCATCTGAATAGTTTCTGCAGAGGAATGTTCAAGCTTAATGCAAAATTTGATGTAGATCTGTTGCTTACTCAGTCATTTTGAGTGCGACAGTCACACAGTACACATGCTTACTGAGTGATATCCACCCCCGACACTGACTAGTACAGTGAAGTCATCGTTGTTCACACTTGTGCATTCTAATCCACTCTTCTTGGCTGTCAGGTTACATTGATGTTGTGCAAACCATTTTCATCATATTAACAATGGCTGGATTTTTTCCAGACAGACCTTGTATACTAAGGTAGAATATATTTCTATATGATAGATTGTAAATTCTATAAATGTTTATATTCTATAAATATGTAATAGAAAACAGAAAGCTCCTTTGAAAAATGCCATCCTAGTCTTTTTAAGGTTACATTAGTGAAATTACCTTCATCTCTCAGCACTTTCTCTCCTTCATACCAGCACCCCCATGTAAAATACCAGTCGTACCCCTGGACTCACAATATAGCAGCATAGTGGTTCAGATCATGGAACTTACAATCTCATAGGTACAGCCATGTACTAGTTTTGTGGTTTGGATCAAATTATTCTTTGATCCTCAGATTCTTCGTCTATAAAATGGAGATGATAAGAGCATCTATTTCTTAGGTTTTTTTAAAGGTCAAATGAGAGAATATATGTAAAATACAGGCAGTCCTTGCTTTGCACGGCAGTACAGTTCTGTAAACATGACCATGAGTTGAAATGCTGCAAAACTGTCTTAATTCTCAGTGGCAAAAATAACAATTGTTGTGTGAGCTTAGAATTTTTGTCAAAGAAAATAAAATGAAATAAAATTTTTGTCAAAATATTTAAAACTTTCTTGTTGGTTTTAAATGTTCAGGGAAATGAAAAATTAGTAGACTTAATATTATTTGTCATACTATAATTAGAAACATTGAGAATTAAAATTTTTAGTTTTTGTCTAAAATTTATCAATACTACCTTCTTACATAACTTACCATACAGAGTGAGCATCTTTTCTGTGCCCTGGCAGATTGTGAAATTGTTGTATTTCTTTCTAATTTTGGATCAGCTTCCCATATTTTGTCCTTTGCACTCTCAGTGACACAAAACATCTTTGAGAGTTCCTTTCATGTGAATTTTTTGCTCGCTCACTTTCTCTGGAACATCTGCATCCTTTTTATCATGACCAGTTTCCTCATTTATGTTCATAAATTCACTTTTGCTAAATTTTTCTGGCTGCATAGCTAGAGTTGAGTAGTTACATGCTACGACCAACTATTTCTTCTCTACCTCCATTTACCTTTGATGTGAACTTCATTCCCACTGTTCTCACTTTTTTGTTTCTTTACTATTTTTATTTTGGCCACTTTTCTCTATTATCCATTTTTGTATGTATGGCATGGTTTATCAATGGGAATTAAGGAAGCAATGTAACTACATGCTTTCCTGTCTGTACGTAAACTGAATAACAGATTCCAGTGGCCAGTCACCAACAGACACATTGTCAGAGAGAGAAATAACATGTGTGGTCACTGATCATGATGTAGATCTGTCATTTGCATAGTTACCTTGTGCACTGAAAAGCTAGCAGCAAAATTTGTACTTATGAAATTACAGTTCTTCTTTGGTGACAGATTTGAACTGTGTTGTCGGGGGGCTGGTGTTATTAAACTAAACCACAGGAGCCAAATTTGTGTCGTTACTATGCAAAGTGAGCATTGTGCTGCATTTATGCCTGGCCTGTAGTTAGCATTTAGTGAGTAGTGAATTATTTTACTTCTGTCATCATCATCATCTTCACTTTGTCACTGCCATTTCTACTCTCTCTGAGCTACAAGCCACTGAGGTATCAGTCACAGAAGGAGGGGCTGGTGCTGCGAGGCCACAGACCGGGCTGTGTTTTCAGCCAAGAGTGTAAATTGCCCTGTCCAAGGGATACCTTAATCTCAACTGAGGACTCAGGCCAAGGGTTTATTGGCAGACTTCTGAGAAGGGGTTTTGGGGAGTGCCAGCAGGGAGACTGAACTAGCCAGCTCAGAGCCTGGGCAGGCACTGTTCCTGCGATGAAGGAAGCAGATGGTGTCTGAGAGGCCTCTTCACAGATCACAGGGCTCTGGCCGATGGGTCTTGGCTAGAGCTGTGGCAAAGGTGTGCAGAGGGCAGCTGGCAAGAGCAAGGCAGAATTCTAGGCCAGGTAGGGCCTCCACCAGTTACCAGAACAGGAAATTGGCACAGGAGCCAAGGACGAAACACAGCCATCTTACATGGGAGAGAAGGAACCTGGGTGCAAAGAGTAGGGTGCAGTAGCAATTGCTGCAGCTCAGCAGGTAGCAGGGAAGAGCCCAGAGCTGCTAAGCCACCAGGTAATAGAGGGAATTGAGGCTCCGGTAGTTGTACCTCCTGCCCTGCGTGGGTGATCTTGGAGCCCAGCCCTGGGAGACAGAGGCAATGGTAGAGGCTTGTCAACCTGACCCAGTTAGTGATTCACTGCTACTAGAGAATGCTTCTTCCTTTCCTTCCAGTCACCTTCATTAGCCTTAATCGATGTTTATCTAAGACTTTATCTACACTCAGCAAGGCAGGCCCATTGGGTAAGAAGAAATGATGAACATTTGACTTTCGACTGATAAGAAATACACATGGAATAATAATGACTCAGATATAGATTGTGCTGACTAGTGACACCACAAATTTAAAATGCATGTGAAACACATACAGATCACACAGGAATGCATTCAGGCTTTGAACTGAAACCTGACCAAAGTGACTTAAGCATGTGAGGGTTTATTTTCCCTCACATAGCAAGGCGTTTCATAAGTAGTTAGTTCAGAGCTGCTCTGTGATTCCCATTGCCATCAGGGACTTAGGCTCCTCCTGTGTTCTTGGTCTGACCTCTTAGCATGTGCCAGGCTGCTGAATCACAACGCCAGGGCACCCTAGCCACCCTGCGCAAGGATACTTCCTGTGTGCTTATACAGGTCGACCCTCCGCTTTTCGACCTGTTCAGTGCCCTGAGAGGCTGACCTAAGTGGATTACATCACTCAAGCTTTCTTGCCCTGTGACTTCCATTTGGGTTTGGCCAACGGGAGGCCCCGCCAAGAAGAGATTGTAAGGTTGGGGGAATTAGCCCTCTAGTCCCTTTTATGTGGGTCTGCACAGGCTGCTCCCGCTGGGCTGCCCTCTCCATACAGCTACCCTCTCCCAGTCCTGCTAACTACCTCCTGCCCTTGCCCTTTAAGGCCAGAGGCAGTGTAATGGCTTCCTACAACTTCTAATCCCAACCTCCTCTACCATCTCTTAACCATGTTTCTGTATGCTGCCTACGCCTTTTCAAATAGCCTTTTTTCAGAGTCTCCACTGTTAGCCTATTGGATTAAGCCATCTGTGCCCTGCCAGGAGCCTGACTGACTCAGTGCTACAGTCTCCTTGCCCAGTCGCTGTGACCATATGCAGCAGCCCAGCGTGGATCTTTATTCTCAGAGCTGCAAAATGCTACTCCGCCTCCAGGCATCAAAGTTGGATTTCAGACAGGAAGAAAGGGCAAACGGCACCAAACAGCTCTTTGCCAGGAAAATGTCGCTTTCTAGGAAGTTGTAGACAGCCGACTCGGCTCACATGACACTCTACCGTAGGACGTCTGAGAAGGTGAGTATTTTTAACTGGGCACCTTGCTGCCCCAAAAGATAGTGTTTCTATTGGAACAGAGGAAGCAGAGAAGGTTATGAAGTAGGCTGCCAGTAGTGTTTCCAACATCATATAACTCACATGGATTTTTTTGTTGTAATTGTTACAAATGCCCTACTATTACACTTCCTTTTCCTAGTTCATACCTTGGGCTTCTCCAGGAAACAATAATAATAGCCTCCATGTATTGAGCCCTTACTGAGTTTTACAAGCATGATGCCCTTTAACCCTGGCAAGGGTCCTATGAGGCTTCCCCACTTTATAGATGAGGAAACTGAAGTGAGATTTTAATAATGTGTAAGTATAAGGGTTGAGCTAGCAGCTGTGTCTGTCTGTCTCCAGAGCCCATGCTGGTAGCCATTGCACTTTATCCTGTGTCTCTTTCTGTTCTCCCCAGGTCTTCCCCAGAAAAGAATATCTATATACAATGTGAAAATCTAGGTCATGGATAATAAGCATCTTGCATCCTCAGGATGTGGCCCAGCAAAAATAAAGAAGAAAGATTGTGGAGTTGGAGACATCAGGGTGTCAGAAAGAAAGTGTTCAAAAAGCAATGACCAGAGAGATTTGGGTCCATATAGCTGTTACTATGAATAGCAAGCAGGGTCTCTGAAAACCGGGTAATTATTATTTCAATTCTGGGTGCCCCTCTTGGGTGCTTTGGTTGCTACTCTCTGAACTTATGTATTCACCAGCTCTCACACTGGGTCTGGCATTCTGCTCGGTGGACGAGAGAAACAAAGGAGGAGAAAACAGGACCTTTGGAGGAAACTGGTGTGGGCAGGAGTTCGCTTGGAGTGTTTGCAACTACAATGGCTTGGGACATGTGGGAGGGACTGTCCTGCTGCTCCTGACAGCACGTAATTCTGGAAGCGCAGCAGCAAGCCCTGGGCTAGGAAATGTTGGGGCTGTTTTGCTCACGTGGGTGCAGTGAGGACGGAACAAGAGTACTTACTTAGAGCATAGTACTCTCTGCTGCCACTAACCCTTCTGACATCCCACAAGGACCAATGAATAAAAATGCTTTTGCCAGAAATGGAGGTAAATATCTCACAACCATGTCTGTTAGCTAAAATTCACTGGAGTTGTGGTTTGAAACCTTGCTGGGAGTCAAGAAAGAAGAAGAATAACAACGTCAAGCCAGCTCCAGAGAAAGATGACAGACACCCTTCCAGGACTGTGTGAGGACTGGGGGATAGGAGGGTATAAGGGAACGGTGCCAGGGCAGCGATCATTCATTCCGTACAAGCAGGGCCTTGATGCTGGAGAATGACCAGGTGAAGAATGCAGTACCTGTGGATGCAGTTTAACCCTCGAATTGCTGCCAGAAATCCTAGTGTTTGAAACTTGCCTCAAGTAGGAAACAGTTGAGAAATGCGGAGTAGGCCTTCCAGTCCTGGCTTCATCACTAATTTGCTTTGGAAACTTGGACTTTAACTTGCTCAGAGCCTCGGTTTGCTCATCTGCACATTAGGGCAGACCACAGCTGCTCAACTTACTCGACAGGAATGTTGTGAGAGTGAAACAAAATAGAAGATATGAAACACTTTGTCCATGTTCGAAGTTCTGTACAGATGAAAGATACTCGGGATATTCCCACTCTTCAAGGTCAAGTCTGAAAAAATGAACCCACTAAATCCTTTTCCTTACAATTACTGTTCATTCAGTACAGTAGCCACTAGCCACATCGAGTAGCCACCAGCCACACTTAAAATGAGACTAGTGCAACTGAGGACCTGAATTTCACATTTTACTAAGTTTTAATTTAAATTGACAAACCAATACTCCATTTGTTATTAGAAAACTTGTAAGTATGATTGGAACCACCTGGGTATGTGAATTTATTTTTCAAGCTGTACATTTTATGAGCTCTAAATACATATCAATTACTTCTGATGAAATTTAGTTTGTAATTGAGGTGTGCTGCAAGTGTAAAATGCACACCAGATTTCAAAGACTTATTACCCCAAAAATGTAAACTGCATGGTTTGTAATATTTATATTGAATGCATAGTAAAATAATGATATTTTGTATATATTGGGTTAAATAAAATATATCACTAACATTAATTTTACCTCTGCAAATTTCCTAAAGTGACTACTAGAAAATTTAAAATTACCATGTAGCTTGCATCATATTTCTTTCTGGCAACATCACCCTAGAAGGAGGCAGTGAGTGGAGGGGTCCTCATTTCCTTGCAGGAACTAGGGAGAAGGGCCATTGCAGGAATAAGTTCCACCATCCCAGGCAGGGTAGGGTTGGTTCCTCGCCTGATTCCTTTCCACGTTCAGGCACAAAGCACACCTTTCTGAAAGTTCTGTCACTTATCATTGCCTTGGTGGAATGAGCATAGTTAGCTGGGCTTTGATTTGGGGGCAATAGCATTTAACCGATTTCAGGAGATGCTGGTGTCTATAAAGATATTCTTCAATACACTATAAATTGTATTTTCCACTTCTGATGGAAAGTTTACCTTAGACCCCAACATGTGGTAGAAATTTACCCTCCAAGCATTTGCTTTTCCTCAGTGTCTAATCTTTTCCTCCAGAGTAGCCCTGTTTTCAAAATGATTTGCACGCAGACTCCTGGACTAAAATGCCAGAGGAAGTCAGGCCCATTCCCTCTGGCCTGCCCAGCACATCTGGAAGTGGTTTCAGGGGCCGCCAGCACAACGCCTGGATTCCCAGCTGCTTCGCCCAGGAGTGGAAGAAACCCGAGCTGATCCAGAGTCAACGAAAGCAAAGGGTGTTGCGAGTCTGGGATGAATACTCTCTTGGAAATGTAATATTGGCCTTGGGCTCTCCAGCCCTTTGGGTTTTCCAATGGGATCTTAGAAGCAGCAGCAGCAGCAGCAACAGCAGCAGCAGCAGCGGCAGCAGCGGCAGCGGCAGCGTGAAGGGCAGCGGCCTGGGAAATCACTGTTTGCTCAGCCCTGCAGCTCTTCTGGACGGAGGAGCCCAAAGCCTGTCCTCGCCAATCCCCAGGTAAACAAACTTACAAGCAGCGTGGCAGCCTTTCCATTGTACCCTGTACCAGTCCTTTATTTTGCTATAGACGCAAGAAAGTAAGCCAGAGGTCGACTGGCCCACACAAACTTTGTCTTCAGGAGCCCCAGCCAATGTGTGTGGCATTCCAGTGATTTTTTTTTTTTTTTTTTTTTTTGCCATTTGCCATGGTAACAAATCCAGGATACTCACTGTGCAAGTTGGTGAACAAGTCTACATCCTGGCCTGCTTTTCCAGACTTGGGTTTATCCATACCCACCCCAAATGGTGTGATTTCCTATTTGCACCATATTTTAAACATGGAAATCTGTGGTCAGCTAGGACCCAGTTAAATGCTACTCTAGCATTTAATGCAGGTATGTGTCTGAGCCACAAAAGATTTAATTGATCTGTGATTCATGTTTTCAGAATCTGTCCCAGGAAGCTGTTCTGATTTCCCCAACCCCCGCTTCTCCACCCCACTCCCCCCACAAAAAGAACTGGCAGTTGTGGAAATGTAAATGAAGCTTACTGGAAGTACAGAGTTATGAACGGGACAAGAGCTTAGTCATAGTGTTCAGATCAAAAATGGGTTTTAACATTCAAGAAATGTCTTCTGTTCACTTTATGAGCAAGTATAATATACTGGGTAAGCCTGACATGTAACTTATGATATAACAAGGTATATGTAATGTGAGAGTAAAGAGAGAAAGAGAGAGAGAGACAGATGTGAAGAAAATATGATGATACCTGAACATCTGGCTGTGCTGGGGAAGGAGGGAGATCAGTGCTCTAGCTCTATGGCCCTGTGCAGCTAAATATCCAAAGCAACATTGGTTGGTGTGTTTTGTCTTTTTTCCCAAATGTTTTGTTGTTGCGTTTCTATACTGTATCCTTTTTTGTGTTACATAATGAAATTCCAGCCCTCCGTCTAATGCGGTTAGGAGTAGAACCATGTGGTGCAGCGCTGAGAACATGGGCTCAGCGGTCAGTCTCCCAAAGTCGAATCTATGCACCGCCACTTACAAGCTTTGACTCTGGGGGAGCTAACTTGTCTGTGACTCTGTTTCTTCATCTGTAAAATGGGAGTTGAGTGATATCATATGTCTAAAGGATCTGCAGAGTAGTGAGGCCGCAGGGAAGGTTAGTTTCTCTGCTGGTGCTGCTGCTGCTGGTGATGAGAGCGAGTGAGCACACACCCTGCACAGGGCAGCAGCCCTGCTTTTGACACACCCTTTTTCTGGGAATCAGGTTCCTTTTACCCCCACATGTCTCTCGAGGGCTTGCTTTCCTTCTTCCCCCCTTCAAACACCTCTTTGCTTTTTTTCCCACTCCGGAGTATTTCTTCTCTGTTCTCCCTCTTTCCTTGCTGAGAGTAAGTCATGCTTATTAAGCCATAGCTCTCATGGTTTTCATTTCTAGTCCCCAGAGAGCATGGTTCTAAAGACTTCTTTTGGTTCAGCATTTACCAAGGAATGTTCTGAAGAAGCTAGTCTCAGGGGGGAAAATGAGCTTTGTGAGCCCTCCCAGAAAGCTCAAGGTATAATGGCATTTAAAAAGTCCTGATAAGTCCTGCAGTAGAGAAATCTGCTTAAAGTCGTTTAACACAGTGGTTCCCAGTTGACCCCTGAATTATTTTAACACATAACCTCGATGAACATTTCTTGGCACACACTCTGCCATGTCCTATTCTGACCACATCTGTTTTTATTTTCGTTCCTCTTATGGACACCCTACGCCACATCTGCCCTGGTGAATACTCAAGGACAGATCTTGTTCTTTCTTTCCTTGTCAAGGACCTAAGGTTCATTACATGCACCATAGTGATGTTTAGAAAATCTGGCCAAAGAGAAAAGCGGCGATCGGCAAACTCTCTGCAAAGGGCCAGATAGGGCCTGATTTTGCAGACCATGCGGTCTGTGTTGGAACTACTCAGATCTGCTGTTACGGTGTGGAAACAGACACAATGCAATGGGGAGCGGGGAGAGAGGAACGGGGGGGAAAAGGCACAGGGAAGAAGAAGCATAATTGGTAGGCATAAAATAGATGGGGAGAGGTCCAAAATGGTATAGGAAACACAGAACTCAAAGAACTTATATGTACAACCTGTGGACATGAACTAAAGGGGGGGATGCTAGAGGGTTGAGGGGTGCAGGGCGGAGGAGGGATAAGGGGGGAAACTGGGAAAACTGTAATAGCATCATCAATAAAATACACTTTAAAATAAATGTCAAAGAACAAGTCCAGCTGTGTTCCAATAAAACTTTATTTACAAAAACCAGTGATGATCAGGATTTGGCCCAGGGGCTGTAGTTCGTTGGTATCTGATCTAAAGCCATTTTGTGACCGAATGCCTCAATCCCACACCGGAGAAGGCAGGACGGGCTCCCCATGTGCTGAAGGCTCCCTCACCTGGCTGCCCTGTCCTGCGTATTTTGGTGGGTCTTCAGTAAACCTTTCATGCTATGGCAAAAAGTAAAAACTCCAGGGTGTGTTTTTAGAGGCCCAGTTCCTGGGTCCTGATTTTCTTCCTTCTTCCTCTTTCTTTAGGCGAACCCACGCTCTTGTCCTGTTCATGAGTCTGTGGCTTCCCCGGTTTAAGATGAAGTGCTCTACTAAATGAGTTTTATGCACGTGCACACTTTAAGGGGGCAAGTCTTGCGGAGTTATGTTACATCACAGAGCTTGTCAGTTGCTTGATGCATAATGGTAACTTTCAGCAATGGAAAGTGGTTGGCTTATAGTAGCTATTAAGGTGGTGACGAATGTGACCTGTGAATCCTGGCTCTGCCACTCATTAGTTATGTCACCCTTGGCAAGTATCTTAACCTTTCTTAACTTTAGTTCCCTCCTTGGTGAATTGGGGATAATTACCTTATAGGGTTGTTGTGTGAATCAAATGAAGGAAGTGTTTATAATGGTGTTAGAACCATGGCTGGCACATAAAAATTGCTATGTAAGTGTCACCTATTACTATAGGTCATCTAATTGAATCTGCAGAACAGTCCCAGTTTAGAGACTGGGTTTTGTGAATTGCCCAAGATTGCACAGCTAAGAAATGGGGCAGAACCAAGACTGAAAGTCAGCTCTGTCTAATGACAAAGCCCATGATATTTCCACTCAGGTACATGGCCTGCCGGATGTGGGTCATTCAACGATACCTTTTAAAATCTCCTCTGTTAGGCTCCCTTTTGATTCCCAGATCCTTTTTAATTCCTCCCTGCCTGAACCCATGGCAGCCATGATTAATCCATCACAGAATTTTTTTTTTAACTTGCTGAGTCTGGTAATAGCATCAGAGTCTATCTCAGTTTAGCAATAGTCAAAGTCCTACCTGATCAAAGTTGGCCTGTAGGATAAAACCTATTAGGAGCTCTGATTCTGCAATATTTTTCTGAAGAGTCCTTCTGTTTTGCCTTTTCTTCTAGGGAAGATCCACTGCCAGGTCTTAACATTCTTTCTAGGTTTTGTCATAAGCCCAAACTCTTCGTTACCTGGTAAAATAGCTCCACATGTAAGGCTTTTAAGGGTGTCTTTTTAGACTTCATGGCCTCTTCTCAGGTCCAGGCAAATTTTCTAAGCTCTCCTTTTCTTCCTAGTCCCAGGCACTAGGACCTTGGCCTTCTTTCTTCCTCTCTTTGAGGCTACCACCATCCCATGCCTTGTCTAGGGAGATCTGTCCAACACTGGCCGCCCAGTGGCGGCTCCCCAGCTCCATCCTTCTTGCTGTCTTGAAAACAAGCCTGCAGGCTCTTGAATGCCCAAGGCCGGACTACTTATCACTACAGGGAAACCACAGCATGGAAGTCACTCAGCCTAGAAAAGCCTACCAAGGTTTAGGGCACGTGGTTCTGGGGCCTCTTGTGCTGGTAAGAGGAAGCCCGATAAGAGCATGAGAGCCGTCTGTTCTTAGTCCTGGAATAAGACCATCAACAGTGCCCTTCTTTTGGCTTTCTTCCTTAGTGAAGTTGTTGAAGAATAGAACAAGGGCCTCTTTCCCTTTCTTCTCTTTCCTGTTTCTCACTCATTTATTTCTCACACAGTGTTTGAAGCACACAGAGGCAAGAAAAGCATAGACTCGGGTGTGGAGGACAGCGGAGGGCTGGAGACTAACCTTCCAGCAGTTCAGCTTGGACAGAAGTTGTGGCATGGGGACCTGTGGGCAGCTGGAGTTCCAACCTTAAGCTTTTGGTAGTGGGTTTCCAGTGTAGGGCTTTACACAGGAAAGGGGCACTCAGAGTTGTTTTTAAATCAGTCCATAGAATTCTGTAAGACAACTGGCTTGTCTTCGAAAAAGTTAGGTCATGAAAAATAAAAAGGCAGTGTGGGTGGGGTGGGGATGATGAAGAGTAAAAGGAACTAAAGATATGGCAACCAAATTATAGAAGACAATATTGGAACAAAGGGAGAAGTTTAATAACATCTGCTCATCAGATGTTATTAAGTTCGTGTTGTTTTCCCTATGTATGATAATGGCACTGTGGTTACATAGGAGAATATCCTTGTTCTTAAGAGATGCATGCTGAATGTTAGGAGGTGAAGGGTCATGATGTCATCATTCATATGTACGTATGGAGGGGAGGAGGAAGAAAATAACGCAAAGCTAGCAACATGTTAGCAATTGATGAACCTGGTGCGAGGCATATGCGAATTCAATCTTACAACTTTTTGGTAGATTTGAAATGTTTCAAGCGATAAGAAGAAAAGGAAAATTGAACAAAAAAATTAAGCGTACTCGAACTGCTGTATGTTTCAAATTAATTTAATATAATTATCAAACAACAAAAATAGTCACTATTGTCACAGTTATACTACTGACAGATTGAAGAAGGAAAGCGAGCAGAATTCTAGGGGCAGGGAGGCCAGGTGGGAAGTTGTTGCAGAGCCAGCGAATGGGAGAAATGAGCCAGTGAGTGAGTGAGATGAGGCGGGACATGGGTTTAAGGAAGACTTAGGAGCTGGAAGTGTAGGAGTCAGTGATGGCTGAGTGAGGGGTTAGGCGAGAGAAGTTGCAGAGCATGCTCAGAGAACACTGGAGGAGGAGTGTCTGCGGGGGAAGCTGCGGTGAATGCAGGAGGTTCGAGGTGCTTGTGCAACATCCTAGAGGAGAGAGTCCTGTGGGCATCCCTTCAGTCTGTTAATATTTTTGAGGGGTTATATGCGTAAAGGCCCTAGCTGGTGTGGCTCAATTGGTTGGGCACTGTCCTGCAGACTAGAAGGTCACAGGTTTGATCCCTGGTCAGGGCACATGCCTTGGCTGCCAGTTCAGTCCCTGGATGGGTCTTGAGCGAGAGGCAAGGGCATAGGAGGATGCACAAAACAGACAAAATTCCCTGACTTCATGGAGTTTATAGGCTAGCATTGGGAGGGCAGACAACACCCAGTAATGAAACAGGGAATGTGTTGGATGGTGGTAATCACTGGGAAGTAACATATGCATTGTTGGAATCAGGGGATTTTAACTAAGAGTCTGAGGGAAGTGAAGGAGCGAGCGATGTGGATATCTGGGAGCAGCGTTTCAGGTGGAAGGAACAGCAAGTGGCAAGGCTCTGAGGCAGGAGAAGGTCTGGCAAGGGGGCCAGGGTGATCATGGGAGATTTTGTAGGACAGTGTAAGGACTCTGGCTTTTACTCTGAGAGAGGCGGGGAAGCTTTGGTGTGGAGTCCTGCAGACCTTTACAGGAAGTATGTAAAGGAGGAGAGAGCGGGCAGGGGGTCCGCACCTCCCATGCACCCAGGCCTCTCCCCGCATGGGGATGAGTCCTAGAGTGCATTTCCTCCCGTGCAGGAATCGCGTTAACCCAGAAGATCCTCTCTCAGGCCCTGCCCCAGACGTTCCTGTTTCTCTGGCCCCAGTTCTCTGCCTCTTATTCTACACATTCTTATTTTTTTATATCCTCACCTGAGTACATGCTTATTGATTTTACAGAGAGGGAAAGGGAGGGAGAGAGAGTGAGGAAGAGAGAGAAAGAAACATTGACATGAACATTGATGTGAAAAAGAAACATCGATCGGTTGCCTCTCGTTCAAGACCCATCCAGGGACTGAACTGGCAGCCGAGGCATGTGCCCTGACCAGGGATCAAACCTGTGACCTTCTAGTCTGCAGGACAGTGCCCAACCAACTGAGCCACACCAGCTAGGGCCTCAACGCATTCTTAAGATACCCCATGACCATTCTTTCCGGCTCTTGTCCTTGACTTCCTCCGTAAGTTTTCTACCTCCTATAATTCTGATCCTTCTACCGAGTCCACATGACCTAGGAGCTGCAAACATTCCTTGAGCACCTGCCTAATCTATGGAAATACTTTTCACTGCCAGTACCAGAGACACCAATTTACAGCAGCTTAAGCAGAAAGCACTACTGTCCTAGGTGAGATGAAATTGTGAAGGCGAGAAGGAAGCCAGTCGGGCGTGCCAAATTTTTTATACAACTTCATTTATTTTTAAATTAAATGCACCAGGCTTTCTTTTTAAAGCCCATGCTCCTCAAGGACTTCACTCTGCCTTGCATTCTAAAAGTGGCTTATGTTTCCTGCTCCAGGAATTTCCCTCCTTGACTCACCACGGCTGCATCTTGCCATTCACTGTGCCATTATCAGCTTCCAGAAGCCTGTTTTATCTTAAAGAGATTTTGGAGTTGGCAACAGGCTGGACAGGGGAGAGATGGGCCTGCCTTCTCAGATGTGTCAACACTTAACAATTATTTCTCGGATTCTAACATGATCTCAGTCGTTAGAGTAACCGAGCATTCAGGGCGAGCAGTCCAACCTTGCCTGTGAGCTGCAAAATTTTATGAACACACAGTGACATCTGTCACCTGGAGCTCAACTGACCTGCTTCCTGGGGTAGCCAAAATGGTCCTTTACGAGCACCAGCACCTGTGGTTGAAGGACACAGGCCTCTAAGTTAGAAAGCCCTTAATTTCAAATCCCTGCTCTGCCATTTACTAGCTGTGTGATTTTGGGCAAGTTACTGAACCTCTCTGAGCCACAATTTCCTCCTTTGAAACATGGAAATAGTAATTTATCCACCTGAAAGATGTTGTAAGCATTAAAGGAGATAATGTGCCTAAATGGTCAGTATAGAGCTGGGTGCAAATGAGACTTGCAATAAACGGTGGTAGCTACTGTATTACTATTATCTAGCCACTGCTGGCTTCTCCTGATATGGGCACACCATTCTGGCCACAGGGAGTGTATTTGTAAGGATTCTTGTTTGCAAGACGCTGAACCTCATTTCAAAGCAGTTTAAGAAAAAGGGGAATGTATTGGCTTGGCTAACTGGGATACCCAAGGAGGAACTGGCGCCAGGGACTCCGAGCTGGGATCCCCTTGGTTTTCCCTCCTCATTCCCTTCCCTGAGACTGGACGGCCTTCTTTCATGGAGTGTGTGTGTAGGTGGGGGGAATGGGTGTCCTGTGGCCAAAGAACATTCTAGGCTTATATTGTCTCAAAAAGTTAGCTGAATGCATATCATTTAAAATCATAAATGGATAAAAAGTACCTGAAACCAATCTCAGAAGAATCCTGAGTGAAGTGCTCTCCTGGCTCGATTCTTTCCCAGGTGCAAGAGGGGAAGGGGACAGGGGTCACCACAACTGTGCTGGGCGCTGTGGTATCCAGTCTCTGTCCCAGGAAATAAAAGGGACATTGTAGCTGGTTGTTTACAGTGAGTGAAAGACTTGAATCAAATCCCTGTTGAAGAGTTTCCCCTAGATCACTTCCCACAGGTTCTCACAGTGCTGGTTCATGAAGAGACTCTGCGGTACTGTGACATCCGCCTGTCTTGATTGCCGGGTCCCGCAGGCTGTCTCTCTCTGTCACGATGCTAATTTCCAAAGGGTATTATTCCCTGTTTGCTGACTGATGCCTCCAGTCAAATGTCAAGTTCAGAAGTTCCTTTGAAGGACCGTAATTAAGAAGAATCAGCTTAATTTGAAATAAACTTTGAGCTTTCAAGACAAATTGTTGTTTATAGAAAATTAACTTTTTTTCCAAACATAAAAGAAGTCAGTTTCCAGCTCCTGGGGTGCTTGGCAAAATGCCACAAAGAAGTGAAAGAACATGTAAATGTGACACAATTTAATTTTAGATGTATAGACTAAAATGAATTTCATAATCTGAAATTCTTTTCTAATGGTTAACTTCATTTTAACCTCAAAATTGCCCAGCTATCCCATGTTTCTCTTAACACCTGCTGCTGCTTCTGATGAATATGTAAGATGTAATTAGCATACAAGTGAACTGTGAACTGGGACACCAGAAAGCAGAGCTGGAACAGCTCTGTTTTGAGAACAGTTTGTTAGCTCTCTGGATTTCAGAGCATAAATAAAATGCTCCAGAATATTTTGAAAAGATAGTATTTGAATTTGGGGAAATATTTGGTTGAAATTCTTCATGATGGATGAATCAACCCTTTTTTTTTTTTGACTCCTTAAGCCTGGTGCTACTTTGATCACATGGTGAAATCTTTATTTGATAATATAACTCACTTTTAGCCACCGATGGCTATCCAGATCTAAAATCCTTTTGGTAGAAAGTATAGTAGAGAAGCTAAAGCCTGCTTTGGCCCCTCTTTCCCTTCTTTGGGACACATTTCATCCTCCAGATTCAGACTCCTTAATAGATCTCAAGTCTCCTTTTGGATGCCCGGAAATTGGGATGAAATATTAAAGAAAAAAATCAATTCAGTGGAAAGGACAGTCTTCATAATATGTGGTCCTGAAACAACTAGGTATTTATATGCTAAAAAACAAAATTTAACCTATACCTCATGTCATATACAAAAATTGACCTGAAATATAAATGTAAAATATGAAACCACAAAACTCTCAGAAGAAAATATAGAAGACACTCATCATGACTTTGAGTTAGGCCAAAATTCTTACATATGATACCGAATGCATGACTCACAAAGAAAAAAATTGATGAATTTGACCTCATCAAAATGAAAACTTCTCTGCGCAATTCGTTTCTCTGCGCAAAAAGGACAAGTCATGTGCTAGGGGGCAGTGTTTGTAAATCACATATCCAAAAAAAAGGACCTGTATCCGGAATATGTCAAGAATTCCCAAAACTCAAAAATAAGAAAACAATGACTCAATAATAGGCAACAAATTTAAACAAACACTTCGCCACCATACTGTCAGGGTTCTCCAGAGAAACAGAACCCATGGGATGTATATGTATGGACAAGAGAGTTATTATCAGGAATTGGCTCGTGTGATTATGGAGAAGAACAAGATCCAAGGTCTGCAGGGTGAGTGGGCAGGCTGGAGGCTCGAGGGGCAATGGTGTAGTTCCAGCTTGAGTCTGAAGGCCTGAGGACCAGGCAAAGCCGTGGTGGAGATCCAGTCTGAGGGCTGCCGGGCTAGAGACCCAGGACAAGCACACACATTAATTTGAGTCTGAAGGCAGTGTCCCAATTTGAAGACAATCCCAATTTGAAGACAATCAAGGTGGAGAATTTACCGTTACTCAGGAGAGGGGCAGTCTCTTTGTTTTATTCAGAATTTCAACCGGTCAGATGTGGCCCACCCATATGAGAGAGGGCTTACTTCTCCACTTTAATATTAATCTCATCCAAAAAAAAAATACCCTCACAGAAACACCCAGAATAATGTTCAACTAAATATTTGGGCACCCCTTGGCTCAGTCAAATAGATGTACAAGATTAACCATTATAACCATACACAGATGGCAAATAAACACATTAAACATATACTTAACATCAATATTGATGAGGTAAGTGCAAATTGAAACCAGTGAAATAGATCAATTAGAACAGATAAAATAAGAAATACTGATAATACCAAGAATGCAGAGTAAATGGAGTTCTTTCACATTGCTGGTGGGAATGCTAAATGATACAGCCACTCAAGAAAACAGACTGGCAGGTTCTCCTAACGTTAAACACACATCTACCAAAGGACCCACCACTCTTACTTCCAGGTATTTACTGTAGAGAAGCGAAAACTTAAAATCACACAAAAACCTATAAACAAGTGTCAGCAGAAGATTTACTCATGTTAAGAAAACACTGGGAACAGCTCAGATGTTCTTCAATAGGTAAATGCGCAAATAAATTGCGGCGCATCTACACAATGGAATACTACTATTCGGCAATAAAAAAGAAAAAATTGTTGATACACTCTAAAGCAAAGCTAAATCCCAAGGGCATCATACCAAGTGAAAGAAGAGAGTCTCGAAAGATCACATACTACATGGTTCCATTGATAGGACATTCTGGAAGCTGCAAAGCCAAAAGGCACAGAGAACAGATCAGCCCAGAGGCTGGTGTCTGCCCACAAAAGGGCAGCCTGAGGAAATTCTATGGGAGTGTTGGAATTGTTCCCTATCTCATTTGTTGTGATTATTTACAAGAATTTATATGTGTTAAAATTCATAGAACAGTACAACCACCATAAGTGAATTCTACTGTATGTAAATATTTGAACGTTTAAAAATCAGCGAGTCGAATTTGGAAGCTGACCTGATAATATCTCTTTAATGAATTACATGTGTCACAGGAAAGAAGCCTGTTTTTTTTGGTTTAAAAAAAAAAAAGCAGGTATGCTGAATAGTTATTGTACAGCACCTTTTGTGTTTCCCTAGGTAAAACACACTTTCTAATTATGGAAGTTCACAATAGGAAATTTCTGGAAATTTGGAAGACCACAAAGAAGTTACCTTGTCAACATGTATCAAATATCTTGGCAGAAAAATAGTCGTAAGGCCAATTCTGTATTTGCTTTCTGTATTTGCTGAAGAAGCAGCTGGCCTCCTTTGTTAAAAGTTGTTCCTGGATTCTCTTCAGTTGATAGGCCTCTTGGAATTCACCCCGAATTTGTCTCATGAAAAGCCAAGGGCTCTGTGTAAAAAGTAAAAAGCTGGTGTGGTAGAACATGAGAGTGATTGACGATGTGACAGTGACTCTCATTGCTCATCAGGATATAACACATTGTGTGTGTGTGTGTGCGCGTGTGTGTAGGATCTCCTGTGTTTAAGTAGCTGATTATTTGTGTGACTGTGTAATAAATTCACATGATTCAACAGTCTGTAGGCTCGGAAGCTGCTCTTTATTAGTCAGAATACACCAGTAGGACGCTTGTTGTGCTCATTTTAATCAATCAGTGCCGAGAGCCATCCTGGTTATTAAATAAGTTCGACATAAGTCCTGTGAGAGTATCAAGTGACAAGTCTCCTTTCGCTTTGTGTCCTGACCCCTTCTTTACTTTCTGTAATCTTTGATATAGAGACAGAAGGGCTTTTGAACACTGGTCTCTATGAAGTTGTGAAAAGGTGGTTAATTTAATTGCTAACTAAAAAAATAAAACAAAACAAAAAACCCCTGAAGACAAAAGATTACCTTTGGGGGCACCCTTTGAACAGTTTGTACAGCCAGAGAAATCAATTTGAAGAGGTGAGCTGCTCCTTCAAGAAATACTTAGTTTCCAAAATTCTCGGTTCAGAACAGTAAACACTGATTGTACACTTTGTCACATATCAGACAGTCAAAGACATAATCCTTCAGAATTGTATAATGACTTTTGAGTTGATTCTATTTTAAACAAAATTTTATTCTTTAATCCACAGGTTACAGTTTTTACCCGCGTGAACACACATGGCTTTGTTACGAAAAAGTAAGATCACAACTCTTGAAAATCATGATTAAAAGATATTTTGGAGGGCTGTTGTGATGCTGGTTCTTGGCCTTTTCTTTTTCTTCTGAAATCTGCTTTCATTGTCATGGGTAGTGTTCCCAGAGGCAGTTCTTGGCATCATCATATTCCATGGAAACTTGTTAAGTATTTTGGTCAGAGGTGAACTTATCATGAGAGGGGTCATATGTTTCCATAAAACTTGCAAATGTTATTTATTTTTTTATCTAAATAAATATTTGTGTTCCTGTCTACTTTAGCATTGGTAATTTTGTATTCTTATTCTTAAAGAGTTACCTCAAATTATATAATCCCAAACCCTATCAAAACCCAGATTTGCCCTCGATTTTAGATCCAATAGTCTGTGAATCGGGGGAAAACATTATAACCTAGTAGTGTACTGTTATCCTCAGGGTAGAGTTTGCCCAGTGTAGCAGATGAAAAGACAAGTGATCTAGTTAGATTTGAATTTCAGGTAAACTGTGAATAATTTTTAATATAAGTATATCCCAAATGTTGCATGGGACATACTTATACTAAAGAGAAAGCATTTTATCTGTCCACCTTCCATCAGCAGCTACAGCCATGGCGGAAAGGGCCAGGTGGTAGTGACAGTGGGCCACTTCCCGAACTGGCTGTGGCAGGTGAATGTTCATTAGATGTATTGATAAACTATAGAACTTTGGCCCTTATCTTCCGCTTCTCTCCAGTTTTGTTTTAAACTGAGTAGCGTCTGGTTGTCTCTGGCCGAATCTGACAATGCAGAGGCAGGGAGGAGCTGGCTGTCAGCATCTTAGGATCACGGAGCCTCAGAATGTAGCTCTGGAAGGCATCCTTGGATGCTGTCCAACTCCTTCCTTCTACGGATTTTACAGATGTGAAGACAAAAACCTAGGGGCCAAAAAATAGATTAGGCTGAGGCCAGTAAAAGTAAATATCTTGAGGCACAAAAATAATAATACACAACAATTGAAAAATCTTTATTGGGCTTACATTGCCTTTGTTAACTCTCAAAATACCCCTGTGAGGTAATGATTATTATTACAATCCCAGTTAGCAGATGAGCAAACTGAGGCTCAGAGAGGTTAAGTGCAAGGCCACACATCTAGGGAGTAGTAGAAATGAGATTCACGTTTGACTGTAAATCCCAGCCCTTCCCCTCCGGCCAACGTTTTCCCAAATGTAGCCATTTGTACACCACGTATGCCGGTGTAGCACCTTCTCAACTTTTTTTATCATTGGTTTTCCTTCTGTCCTTGGCATGACTGTTTTTTTAAATTGACTCATTTAAAAAATTATACATATACTTTATAATATAAGATTTATATCCTTATGTAAATGGAATAAGTTATCTGTTCCCATAAAAAGAAGGCGATTGTACAACTGTGTATGATTAGAACAGTGCTATTCAATTCTGGGAAGCTTTTGTGGCCTGCCGGCATACGAAATTGGGGCTGAATTCTCATGCTGTGATTTAATGTTACTTCCTGCCATGAACACAAACCTCCTGAATCATCCCTGGTAGGACCAGTGGTATGTGCTTCATACTTCTGACAACACTGTTCTACATCACCCCATTTCTCAGTACCCCAGGGGCAAGGGTCACTGTCCTGGAGGCTTAGAACTGCAAGACCCGTAAGGGGTCTTCCAACCTCATACCCAGGGTGAGAATTTTACAGATGTCATCCTTGACCAGTGGTTGAATTAACTGAGAAACAGCTGGGTTCTAATGGCTGAGAACATGTACTTAAAATAAGAACTGACTCATCACAAATGCTATAGAAATGCTGGTTCTTAACTGAAACAAAGTTCATGCATAGAAAAGGCAGCATCAGACAGTCATTAAGGTGGTTGCATCTGACTGTCTGGGTTTATCCCTGGATCCTCCTTAAACTGCATGGGTGTGCCCTTGAGTCAAGAGTATTGCAGGCTAACTCTTCACTGCACATGCTATCTGCATAAAGAAAGGTCCCAGGCCACCACTCCTGTGTGTCAGGCAACTGCTTACATGGCTGTTCTCAACTCTTCCACAACTTCAGCCTGATAGGTAAATCTGAATGTGTTTCTTTTTTTATTTTCAGTTAATCAGGTGCTGCTTTTCCTTCTGATTGTGACCCTCTGTGGGATTCTGTATAAGAAAGTTCACAAGGGGACGGTGCTCAAGAATGAAGCAGGTATGCCAATACCTGAAGCAGGTATGAATGAAGTCAGCCAGTCACAAAAAGACACATAGTGTGTGACTGCTCTTATGTGTGGTACTTAGCCCATCACAGTCAGAAAGGCAGGAAGTATAAGGTGTTGTCAGGGGCAGAGGGGCGGGGGAAACGGGGAGTTATTGTTCAATGGGTAGTGTCCCTTTACAAGATGAGAAGGGTTATGGGGATGGATGGTGGAGATGGTGGGACAACAATGTAAATGTATTTAATACCACAGAGCTGTGCACTTAAAAATGGTTAAGGTGGCAAATTTTATGTTAAGTGTGTTTTACCACAATTTAAAAAATATATATTTTTTTAAAAGAAAGAGGTAATCCATCGAGATGGGAGACCTAGAAACTCGGTTTAAATATGATTCTTTGAGTTCTTTCAATAGCTGGGCTCAGAGACAGACAGCAATTTGGTCAGCTCCCAAGGACCTGCTTGAAGACTACCCACCCAAGGCCAACTTTTCGGCTGTGTCCTAGAATATCACTGTTCCTTAAAATTTAGCACATAGAGGGGTCACATGGAGGGCTTGGGTCCCACCTGGAGAGGTTTTGAATTAGTAGACATCGGGCAGGGCCTAAGAATCTGCATTTCTAACAACCTCCCAGGTGATGCCAACACTGTTGGTTCTTGGACCACACACTGAGTGGCCGGCTCCACATCCATCCCTTTGGCGTCTCAACAGTTTCACTTAAGAAAATCGCCCCCTCTCTCTCCTTGCTGGTTCATTCTCATGAGCACATAAACAGCCTCATAACTGTCAGCTAAAAAAAAGACCCTGCCTTGACCCTATCACCTCTTCCAGCTGCACTGGCAGCCCGGCCTCCCTTCTCTAGGGTGGATTGTGTGAGAGGGCCCCCTTCACAACCACAAACACACAGAGTCAGCGCACACACAAATTAAGAAGCACTGGTAGCGTGTTCATTATATTTTTAACTCATTTACTTTTTGTGTTAGTCAAGCAAATACACTCAAGGAAATTACAGAAGAGAAAAATATTAACTATATCAACCAAAGACAAGTATAGTTTCTATTTTGGTGCTTTACTCACATTCATTCAACAGTTTTTTTTAAAGCCAGATACTTAGGTGCTGGATACACAACAATGAACAAAACCCTGTCTCTGCTCTCACAAAGCTGGTTTTTTTCCTTAATACAAAACTTCATAAAAGACAATTAAGGATATGTATAATTTTGTTTAAATAAACATCAGGAACATCTTGAAAGAAAGCAATTTCTACATGGTCACGTAGGCAAGTGTTTATTGGGCATCACTCACAGGAGCCCCACACCAGAACCAATCCACATGCCCAGCAACTCATGAAGAAATGGACAAAATGCAGCAAGTCCATACAATGGATGCTTTTCTGCAGTAAAAAGGAACAAACTACCAATGCATGCTGTAGTATGGATAAACCTCACAAACACTGTGCTAAATGAAAGAAGTCAGACCCAAAATACCACATATTGTATGATTCCATTTATACAGACTTTCTAGAAAAGGCAAATCCGTGGAGACAGAAAGCGGAGCAGTGGTTGCCTGGGGCTAGGAGCGGAGTGAGTTGACTGCAGACTGCCTCAAGGGAGCGTTTGGGAGGCAATGGGAATCTTCTAAAATTGGATTGTGGCGATGGTTGCACAACTGTACACATTTACAAAAAAAAGTCATTGAACTGTATACTTATAATAAGTCAATACAAAGAAATCTGTATTGGTTTGGTAAAGCTGCCATAACAAAGTACCACAGATTAGGTGATTTAGACAATGAATATTTATTTTCTCACAATTCAGGAGGCTAGAAGTCCGAGATCAAGGTGCCAGCAGGGTTGGTCTGTCTTGAGACCTCTCTGCTTGGCTTGCAGATGGCTGCCTTCTTGGTGTGTCCTCACATGACCATTTCTCTGTGCATGAGTTCTTGGTATCTTTCTTCTTACAAGGACACTACTCATATTGGATTAGGTGCCCCCCACTCCTGCTATAATTGCCTCTTTAAAGGTGCTACATCCAAATACTGTCACAAGTCTGGGCTTCAACAGAGGAATTTTAGAGGTTATAGACAATTCAGAATCTAACTTATGCCTCACTAAAACTATTTCAAGAGAGAGAGAATGGAAGTCATACAAGGTCAAATGCTGTGTGAACTTTGAGCTCTATATTCCTCACATTTCACTCCCTGCCCACAAAACAACTCACTCAATCAGTTGATTCTACTCCAAAAACTCCTTTCTCCATGGAGTGAAAAGAATAGCTTTTATAACAATTGTTAGAACAACTTTGAGGAAATGCACACCCTGACTAATCAGCTATGCTTGTGTACTGATACAGTGTTTAGACATGAATGGATCCAAAATCATATTTTTTCCCATTGAGAATTAAAATGAAATCAGTATTATGAAATACCATTCAGAAGAATGTCATGTTGACATGGAAAGATGTCCATGGTATGTTGAGTGGAAAAAGAAAGTTTATGAAAAGAAGATTATGAAAAGTATGATTTCATTTTTGTTTTAA
Organism: Trachops cirrhosus; assembly: GCA_028533065.1. Lineage (NCBI taxonomy): Eukaryota > Metazoa > Chordata > Mammalia > Chiroptera > Phyllostomidae > Trachops > Trachops cirrhosus. The sequence goes on from CM052539.1 coordinate 12,151,812, forward strand.
AATAATACATGTATGTGTTATCAGTATTTGATATGATAGCTAAGGCTGAAAAGAATAATTACTGATTGATCTTGTGTTTTAGTCATGCTTGTCATTTACTTCCTTTCTCTTCCTGTCGACTTTTGAGACACTTGACTAGAGAATGGATAAGGGAAGGAAGATCACAAGCAATCTATTTTATAGCAGCATAGGCAAGGTAAATATTCTAATTCAGGTAAAAGTTGAGGAGTTGAGGAATTGTTGAATTAAATGAGGCTCTTCAGTTCTTCACATATTTTTCAACTGTACGTATGTGTTAGGCTATCCAATTGGCTTCTGTAACAGTTCCAAAAAAAATAGTGACTCAAGCAAAATAGAAGTTTATTTTCTCTCTCAAGAGAAAGTCTCATGTGTCACTTCCACAGTCATCTAGAGCAGGGGTGTCCAACCCGTGGCCCAGGATAGTTATGAATGCAGCCCAACACAGAATTGTAAATTTACTTAAAATCTTTTTTTGCTCATCAGTTTTCATTAGTGTTTGTGTATTTAATGTGTGGCCCAAGGCAACTCTTCTTCTAGTGTGGCCAGAGATGCCAAAGGTTGGACACCTCTGACTAGAGCAAGATTCCTTCTACCTTACAGTTTTGGTGTCCTCAACAGGTAGCTTCCATTTCATGGTCCAAGGTAGCTGCTGTCATATTCAAATGCCAGCCAAGGGGAAGGGGAAAAGGAAAAGGGGAGGGTAAGCAAATTCATTACAAAAGCAAACCCAGTAGTTGCACATATTACTTGCACTAGCATCGCATTGGTTAGAACTTGACCACATAAAGCTGCAAGGGAGTCTGGAAAAAATATTCTTAGTGGTTGGCTAGGTGCTAGCTAAAATTCCAGCATTCTATTTCTAAGGGAAGAAGGAATGACTGGATGTTGGAAAACAATTGGCAGCCTCTTCCACACTATGCTATCTTCCCCTGGAAGTGTAGAAGGCGAGTTTAACTGACTCTACTGTGAAATTCTTTCATGTTCCAAGACACTTTTTTTGATGTTTCCAGATGATGACTCCGAGACTCCTGAGGAACTGGAAGATGAAATCCCTGTTGTGATTTGTGCAGCAGCAGGGAGAATGGGTGCTGCAATGGCTGCCATCAATAGCATCTACAGCAACACTGATGCCAACATTCTGTTCTACGTAGTTGGGCTCCGGAACACTCTGTCTCGAATACGGTAAGTTGTGTACTAGAGACGTTGGAGTTTTCTACTTTATTTTGATATTCCTTTTATTTTCTTAAATGGGTTTTCATCTTTTTTTGTTTGAGAAATGCCATTCGAATTTAGGTTTACTTGGTGACTTGATAAATGTGTTACCTCGCTAAAGAATTTTCACCAAAGCCTCACTAATCTAGTAGGGCAATACATCATTCTGCAGAACTAAATTGTCTAATGAATTAAGGAACCCCAATCCTAAGCTTATATAAAAGTCTTTCTATCCAAAATGGTATCTCTTTTCTCTGCTTTCCTAACCTAAAAGAATATTAACATAATATAATCACTTTAATATGGCTCAGAATCATCACTAATAATTTTTGAACTTCAAAGTGATATCTTTCATATCACTCACTATACTAAAAAAATTGGAGTTAGATTGAGAAGAAATAGACAGAAAACCAAATTTTAAATGTATTATAAAAATGTGGGATAATTGTATAATTTTAGTATGAAGAGTGACTCTCTAAGCCCAAAAATCATATGGAAAAAACTGACAGATTTGACTGCATAATCATTTGTTAAATGATTAATAAAAACACTACAAAAAGTGAAATTAATCACACAATAGATTAGGCAAAATATTTTCAGCATGTATTATCGACAGTTACTGTCCAAAATAGGTAAAGCATTCATACAAACAATTTTTAAACATGCAAGCAGCTAATAAAAAAAGTGAGCATAGAATACAAATGGGCATAGAATATGAATTCACAGAAGTAAAATTACAGTCAACGAATATGAAAAGATGTTGCATGTTACCAATAGGAAAATTCAAATTAAAACAACCATGACAGGTAGCTTCGCACTCATCAGGATAGAGAAAATTAACTAGGACAACAATATCTAGTGCAGAAAAATGAACATGGTCATTCACTGTAAATTGGCAAAGCATTTTGAGGGGGCAATGTAGCAATATCTATTACCATGTTACATACATATATAGTTTGATCCACCGTACCGTTTCCACTGCTCAGGAATCTGTGCTACAGAAATTCCAGTACATAATGCTAAAATATATGTATAACAATGTTAATTTCTGCATTATAGAAAATAGTAAAAAATGGCTAAGTGTTTCAATGTCCATCAGTGGAAGAATATTTAAATGAACTATGGAATATGATCCAGCTATTAAAAATGAAAGAAGGCGCCCTGGCTGGTGTGGCTCAGTGGATTGATCACTGGCCTGTGAACCAAAGGGTCGCCGGTTTGATTCTCAGTCAGAGCACATGCCTGGGTTGCAGGCCAGGTCCCCACTTGGGGACGTCTGAGAGGCAACCAATTGATGTTTGCCTCTCACACATTGATGTTTCTCTTTCTCTCTCTCTTTCTCCCTCCCTTCCCCTCTCTCTAAAAGTAAATAAATAAAATCTTAAAAAATAAAAATAATAAAGAAAGAAGGCAATGTGTGTCCACTGATGTAGAAGACCCCCGCGGCAGACCGTTAAGTGGACAGTGTGAGTTGCAGTGCACCTCACGTGGTACGACCCACTTTACAGATGTGTTACTCTGTTCCAGCTGCTATAACAGAAAGCCACAGACTGGGTGGCTTATAAACAGTAGGATTTTATTTCTCACAGTTCTGGAGGCTGCGAAGCCCAAGGTCTAGGCACCAGCAGACTCCGTGTCTGGTGAGGGCCCACTTTCTGGTTTGTGGACGACTGCCTTCCTGCTGTGTCCTCACATGATGAAAGGGGTAGGAGGTTCACTGGCGTCTCTTTTATAGGGAGACTAATCCCATATTTGAGGGCTGCATCCTGGTGACCTGGTCACCTCCTGAAGGTTCTACATCTAAATACCGTCACGTTGGGGATTAGGTTTCAACATGAATCTAGGGGGGGCACAAACATTCAGTCTATAGCAGTACAGATCAAACCCCCAAGCTATATGTGTACGTGTACATATATAATATGTGTTTCTGTAAAGAAAGAGCCTGCAAAGATCTCCATGCTAACAGTGACTATCTCTGGGCGGGGTGGAAGATTTGGGAAAAGCAGTTATGAAGGGAAGTTCGAGGTATTCCAAGTGTTATTTCCATCCGTTGTAAGGAGATTTCTGTATGACCTCTATAATTATATTTCTGTGTAACAGCACCATTAGGAGATGTGTGCTGAGACATGGAGGACATTTGCTCCTAACCTGAATGATCCTTGGCTGCTGTGGGTTTTGCGGGCTTATACATGCTTTCTAGTTTTTCTGCCTCCTTTGTTATTCTTCTTTTCACTTATTGTTGCCGATTATTCACTTAGTCTTCCCCTTAGTTATCTGTGGGTATGAAAACCAGATAACCAAACCACAAGGATGGCATATGCCCTATGTACTAAGGGTTTGTACTTGAACAAAAGTCACGAGCTTAGGGACTATGTGACGTTTGAGCAGGCAACGATTCCCAGTTCACCACCCCTTATTTTAGAATATTTTTAAAACCACTTTCATTGAAGTGTGACACAAATATAGAAAATTGTATAAATCCTGTGTACGGCTCAGTGAATCGTCACCAATATGTAAGCAACACACTCGTGTGACAACCGCCATGCTGACACTTGGTTTGGGCAGTCTTTTTGACATTGCCATTCTGATGAGAGCCCAGCAGTATCTCACTGTGGTTTTCATTTGAGGTTCCTTTATTTCTAATGAGGTGGAGCACTTTCTCCACACATTTCTTGGCTGTCTGGATATGCATGTTTGAGTCTCTTGCCAGTTTTCCAGTTGGGCTGTCTTTTTGTTACCGACATGACTGCTTCCCACACCCAGCTCTATTGAGATAGAATTGACAGGTAACACCATGTAAATGGCTGATTTTTTTAAAAAAGATTTTCTCTCTTTATTTTTAGAGAGAGGGAAAGGGAGGGAGAAGGAGAGGGAGAGAAGCATCGATGTGAGAGAGAAACATCAATCGGTGGCCTCTCGTACACACCCTGACTGAGGACCAAACCTACCACTCAGGCATGTGTCCTGACTGGGAATCAAACTGGTGATCTCTCACTTTGCAGGATGACGCCCAACTGAGCCACACGGGTCAGAGCTAAATGGCTAATTTTTATGGTTCAATTTTGCAGACTTGAATTTTGTTGGAAAGATTTATTTTTTTTTTGTTAATTTTCAATCAACAACAAATGCTATCATGTGTAGCTTAAGTTTTGGAAATTTTATTTTGAGATGATTTCTTCCAAGAAACTTATGAATTAGCTTAAAAGACAGGAGTTCCATAAGACTGAGAAAACGTAAGGGGAGAAGACAGGGAGTGAGTAGGCATGAGAAAGACTGGGAGACAGAGACAAAGAAACACAGGTCAATTCAGATGGTCCTGGGAGTCAAAGTGGCTTCAGTCCCCATATGAGGTCGAGAATGTCCTGCTTCATAACGTTACCGAGTTGTTAGCACGTGGCAAAGTTGGTGCCAGCAGCTATAGATGCTGCTTTATAAGAAAGGGGAACATTTTATGTTCTTCCAGTTTCCTGTGGAGATTATGTAGATCTGGGGAGATACTTGGTTATTACTGTTTTGTTTCATTTCCTTTGCAGAAAAGTTATGTGAATAATGAAAGGGGAAAAAAAAGGAAAGAGTTAAACCAGACCAGATGGGGGAAAAAATCTGGATTTATAGATTAAGCTCCACTAAGGTTACACACATTTTATTTTTAACTTTCTAAGGAGGCAACAGATTGAAGCAATAAGCAAATTGAGGAAAGTTGAGAAATGTGTACTAGAGGGTTTTTGTGTGTGTGTGTCATCTCTTTAGAAAATGGATTGAACATTCTAAACTGAGAGAAATAAACTTCAGAGTCGTGGAGTTCAACCCTATGGTCCTCAAAGGGAAGATCAGACCAGACTCAGCGAGGCCCGAGTTGCTCCAGCCTGTGAGTAGGACCGTGCATGTGCTGGGGATGGATGGTCCTGGGAGAGACCCTTTCTCAGTACGGAGTTCTGGCCACTGGGGTGCATATGGAATAGATTTGAAGCTTCACCCTTGTTAGATTTCTACCAAACTCTGCTTATTTGTGATTAATAAGCTACCTGCTCCAGAAAGGATTTAAGATGGTTTACATAAACATAATGGAGTTATTCAAGAAGAAATGAAGCATAAGAAAATGTAGGAAGCATTTATGTGTGTAGAGGCCAAGGAGTGAGGCCAGGGAAAGAACATTCCCAACCCCACAGGCTGTTGTGTGTACCCTGATTGGACATGACATTCGGCTTGGAGAATCCCAGCAGCTAAGGAAACCAATAGCATGATGGATAATGTATCAACTAAGTTAATACATTATTGGTATCAACTAAGAAAATATTTTCGGAAGACACCAACTCTTTTCCTAGTTTTGGAATCTTAAGGTATTTTACTGCAAGAGTTCTTACAAAAGGGACCAACTCTCTTCTGCATTAAGAGTGTTGATGGCAGATTTACAAAAAAATGTAGCCACCTTCTACATATAATTATTACTTAAATCCATCCTTGATTTGAATATGTACTAAATCCTAAGCCCTCTGTCTAATGACATCATCTTCCCCCAATTCCAGATATTTATTATTAGAATGTGAGCTGAGCTGGAACTTTGGATTAAGCCACGTTGTGGCTAATTAAACTCTTACCTTCAAGCCAATGCCTTTCTTGACTTTTTCCTGGCTCAAGTTGCTAAGAGGTTGAACTTGTTGTTGGGAATGATGCCTGTGTGTGTGTGTGTGTGAGGCTGATTCAGTTAACAGCAGTCAAATTACTGAGCACAGAGGAAGACAGGCAATTTGTGGCCTAAAAGAGTAATGAGGAAGCCTCTGTGGCTGCTCCCACTGCAATAGTTCACAGAGAGGAAAGCAGCGACAGTCTGAGCGGTTGGAGATCGGATCTAGGGCCAGCACTGGTTTCAGCCCCAGGGCTCAGAGAAGTCAGGCACCAGAAGCTCCCGCGAGGCATCTTTGCAGCCTGTTTTATCTGCTCCGGACCTAGGGCTGAGCCAAGGCCATGGTCAAAGCCGATCCTCCAGCAGCCGTGGAAGACATTGAGCTATATGCCTCTTCTCCAGCGTTGCTTCTTTTGTTGTTTTAACAGCTGAACTTTGTTCGATTTTATCTCCCTCTGCTTATCCACCAACATGAGAAAGTCATCTATTTGGACGATGATGTAATTGTACAAGGTATGCTAGCTGACTGCCAAGACCACTCAGAAAAGGAGCAAATGATAAGTAGAATGACTGTCTTTCTTCTTCATTTTCCAACCACTAGCTGTCCAGTCATTTTTACTGCTTATTCAAGTTGGGAGTATAGTATTGCTGTAAATTCCGGAATATTTTGAAAACAGGAGTTGATGCTCACTTCCCTGGACAGTCCAGTTGACTTTTTGAGAGATACTCTCACATTGTCAAAGTCTGAGATAAATAGCTTGGTAGTCCCTCCTTTCTCCGCACCCTAAAATGTGGGGAGAGAGTCTCACCAATGACATTGTTAGAACTAAGCTAAGTTTTGGTGTGTAAATGCAAATAAGATAAGCAGTGGTGTGGCACCTACATAACAATAGAAATAAAGACATTTGACCAGTGCCCAGCTGAGCTTCTTATCCAGTGGCATTCTAAACTGATCTGAGCTATTCTAATGAAGTAAACTGACAAGCCACGGAGAAATCAGGGATCCCATACTTCTCCCCCAATAGCAAAATCAGAGACTAGTTTAAGCTCTAAGACTGTACAAAACAAATGCTGCACTATCTTAACTCCTGGCGCTTCTACATTTAGGTGACATCCAAGAACTCTATGACACCACCTTGACCCTGGGCCATGCGGCCGCATTTTCAGATGACTGTGATTTGCCCTCATTTCAGGATGCGAACAAATTTGTGGGGCTGCAGGTGAGCACCCTGTCTCAGGAACCCCGCCTTCATCCTGCCGCTCCCACCCCTGCCCCTCCCACAACTCAAAGGGAATGTGAGCTGCCTTCTGGAGGAATGTGAGCTGGATTGCTGGAGGCAGAACCCAAGGGCCCCCAGCCTCTGCTGACACCCCAGCTCCACTCCCTAGCCTCTCCAGGGCAAGTTACTCAACCCCTGCAAGACCCACTTTTCTCGCTGAAACATGGCGACAGTGATATCTATGTGGTCGGGCTTTTGTGAGCTGTGGGGAGGTAACGTGTGGGCAACATGTTCTGCATGTAATAAATGCACCAGAAATGGTAGTTGTTATCTAGGTTGCTCTTAACTGCCCTGTCAGAGATGGTGTTTTCTGTAAGAGACTTGCTATCTCTTTGGTTCTCTTTTCAGAGTTTTGGCCATTGCTTCCCCCCACCTCTTTTAATAGAGGAAAACATTGATTTTGTCCAAAGGTAAACAGCTCCTTACTCTGGTGGAAATGAGAAAACGTGTACCCATGTGTAATGCTGAAACCAAAAGAACGGCTGTAAAATGCACGACGCTATTAAGAATCTAATGCTGTTCTTTAAAAAAGGTTCCAGGGAGTAACTTTTAAATGTGTGCCACTGAAGATGTGACATACCTTAAGGCCGAGACTTTGGGGCCAGACCCGACTTTGTCAGGATCTGGGCTCCATCACTTAGTGGCTTTGTGACCTTGAGCGAGTGACTTAACCTTAACCAATTGTTTTCTCCTTCATTTGTCAAGTAGAGGGAGAGTCATTGTGAGAATTCAGTTAGTTAATCCATGTAACGTTATGGCATGCCATTCAGGAGGTGATGCATATACAGTTTTTAGAACAGTGCTTGGCACATGGAAAGTGCTCGAATATTTCTATTGCTTCCATGTCGTATTTGAGCATCCCACTGAGGTAGATTATAGCAGCCTTTGTGGCTGAAACAGTACGTCCTGCCTGGTGCTTATACATTCATTCAGCTATGTATTGAGTGTCTACTATGTGCCTGACACTGTTTTAGGTACTAATGATGCAGGCAACAAAACTAAAATTCCTGCCTTTGTGTAGCTCACATTCTAGTGGGAAGACAAGTAAAATTCAATAATCCACAGAGGATGAGGGTGGAGGTGGGGCTGTAGTTTAAATAGGGTGGTAGTGAAAGGCTCCGCTGAGATGGTGTGGCTGAGCCTACGCCTGAAAGAAGGAAGGGAACCACCTAAGTGGGGAGAAACATCCCACGAAGAGGTAACAGCAAGTGCCAAGGTCCTGAGGCAGGATTAAACAAAGTGGTCTGGTGGCAGAGGGGTGGAGAAGGAGGGTAACAGAAGTTGGAGAGCAGGTGGTACAGGGCAGGGCTGGCCACTGTAGGAACTCTGGCTTTTGCTCCGAAAGCGGGGGGAGGCATTAGAGCAGATGGGTAACAGAGATGGAGGGACGTTGCAAAGGGTGGCAGAACAAGGAACCCAGGTTAGGAGGAGCTTACAGAAATCCAGTGAGTGGTAACTGTGGCCTGGACTAGAAAGGCGGCAGGAGAGGCAGTGGGAAGTGCTTGGCTTCTGGATATATTTTGGAATATGGGACCAACAGGATTTGCTGACAGATTTGGATGAAAAGGTAGTGAGAAAGAGGAGTCAAGGATGACGTAATGACCTTGGGTTGGTTGGCTGGGGTTTTTTAGGTTTTTTTTTTTTTTGGTCTAAGTAATTAGGACAGGGTGACCACTGAGACAGGGCAGGCTGTAGGAAAGCACGTTTGGGATAGGATTGGGAACCTTTTGGATATAAGTGGAGCTGCCCTATTAAGCATCCAGAAGGAGACACTGAGTTGGCAGATGTAGTAGGAAGGGGAAATCCAGAGGGGAGGCCAGGGCTGTCTACAAGAATGGGGTTTAGAGCCACGAGACTGGAGAAAGGAACAGGTGCTGGAAATGAGACTTGGGGCACTCAGCTTTTAGACGTTGGGGAAACAAGAGGAGATCGGCCAAGGACACTAGGAAGTGTCCAGTGACACAGGAGGAAACCCAGAGACACTGCACGATGGTTTCAAGAAAACGATCGTTTTCCAGAAACAAAAGATTCGCTGGTCATGAGCATGCCTGTCCTGTTCCTTTACAGAACACGTACATGGGCTATCTGGACTACCGGAAGAAGACTATTAAAGACCTTGGCATAAGCCCCAGCACGTGCTCGTTCAATCCCGGGGTGATCGTTGCCAACATGACAGAATGGAAGCACCAGCGCATCACCAGACAACTGGAGAAATGGATGCAAAAGAACGTGGAGTGCGTGCCAACCCGCCTACCGCTTCTTCTGTGCTCGGGGACGGAATTATTCCATTACTTTTCTTTGCATAGCTCAGGAGTGAGGAATATTTTATAGACATCTCAGGTCAGACTTTCTCAGAGAAAGAAAAGGGGCAGTAGGTGAAAATTTATTCTCAAATGGTATGTCAGAGGAGTGAGATCCTGTAGAATGCCGTTATACATTTTTTCTAGGAAACTGTTTAACAACATGACTTTAAATATCCTCCCAGAACTCTACTGAACCTTTCCCGCTGAAAACCATTTACCTTAGTTGTTTCTTTTTGCAGGAGAAAATCATATAAATCTTCTTAAGTCTCCTTTTTAGGTTTGTTCTTAAGGATTATTTTATGAAGTCAACTTTCTTAGGGTTGAATTTTCTTACATGGATCATTTTTCTTTATTGACGTTTTGAAGAGAAGGTTAATGCTGCTAACAAAACCACTATGACCATATCACTGCATTTCCTTTCCTGCTTTTATTCTGGGTATTTTAAATGCCATCGTAACCTTGAATTTGCACATAGATTTATTCTGAAGAACGGAGGATCAGAGTTTGATCTTCTATGTTTGTCATTAAAAAGCCTGAGAATTAAAATGGCAAAATATTAACACTGTCGAACTAGGTGAAGTACGTGGAAGTTCATGGTTTTCTGCTTACAATTTGTGGAGGTGTGACAATTTTCAAAATGTGAAGACTATAGTCTTGTTAAATAGTGAGAGCGACTGTTTTGCATCTTTTCACTTTACTAGATTCTACTTTATCTGAGTCTGTTGGGCTCCAGGCCAAATGCTGCTTTTCCGTTCCTCTTCTCAGGGAAAATCTCTACAGCAGCTCCCTGGGAGGAGGGGTGGCCACCTCCCCGATGCTGATTGTGTTCCACGGGAAATACTCCACAATCAACCCCCTCTGGCACATAAGGCACCTGGGTAAGTACTTTAGGAAAACAACACGAACGTGCATTTCAGAGACCCAGGGAGCGCCAAAGCCTGGGAAGCGTGCTACACACCAGCTTCCTCAATGCAAATCCTCCAGGCGACCTAGGAGATTACCTCAGACTCATTTAACCTTCACTGCTCAGGTCTGCAAATGCAGCCGATAAAAATGGCCTACCTGAGAGGCGTGTTTCTAGGAATTCCTGAAAAGCAATTAGATTCATGCTTGGCAAGTACACAGTAGGAGCAAGATAAGCATCAACTATTATTAAAGCTTTCACTGTCAAAACATTTCCACATGCCTTTATTGTATTCTTGCAGTGGCCTGTGGTGGACAAAAGCAAATGTATTAGCATAATGGCTTACGATGCATTTATATAATTGGCAATGTATCTTAAAAGGAAGTTACTGATTGTGTATTGTGTGGAGTCCCTTAGCACTCTCTCATTCACTCTTCACTACATGAGGGCAGGCTCTAGGGTGTGGGTTGGAAGCCCAACTCCGCTACTACCTGTGATCCTGGGCAAGTTATTCAACCTCTCTTAGTTTCTTCATTTGTAACTGAAGCTAACAGAACCTTATAAAGTTTTCACAAAAACAACGGACTACCTAACACATGTAAACTGCTTAGCAGAGCCAGAGACATTCACATTCACGCAAACACACGGCCACAGCCCGTTAGCCGAAACCACTGAGCCAGACCCGTTCAGAAACTGAGATGGGTTTTGAATTTTTGAAAATTGAAGTGGTGCACATACTTATGTTATGCAATACCCTAAGTGGAATCTCGGTTTTGCTGCTAAAGAATTTATTAAAAATCCTTTTGTTTGCAGACATTTTGAGATTATTTTGACATTGAAGATAGTGGATTATGGATTTACATTTATCGAGTGCCCATTACATTTCTAAGCACCGGGCTAAGTCCTGGCAATAAAGGTGAACATTATTTCTAATTCTGGGAACAAGCCTTTAAGGTGGCATTTCCCTTACTCTACCTTTTAGAAGAAAAGCATACACAACTGTGGAAGTGGGGTTCCTGTCTCCTCTTACTGGTTCTGTGCACACTGCTTCTGCCTCATCACCAGAATCTCCTCTGATTTTCCTGAGTGTCTGTGCACATAAAAGCGACACAGTGAAGTTAAGGACGCTATTGTTCCATCTGACTTGATTTACATTAATGCTGAGTTCACTGTGAGGACAAATATCAACATTTCCATGTAATGGATGAGCAGAAACCCCATTAAAGTAGCATGTCTATAAAAAGTGTTCTGTAGGAACAGCTACGGGGAGCTTCGATTGATAAGGTTAGAGTATTTTTATGATCTCAGAACAGAGACTCAGAACTACGTTTTGTGAAATATATCTTATTGACAAGTAGAAAGGGGCAGAATCTTGCCAAGGGAAAGAAGTCATTTTTTCTTTGTAGAACAGAACCTATTCTGTGCTGAGGGTTCCGGAATCAGGGATGGTCTGCAAAGTAAATCTACACAGTGACCATCTGAAAAAACCACCTGGTTTCAGTGTTCTGGAAGTAGAAAGCAATGTAATGCTAATGGGTATTAAGTTTGGGTCTAAACAGAGAGGCTTAAAATAGTAAAAATTTATGAAGCATTTAGCTAAAAGCAAACCTGCAAGCCCCTAGAATCCTTCAGTCACAGAGCTGAGAGATCATGTCCTACTTCATGAGACTTCTCCCATGAAGGTACCTCTTTCCGAGTGAGCATTTCCTCATACAGATTCTTTGGAAGTTGATAATTATTCCAATTATGCCATGATAGCCTGAAACACTGAGCTCCTCTTCTGCAACCGCCTTCACAGCCATGAATAACAGAAGACAGGTGTTTGTCCTTTTCTTACGTCATATGTTAAACTAGAATATCACAATCCTAGTTACTAATATTCACCCTCTCTTTACTCAATGGACTTTGTTGCTTTTCAAAAATATCAAATTCCCTTTCTTAGAAAAAAATTTAACACCTTAGAGGATATTTTAAAAAGATCTACATTTGCAAGATCTTAATGCACTTCTAGAAGAGATATTCTAAAAATATTCTGAGCAAAGGCAATGTTAGGGTAAATGCATAGTCTCTAAGTGATTACTTATGAAGGGGCTAATATTCAACTAGAGATAATAGCTGTGTGTTAAAAAGTGGATCTTTTTTCTAGTTGTATTTCATACAGTAAAAATAAAACTGAAAGAAAATGTTGCCACACTGCAGGCAAGTGTAGGAAAACAAGAACTATAAGTTCTGGGTGGGAGTGAAAGTGTTAGAAGTTCTTTTGGGGACAATTTGATAATCTCTTATCAAAAATTAAAAGGCATACACCCTTCAATTTAGTAATTCCACCTACAAGATTTTTATGCTACAGGTTAGAGCAAAGATTTACAGTTCATATGGAAAATAGTACAAGAATAAACTCTGTTTCGTGTGCTCACGAGTGTAAATGCACTTTTGCCCCAGCCATATTTGTGTGCATGCACGAACATGCATAGAAGACTGTGTTCGTTGTGGCATTGCTCATTTTAGTGAAGGGACCACAACAGCCTAACTGCCCTCAATAAAGAACTCGCTCAATAATCACACATGAGTCATTCTATGAGTCATTAAAAATAATTCAGTAAATCCACATGTGCTACTGTGGAAAGTTTCCTAAGAGTAATTTTAAAGGCAAGTTACAAGTAAACTTTAAAAACACATATATAATATGCATGTGTATGTATATACACAAATACATAATATATATACATACTTACGTACATACTGGTGTACAGGTAGAATATTACTAAAAGATTTCATGAGAAACTCAAATCGTGGTTATTCTGGCCACTTAGGGTGGGTGGTAAACTCTTCATTGTATACCCTTTGATTTAATTTTTATTTTTTCATAATGAACCTATATTCAAATTTTAATCTATCAAGTTTCTATTTTCTAACAAGCCTATTAATTTTCCTATAAATACAATAAAGGCTGGAATCCAGATACCAGATATTCAGAGCACTTTCTGCAAGAAGCAAAATTACTCCACTGGAGTGGAAGGCATAAACCTTGGGACTTCTCCAGTGCCCACAATGACCTCTGGGAGAGCTGGTTTGTTCCAGACCCTGCAGGGATATTTAAACTCCACCACCACGACAGCTGATAGAACTTGGCAAATTTTGAATATTCTCTGTATGAAAACGTGGAATTGTCCACTTGTAACCGACTATGACATTCTTCAGGAACGGTATCTTCGATACGTATGACACACAATGTAAAAAACAAAGACTGCTGTGTGCAGGTGGTAACTTGGGTCCCCTTGGTACGGATTCACTTCCTTAAGTACAAGTGGTAATTGTGGAATCAAGATTATGTGAGTGAAACATACCGTTGGAAAGAAAGAAAGAAACCCTTCTGGGTTTCAGCAATCAGTCTGCTTAACTCAGTGACAATCATATAAAATTTAAAAAATTTCCTAAATGTATTTTTCACATGTAGGTATTTTTTAACAGGTTGCTCATCTTGTCTTTTGTATTACATTTAAAATGTGAATGTCTGAAAAAATAAAATAGTCATAGATTTTGAAATGATTTTCATTGTAGAATACAGTATTCTGTGTAGTAAACATAATAGGCAGAAAACTGATCTCAGGTTTAAAGGAGGAAAAAATACCAGTGAGTCTTGCTACAGAAAAGCCTGTAACTTAATCATTCTTAATAATTTTTATTGTAAAAACCATCACACTTTCAAGTGAATTTAAAAACTTTTTCAATGTTATTTAATGAAAAAGTCTCACACTGTCATGTATGGGATATGCCACCATTTACTACTCGTCTGTCATATTTAATGAAAAACACCATTGTTGTATGCTTGGAAAATCCTCAAGCCCATTCTCCAGTGAGTGTCCATAATTTAAAGGGTATTTTTTCCACTTAAATAAAAACAAATCTATTATAAGGCTACACATTATTATTTACCAAAGCAATACCTAGTTACATGCTTTACATAGTCCCATGAAAAAATAATTCAATTGTTCCTAATCCCTGATGCAAGGCACTTCCAAGCACCCGCACAAACATCCATGTAAACAGCAGTACAGTACAGGATTCAAATAACATGAATGACTTTACACAGCTTGATCCAGACTAAAGGAAAACAAAGTCCAATCACAGCCACAGACAGAAAGCATGTTCAGATTCACAACGAGGAGTTGTTTCTCTTATAAAAAAAAAAGAGGCCATATAATCTTTTAGGGAAAAAAAACACCTGATAAACATTTCATATTGAAAAGCATGCTCCTTGGGTATACATGATCAGGAATCAATGCACATGGCATTTCCAAGTACCCGGCTTTATATCTGCCAGGCCTAGCCATCTGGACTATTTGTAGCACCTTGGAGAAAGCATTAGAAAATCACAAAGGTACGTTACTTCAAAACAACCTTGCCATAAGGTTAACTTAGTCCACAGCAGCAAAGAGTGATGATGTAGAGGAAGAATTTTTAAAATCACTGGCTTATTAGATTTGACTAGTGAAAAAATTCTGTATTATTTATATCAGTACATCTCATGTACATAAAGCACCAGTTTAAATAAGATTATCGAACACCTCCAGCTTCTTGTTGCTCGGCCTAAAGGTGCATTTTTCATCACGATCCGTGTTACATCCTTAAAGCCGAGGAGGATAAAATTTGAATGGTGATAGAGACGGAAACAGAAATTCAGCTCCTTCCCTATCAAATGTATGTCTGTCAAGTAAAACACAGATGTGGCGACACTATTTAAAAGGTCTGCTGCATTCTCTGGAGCCCACCATCCCAGCAGCATGGGTTCTGCCTGTTAGAGGGTTAACACACAGGGGTGTGGAGGCCAAAGCAGGGTTCAAGGCCCTGTCGGGTAAGGCCAGGACAGCCCTGCTGCCGCAAGGCCACACTTTACATTTGCAGGAGTAAGCAACTCTCACAAACAATCACCACCGGTAAGAGGCCCGAGTGTGAACGCACTCGACTCCACTGAGGCTTCACTTCTTGTGAAAATCAGCGCACCTGCCTCTCTCCCGGTGGTAATTCTTATTATTAGTATGCCCTTCTCAGGCATAAAAGGGATAAGGGTGTATCTAGATTTATACTAATAATCTAATATAAATATTCAGGCTGCTGCATTTTAAAGTTACAGATACAAAGTGACTCCCAAAAGAAAATCAATTTCCTCATAAATGAAAAAGGCTTTATAAAATGCTGGAATGATGGGTAATTCAAATACAAAAACTCATATAAAAAAAAACCCCTACATTTTCCTTCTAAACTACTTAGGTTCGTACAGTTGACTCTACCACGCAACTGTACTATGACTACATCACCAGAGTAAAACACTAACAAAATACTTCAGTTCGCAAACTGAGGGCCGCTTCTTGACAGCTGCATTAGAACTGCAGCATTTGGGCAGAGCTGAGAAGCACCGTCCTTAAGCATGGTCTCCTTGCCCCTGGTCTGGCGTCCCACAGTGATTGTTAATGGAAGGAATCTGGTCTGTAAACGACTGGCTTATCCACTGCCCATTTGGAACTTCACCGAAAGCTGGTTCTCCGCTGCCAGCTGCTGCGGGGAAGGGGGAGGAGGTTAGTTTATTCCGTTTGAAAGCTTTAGATGATCAAATGAGGAGAGTTGAGTCTCCAGTGAAGGACAACTGGTGTTAACATAGTTAAGCGAGCTCCTTGAATACAATGATAAGTTTCTGTTCTATTTTCAGATACAGGACTGACAAACCCTCATTTGTTATTCATGGAGGAAAATGCCGCTAAGATGACTTATTAAAGTTAGCGACAAAGAGAATGAGCAGGAAGTTTGTATAAACATTAAATAACCATCACATTTTCTCTGTAAGTCACTAAACAGATTTTTATATTGTAATTCCCATTCTTCAACGATCTACTTTTTTAAAAGACCTTTCCCCCAAACTGACAACAGCCAGTCTTTGCAAGCACACACACAGGGAGAGGAACATACTCAGCCCGTTGGAGGAGAGGCTGCAGGGCTCACTGCTGCACGGGTTCGCACCGTAAGCACCACCATACGCTGCTTCGTAACCCGGGTCGTATTTTTCTTCCTTAACAGCCATCTTCTTTGCATCCTCTGTGAGGAGAGTGAAGGGATTTAAAACTGATTTTGTACAAGAATTTTTGAAAATAGCTTTATTCGGAAATCACGATGCTATCTTTTTCTTGAATGTTCATGTATACTGAGATACATCTTTTTCACTTTTCATAACATATACGACACTAACTCATAAGAACTGTTAAAGCCTGTAAGATTTAATTTGAGGTGGGTTACAGTGTTTCTTATGGCCTCGACATCTGTAGGAGCACCAGATTGGATGGAAGACCATAGTAAGAGGAGATTTTAACAGAGACTAATACCCATTATCAGAGCACTCCGGCTGCAAATATAACTGCTTTCTCTTCTCCTGCTGTTAAATCATAGCAGACTCTCTGCAGTACGTACATACACATGAAATGAAAACGCGCAGCGATGCTGGTGACTCACCTTGGGCAAGCTGCAGGTCAAACGTATACTGAACCTCTTGAACATCTGTGTTTCGTTCAATGCCTTTCAACTGATCTCTTAAGTCTTTCAGCTTAATGTAGTAATGCACTTTGTCCTGGGCTCGCGGGAACTGAGCGCACCTTGCACTGGACGACGGCATCACGTAGCAGAGCTGGAACCGTAGGGTTTCATGGTTACGGAAATCCTGTAATTCTACTGGATCCACTCCTATTGCGACTAGAAAATTTGTCTTTCTCTGGGCTAATAACTTGATACTTACCACATACCAATATATGCAAAGTCAATAAAAGTAGTTGTGTTCCAGTTTAAATTTGTAATATTTACATATTACAAAGTGAATAAATCAAAAACAAGTTGGCTACCCTTCGTGTTCATCTATCCATTAACAGTCTTTTTAATAGTAAACACGTGTTCACAGTTGCAAAGGCTGAAAAAGGCCCGAAGTTTCCAGTGCAGCCTCCCCGCCCAGCTCTGTCTCTGCACCGGGCAGCCTTCCTCCGGGGCCATCAAGGTCGCCAGTCGCAGAGGCAGCCACGACTGTACATTAAATGCGTCTGGATCGCTATGCTCCCTTACCCCTTCTAAAGCACACACACAGGGTAACATGGTCCATTCTGCACCTTGCTTTTGGGATAACTCTGTATCAGAGTAAAAAGAGCTTCCGTTTTTATAAATGTGTGGTGCTTTTCATATTTATTTAACCAGCATCCAACTGTGGGCATGTACTCTGTTTCCAGTCTTTTAACATTGTAAGCTGTGAAAAACCTTGTACATATTTTATTTAGAACACGCGTGCGTGTATCTTTTGGATAAGTTCCTGCAAGTGGAGGAAAATATCTGGATGGGGGCAACGAACTCCCCGCACAGAGCACGACTCTGACACACGGAGGAGCGAGACTGCTGGGTCACGGGCTCTCCGGGTCCAGTGTCTGCCATTTTCAAATCGGCCTCCTTACCGAGTACTACAGAGAAAAGCATTATTTACTTGTTTTGTTTATGAGGCACTGATATGTCTCATTTGTGCCGACACTGATATGTCGGCACAAATGCTTCCAGGTTTTGTAGCAGCACATTCTCCAATCTCAAAATATCCTTCAAATGGAGGGATCCAGAAACTTGAACAAGTAGATATTTTTTATTTCAAAGTTAAATCCCTAACCTTATCAATAACTGCATATTTTACGATAGAGAATAAAATTTAGACAAAATCAATGTGCTCACAGCTCATTATAAGCTACAACGACCTGCCGTGACATGACTTAAGGTCACTGACTGTTGCGCTGCTACAATCGCGTGGCCATGAGCCTCACGCACCTGAGTCTCATCTGGCATTTAAGGGACAATAATGCAGTGTGCGTTAAGAACCAGCGAACTCACACGCACAATTTTGCCCACGAGGACAGGGCAGGTAGGCCTCCATCTGGAGAATGGTCTGTGCTACAGCCCACTCTGTCAATCACATATGTACTAGAAGTTAAACACCAAAGACAGGTGGCGGAAACTTTATTCTGAGGTCTCCAAAAACCTGTCAGCACACTGGCTTCTCTATCATTTAAAATGCCGCCTATAACATACAGGTTTGTGTGTGTGTACTGTTTTTTTTTAAAGTTGTAAACAAAACTGAAAACTATATTTAAGAAGCATGGTTTGAACCAATGTCTGCAGAAGCTCTGCAGAAATGGCAGAGTTTGAAAACCACTGAGTTATTTCGTGATGCCTCCATGTGTCAGACCACAGTACCCAGAGCCAGTCACGTCGGCTAGATGTGTCTGCACCATGTACGTGGCTCTCGAACGGAAGTGGAGCAATTACAGTTGTACTGATCGGGATACCTATATGTTCACGTTTGTTTCACAAGTCAGGGCTAACTTACTTGAATGTGATAAGAATATGCCATTAAATATATTTTGAATATGGTATGTGAGCCAGCTCCTCTCAGTTTTTAGCCAAATAACATAACACCACTGAGGCATTTATCTGATACATGTTTCTTTAGAAAAAGAAAACAAAACTGTATCAGTATCTAAATTAATTTATAACCATTAGTTCAAGTTGATATATAGATACTATTCAAAAAAATACAGTGTTTTTTTATGGCATAAATGTAAATGGATAGAATAAATAAAAAAGACCAACTAGCTAAGAAAAATTCATACTTAGCTGATTTACAAATGTAATTTTAACAACTTACAGTTTCTGTGTCTGGAATCTTATGAGGTTGAAGTCCAAATTCTAAGTTCTTAACCTTTACTCCAAAAACTTCTTTACTAAAAATTTCATAAATACCTAAAATGAAAGACAAACATATTTACATTGCCCATAATGTTACCAAGGAAAAAAGATGAAGTTAAAAGTAAATCTTACATTTTCCATTAAACACTGCTATTCGTGGCTGATATTTCTGTAATTTCTGTACTAGAATACGTCCTCCTTCACGAAATTCTTTACTAAAATTAAATTAAAAAGTCATCAAAACATAAGTATGGCAATGTTTATAATATGCTGAATTCAGATGGTGTTCGGTGACAGGGCCGCTGGCACACCGCTGGTTAGGTTCGGCTTGCCCTGGACACATGCGGTGTCCCCAGAGTACGTGAGGCACCGGCGCGGGCGGAGTCCCAGCCCACAGACAGCCGTGCGATTACCTGGAGAGGTCCTTGCTTCCCGGGGTCGTCCTTTCCACCATATTGGTGAATCCGATACCATACTTCCCTGGTAAAGTGTGATCATCCACATGGCTCAGCTGGACCTCACTCAGTCCTGACATAAAGAGACACTTCCCTGTGAAAGAGGGTTTAGTTTATTTCCACAGATGGTCAAAGGTTTCTGCCCTACGGACTGATGTGGGAGTCTATATCCTATCCTTGAAATTAAAAAAAAAAAAACAAAAACAGATTATAACATAGGCCAAATACCATTCCACACAATTTACTATATCCTAGGTACTACGCATGTATTTGGGTACTACACAAAGGGTACTACACATACCCTTTGCATGTATTACCTCATTTAATTGTTGTAATTATCTCATGAGATAATTACTAGTATTATTTCCTTTTCATAGGGGGGTTAAGGTAAACGCCTGTTGAGAATACACAGCCAGTCAGTATAAGAAACTTTGAAATGGTTCTCCTTTTTAATACCTGGTGATATTACCACCTGCCCCCCAGGAATACCTCAAACAGATAAACACACACCGATGGACTCAGAACACTCAAACACCTGGACAGTGGAGAAAGTGAAAAGTTCAAAATTTTCTAGAGTGGGGCGGGGCGGGGGGTGGTACGCTGGGTGGAGGAGGGCAAAGGGGGAAAAACTGGGACAACTCTAACAGAGTAACAATACAAAGTTTTAAAATAAACAAGCAACAAAATAATGGAGACAACGTGCTATTCATTCCAAAAACATACTATTGTCATTCACCCTGAGTGTTTTTCATGCTAGTCTTCGACAGTCAACTGGTGTTTCCCGAGGGCCTCCACATAGCAAGCCTTGTTCAGTGAGGCAGTGCTCGGGAGGACGGTGTATTACACGCAGGACAGTGCAAGAGTAGTAACAGTTTTGAAGCTCGCTCTACAAGTGTGAAGGCGTTTACTACCATTTCTGCTAGATACAAAGTATCTGCAGAGAATGTCTCCAATCATGGGGCTTCAAGCCTTCCTGTCTCCTAGGAAACATGACCGCAGAACCCTGGGTCGGTCGGCACTCTGCCTGCGCTGGCACAGCCATGCACTGCTGTCGCTGTGTCTGTAGACAACAACTAAAGAGAAATCTTCAAAAAAAGGAGTAAAACTAAGACAGAGTACTCCTTTTCACGCCCCTGTACTCTCCTAAGCCAAAATGTTAACCAGTGACGTGTCGCTCTGTATACACAAAAAGAAAACGTGCATGTACATTTACATATATATATAACCTCTTCTATTAAGAACACACTTTGGTTTTTAAAAAAACTAAAATATGAACAAAGATATCTAGTTTAAAAGTGAAATCATAATAAAAAAGTAACCACTTACAAAAATGGTTTCCAGGTCCAGGGTAATGATGCCCTTTGTAAGCAGCCATTAATCCTGGGTTTATGCCAATCTGGAAAAAAAAAAGTGTATACATTTTAGCGGGGTTTAGGCTTTATGCATGCTGTGGAGGAGTGGTGGACAAAACTGAATTTATTAAAATAAAATTTTAATTTGGCATTAGAAACAGTATCACTTATCAATTCCCTACTCTCGACCTGAAAAAAGTTATTCCATTCTGAGAAATTTCCTTTATGTTGAAGGTTTTGTTGTTATTTTTAAAAACCAGTTTTATTCCCTCCTCTCCCCAGGCCCCCACTCCCACCCAGCGGGGCTGGGAAGAAGGAGGTTCTGGAGCAATCAGTCACCCCATCCCAGGTCCAGCCACACATCTGCTCCTCAACTCTCAGCAAGCAGCTCCCTCCGCATCACCCACACAGCTGTCCGCAAGCTGATGTTTCTTACAAGTGCAGACAAAAATCAAAGTTCAAAATCAGTTATCACTTATGGAGAACTCCCAGATGTCATGCAATTTAGGGAATTACATGGGTTATTTAACTGAATGGCACCCCTGTGCAGGAGGTACTATTATTATCAGCCCTGTTTCACCAGTGAGGTGACTGGTGTTCAGAAAGGCTAAGGCCTGTGTAGGGCCAAACTCATGAGGCAGGACTGGGAACCAGGCAGCCCCACGCGGGAGTCCACCCCCTTACACACTCCCAAATAACACAACTTCGTGAAGGTGACCAAAAGGGCTCTTAGAAATGTCCCTTTTCGGCAAAATTATTTGCATGGATAGAGTCAGGTTAATCCACTAACGCTAATTATAAAGCCAAATGAGGACAAGAGTCCTTACGATCACAATGTCCAGATTGAAGGTCAAAATATCCGGCAGAGTCTTGGTCAAAAGTTCAGCTTCCGAAACACCATTGAAACGGTCAACTTTTCTTTTCACTTTAAACGTGTCTGTAATTTTTTCTTGTTTTTCTTTTGATTTTGTGGACTTGGCAGACTTTTTGGCCTCAGCAGGTTTTTTGGGTTCCACTGGTTTTTTTGGTTGTGTTGTTTTTCTTTTCCTTCCCTTTCGAGTCTCTGAAACACAATGAGTTCCAGGATATGATGCAGAAAACCGTAATTGCAAACTTTAGGCAGCTTTCCCAGAAAAGTCACCCCACCAACATTCTTTTTACCTTACTCTTCTACTTCCCAGCATCAGTCTCCTTTACAATATCTTCCCCTTGTTTCACCCTGGAACTGGGTTCATGCGGCCCCATCCCCGACTCTCCTTCCTCTACTGGGTCTTCTTGAGAGGAAACCTCCGTAATAATCACAGATTGATTATTCACACAATCTTATCTGGCATCTTGGCCTCCCCATGAATACAAAGTATCTATCTATGAATACAAATTAACTATCTATGTACTATTTTATAAGAATTCTAAATGTCAATACATAAACAGTTAAGTAAACAAATGAAAGAGTAAGGAGATAGCAAAACACAGGGGAGAGGAAACATTTATCTCAAAATCCTCAAAATTCCAGCAGTAGAAAGCCTCAAATGGCTTGTGTGCTCGTTTTAGAGATCGTGAGTGGGCACGCTGTTCCACACACAGCCAGAAAAGTAAATTTAGAGGTGCTGAGGATGAAATCTCTGGCTGGCAGTATTTTTTCAAAAGGCAAGACCAGGGATCCAATCTTAGGACCTAAAGAAGAGTTTCTCAGTAACACTACTGACATCTTATCTTAAGCTGAGTAATTTTCGGTGCCGGGGTCCTGTCCTGTATATTATAGAATGCTTAACATTCTATATTGAACAGCAACCTTGGCCTGTGCCCACTAGAGGCCAGTAGCACCCTGCCAATCATGGCAATTAAAGGTGTCTCCAGATAATGACAAATGTCCCTAAGGAGCAAAATCACCCCTGGTCACAAACCACTGCCCCAAAGTATCCAACGGGAAGCCTTGCTTTTCTTACCCTTAGTTCTTTAACATCACTTATAATTTCCCAGGCTCCTACCCCACACTCCTACTGTTTGGTGTCTCTCCACCCTGGCCTCCTGTCCTTCTTTCCACTCCCAGGCCAAGGGATCCGCCTCTACTGGCTTATAGCTGGGACAGTCCTCGTCTGCCTGCCCAGAAACACAGGGAGTGTTTCTCAGAAACACAGAAGTCAAGGGCAGGGCTATCTCCACAGCCCTGGAGTTAGATGTGCTCCTGGAATCATAAATTGGAACTCTGGGCATCTCTCTCATACAACACTGCTGCCTTCTCTCCACTGCCTAACCCCCAGATCTATTCCCCTCTCTTCTAACTCTCTATCTTGGCGACTGGTACCTCCTTCATCCAACTGCCCGGGAGTTACTTCTAGGTTTCTCTTTCTCCTTCGTCCCCACATGAAAGCAGTTTACCATGGCCGGGCAATTACATAATTCTCCCTCCTGAGTAGTTCCTAATTCTGTCCTTTTCCACCCCTTCAGGTCCTCTTTATTTCGTCCCCAGATTATTTAAAGAGTCTCTAACACACTCCTTGTTTCCAAGTTCTGCTTGCTCTCTACCACGTGATCTATTGTCTATAATACTTGCAGACTGATATTTTTACTTTATTGATTGATTGGTTGAATTTATTAGGGGTAACATTGGCTACTAAAATTATATAGGTTTCAGGTATACAATTCCAGGCTGATATTTTTATTTTTTAAAAGATTTTATTTATTTATTTATTTATTTTTAGAGAGATGAGAAGGAAGGGAGAAAGAGAGGGAGAGAAACATCAAAACATCAATGTGAGAGAGAAACATCAATTGGTTGCCTTTCGCATGCCCCCCACTGGGGACCTGTCCGGAAACCCAAACCCGGAATGTTGCATGGGTGACCCTTCAGTTCTGAGGCCAGGGCTCAATCCACTGAGCCACAGCAGTCAGGGCCAGGCTGATACTTTTAAATGCTGTTATACTAAAGTCACTCTGCTTACATTCTCTCAACACCCCCTACTGTCTTCAGGATAGGATGTGTTGGGGTGGCCAAAAGTTCTTTTGTTTCTTTCCTTTAGGTGAATCTAGTAGCACTTCATTGTCTTTAACTTTATTTGAAACAATTTTGTTGGATTGTATTGTGACAGCTGTCATACCGGTGTGCATTTAAAAAACTCAAAATTGGTGAATTTTTGTGTAGCTGTTTTAATACTGAAGATGGAAGAAAATAAGTGACATTAT
This sequence comes from Trachops cirrhosus, assembly GCA_028533065.1. Lineage (NCBI taxonomy): Eukaryota > Metazoa > Chordata > Mammalia > Chiroptera > Phyllostomidae > Trachops > Trachops cirrhosus. The sequence continues at coordinate 12,175,900 of CM052539.1, forward strand.
CGGCATATTAAGCTTTATTATTTCAAAAAAGTAAAAACATAACTGAAACACAAAAAAAGATTTGTGCAGTGTGTGGAGAAGATGCTGTGACTGATCGAACGTGTCAAAAATGGTTTGTGAAGTTTCATGTTGGAGATTTCTCACTGGACGATGCTCCCTGGTCTGGTAGACCAGTTGAAGTAGATAGGGATCAAATTGGGACATTAATTGAGAACAATCAATGTTATTCCAGGTGGGAGACAGCCAACATACTCAAAATATCCAAATCAATGAAGTTATTGGTGAAAATACAAAATGTGTCTTTTATTTTATGGAAAAAACGGAATGAACTTTTTGGCCAACCCAATACATTTTTTTTTTTTTTTTTAGGTTAATCAAGCCTCACTTGCCCTCTATCCAGGCTCATCTCTCACCATTTCTTTGCTATAAGCCAGAATCCAATGATACAGAATCACTATTTTTTAACTGTTTCGCTTCTTCTTGCCTGTGCTTTGTGCCTGCTTCTCCCTCGACCTGCAATTTTCCCCAGCCCACTCTGCATGGGGATCGTCTCCTTACTCCTGAGTTTCTGAGCTCTGGAAGCTGCCTCTGAGCCTTGGTCCGACTTAGGTGTCCACCCCGTGGGCTCTCACAGCATCCCATGCCCCTCTTCACTGCGTTGTGTGCTGAGGCACGCTGTGTGCTCACTCACTATTTTCCCCTACTAGATTAGGAGCTATTCCAGGGCAGGATCTGTGTTCTTTTATCACATGCCTGATGCATACCAAGTACTTGAAACATAGGTTAGACGTTTTTCCCGGGCTGGTGTGGCTCAGTGGATTGAGTGCCGGCCTGCAAATCAAAGGGTTGTCTGTTCAGTTCCCAGTCAGGGCACGATCTGGATTGCAGGCCATTCCCAGTAGGGGGTGCACAAGAGGCAACCACCCATTAATGTTTCTCTCCCTGTATTCCCCTTTCTAAAAATAAATAAAATCTTTAAAATAAAATTAAATAAATAAAATGGGTATTAAACATTTTAACACTAAAATAGAGCTAAAACTGATCATTAAACCTTTTCTTAAAAAAGTCAGCTGATCCGATAGCTGATTTCCTACAGTATCCCGGTGAAAGCTACCTTGTGCGGGTTCTTGGGCAGGAGCTGGCTCTGCACCTTCTGCTGGTATTTCCTGCTTGTTCATAACTTCCGTGTCAGGCGCTTCAGCCATCATTTGTTGAAATGGAAAGTTATAAAAAGCTTGAGCTTGCTGAAGGGAATAGCTGAAAGAACACAGGACGATAAAATTACCCACATGTAAGTTTAAGTGATCAGTTATAAAAAAATTGTCAGGGTCCAAATATTTGGAAACCAGACAAGTATTTATTTAGAGTTGACAACAGATGCGAAGTGAGGAGAAAGCACTATCCTCATAAGTACACACTCACCCAGCCTTCGCTGAGCGCCTACTAACCAGACATTAATTAATTCTCACACCGTTTAATGACAAGATGTGTCATCAATAAAACTGAACAGTCCTGTTAAGTCAGCCTGTAGCTTCTCTGAAATGAGATCATGGGAATTTTCTAGTAGAGAGACATGAAGGGCCCACTAGTTCACACAGGAACACAGAAACAATTTGTGTTCCTACTTTCAGTGTTTATTTCTCTTGTCGCAGAGATTCCCCCAACCTAACCCTCCCCCAGCCTAACTCTCCCTGGGTTTTGAGATGAATTTAACATATAACATTGTGTAAGCATGTTCACTGGGTACACTTGCACACTGCACAGCGATTGCTACTACCACAGCCTTAGCTAACACCTCCATTGTGTCACGTAAGTACCACTTCTTTTTTGTGGTGAGAACATTTAAGATCTATTCTCTTAGCAACTTTCAAGTAAGTAATAGCATGGTGATGCTGTACATTGTTCCCAGAACTTGTTCATCTTTTTTTTTTACTTTATTGAATTTATTGGGGCAACATGGGTTAATAAAATTATATAGGTTTCAAGTGTACAATTCTATACTACATCATCTGTATTGTGTATTTACCACTCAGGTCGAGTCTCCTTCCATCACCATTTATCCCCCCTTTACCCTCTTCTACCTGGAAATTTGTACACTTGAACCAACATCTCCCTCATCTCACCCCTCTTCCACCCTAATCTAAAGTTCTCTTAAATGTGGGGGCGGGGTGGGGGAGAAAATAAATATATGTTGCGAGTTGAAATAAAATAAAGTTCTCCTTTGGTTTATGTGCCTGTTCATTCATTCATTCATTCATTCATTCATTCATTGGATCTGTTTTTTCATTGTTGCTGGGTTTTTGGTTTTTCTGCCACTAAATGAAGACATAGAAATGAATATTTATGAATGTCTATGAATTTATGCAGAAAAAAACACTCTAGATCTTTCTTCTGAACATGATGTAAACTTTGTTCAAAGTATTCTGTTCACCGTAAGGGACAGAGACCTTCACAGCCAACAATTTTCCCCAAATATTTCTGATGACCGTAAACCACTACACCTCCAGCTGTTGCCATCAGCACAAAGCTAGGGAAGGAAACACACTTTATGCAACTCAAGTTACACTAATGCCAAATAATGCCGTATGACACGCAGTAGGAAAAGAACACTAGGAAGTAAGGTGGGTAAGTGCTGTTTACTATCTGGAGAGAAAAGTCGTATGCTCTGTGGTAAGATACTCTACTTACGGGGCTTCTTTCTCTTTGCGTGTGGAGAAAGAAGAGTCGGAAAACAGAAATTAAAAAGGCAAACCAGTACACTTTAAGCGGATCAATTTTATGGTATGTGCCTCAGATCCTAATAAAACAGTGGTAAAGGGGCAAACCGAGCTTTCCCCTGGAAGGGTGTAAAGGGCGGAGACAGACGCCAGGCTCTCTCCGTGGGCAGCCGGGCTACTGGTGCAGAAGACAGATTCGCAAAGAAAGCCAGAGGCTCAATCCCCTGTTTCACAATGGACAGATCACCAGAGAGGCTTTTTATTTTATTATTTTTAAAAAGATTTTTAGAGAGAGAGGAAGGGAGGGAGAAAGACAGGGAGAGGAACATTGATGGTCTGCCTTTTGTACAGGCCCCGACCTAGGACCGAACCCGTGACCCAGGCACGTGCGCGCCTGGGGATGGAGTCAGTGCCCCTCGGTTTTGCGGGATGACGGCCCACCGAGCCACACCGGTCGGGGTTAGGAGAGGCATTTAAATTTCAAGCTATCTTTAAGGGTACATTGATTTTAAAAAGTTAAGAATGAGTAAGAAGGATATCAAACTGTATCTGAAGAATTTTATTTCTTTAAATATATTGTTCTCAAATTATGTAAAAAATTTAAAAACGATTTAGCAAACATTAATATGAGAAAATACTATGCAGCACCTAAAAATTAAATGTGCGGACATTCTGTGAAAGCACAGAAAACACTGAATATATGTTTTAATGTGGAAAAGAATACAAAATAGTACTGTAAAGTAAGGTTACACATAGAAAAAAAATGCGGCCAAGGACTAGAAGTTAGAATATAAAAACGAAGGGAAGTGCTTAAATTGTGCCTGGCACAAAGTAGAACATCCTCCTTTTCACACTTTAATACTACTTGTAGCTCTTTTCATAAACTGTTCCAGGACATTTACGATTTAAATACTCTAATGAGGCGCTGGGTAAGGCTAGGTCACATTGCGAGATCGTGGGCAGCTGACCCTCTGGGAATCCTAGTAAAACGAACTGTGACTTCGCGGCCCGGGCAGTTTTCCCAGAGGCTCACAGCCCCCTTCAGCTGGAATATATGAAAGGAAAGACATGTGGTCACAATGAACGAGTGGCCAGAAAACGCACGAGGTCTGTTCTTACTCTGTCACACTGTCAGGACCGCGCAACCTTCCACCCGCCCTTCCCCAAGCTTCCTGCTACGGCTCTCAGAGTTTCACGGACGGTTCCATTTCGAGTGCTTCACAGAAACCCAAGCCCACAACACACACCGTGGCTGTGTCCACCGCACACCCACGTTTCTGTGTGCGTCATGCAGGGGGTTACTGTACCCGTGGTGTGCAATCATGCTACCCACGTGTAATGTGCCTCCGTAACTCTCCCTCAAACGTGTGGGCAAGAAGGGCACATTATACACGGCAAAACAGGTAAATTTGGGAGACACCATTCACATTCCAAAAGGATTCTGACCCTTAAAAAATAAATTTCCAAAATGTGGCTCCCTTATCATATGTAGGAGTCATTAAGGATCTTGAGGGATTCTGGGGCTTGGATATTGAAAATTAACATTTTCAAAATCAGTTAACTAAAGTGAAAAATAATGAAGAAAAATATTGGAGTTTTATTTTATGTATCAATTTTGAAAAAAAATCTAGAAATCTATAGTATTTAAGTGATACTTTGTGGTAAGTTAAATTAGAACAGAAAAATTAGAAACGAAAAATAAAACTATGGAAAACAGAAATGTGTAAGTCCTACGGTAACATACTATCTCTGAATGTTTACATTTAGTCTGACCATTTTACAGCTTCCTAACAGACGGAAGAAAAGGAAAGAGGGTGGATTACCACATTCTTATTGCTTGGCAGAGGCAAGCATGCTATCTGTACAAAACCCATCATGAACCTGAATACTAGAAAACTAAGGGACTCTGGATAATCTCATTTTCTTTTATCTAACAGTAGTTAAATTTGTAAGCAACATAAACATCCTTCATCTTTAATGTAAATATATTTGTTGTATTTATATATGGTAACTGCCACTTCCTAACTCAGAATTCTGCAATGTTGACCAACAATAATAATTATCTCTGTATGAGAGAAGAGCTACAAAATAGCACTCCGTCAAGTCATTCATCCTCACAGGCGCTCAGTTCCCTCACCATGAAAATGAGAGGCGAGATTTGGTGATTTCTGCATTTGTATATGGAGAATGTGTAGAAAACAGGGCCAAATCTGTCCAGACTCCAGACATATCCCAAAAGAGTTTTCATTTTTTAGAACTCTCTGATATCAAAGTTATAAGTATGAATGATTTTTTAAAAGACTTTATTTATTTAGTTTTCTTTTAGAGAGAGGAAGGGAAAGTGAAAGAGAGGGAGAGAAACATCAATGTGTGGTTGCCTCTCATACACTCCCAGCTGGGGTCCCAGCCTGCAACCCAGGCATGTACCCTGACTGGGAATTGAACCAGTGACCCTTTGATTCACAGGCTGGCACTCAACCACTGAGCCACATGAGCCAGGGCTGAATGATTTTTAATTGATTTTAGAGACGGGAAGGAAGAGAGAGAGAGAGCAACACAGATTTGTTGTTCCACTTATTTATGCATTCACTGGTTGCTTCTTGTATGTGCCCTGACTGGAGGTTGAACCCACAACCTTGGCATATTGAGATGATGCTCTTACCAAATGAGCTACTTGGTCAGAGAGGTATGAATGGCTTTATTTCCTCTTCTTCACTCTTCCCTATCGTTTATGATTGTCCCCACCTGCTCTGTGTGCTGTCTCTTGTCCCTGCCACTAACTGCCCTTCCTTTTTCCTAGCCTCCCTGTGCACTCCCTTTCTCCTGAACTGCACTGCTCCAAGGGTAGGTTTTTACAGTTGCTGAAATTGATAAAGTGTGTATTTTCCTGAACTGTGTATTTCCCAAGTCTTTCTCAAAACACACACGCACACGCACACACGCACACACACACGGAGCTGACCAAGGAGTCCAGTTAATTCAGATTTGCTGTATTTCAAAAAACTAATTCTTTAAGGTTTTCTCTAAAAGGAACAACTCCAACTTTTTAAATCCACAATTGTTTTGCACTATTTGAGAGACTGCAGTTTCTTTTTCTAAATACACTTGTCCCAGTCCGTTCGGGCCACTCCAACAAAATACCATAGACTGGGTGGATAAAGAGAGCCTGCTTCCCGGCTCACAGAGGGCTGCCTCCTCCATGTGTCTTCACGTGGTAGAGGGGTGACCGGTCTCTCTGGGGATCTCCTTTATAAGAGCACTAATCACCTCCTAGACCCGCCCCCACACACCCCACCATCAAATACCATCACACTGGGGATGAGGCTTCAACATATGAATTTGGAGGGACATAAACATTCATAGCAACATTTTATTATCTTCATTTAAACAAGCATAATATACAACACTGAATACTTAGAAAAATGTCAGTCAATGCTAAGCAATCCAAACACTCAAGTAAAAAGGACTAATTATGCAAACTATGATGGAATATCATAACTATTTAAGGATTCCATTCAATATTGCTTAAGTGGATGTGAGTGTATTAGCCACACATTACGGGGTACTTGCTGTGCACAGTCTACCAGAAACCATAAAAGCAAAGATACAGAATAAGCCAGAGCCCCCAGTTCATTTAGCTACTCTTCATGTAGTATGATTTCAAGCTTCCCCACTATTTGGTCATGTTTGGTGCTCAGAAGCAAACAAAATAAAAACACTTCAGAAACAGCCCCATCATCCTGACACTGAGCAGGGCGATCGATCGACTTCCTCATCCTGGAGACATCACAGAACCCAACACGTGGGCTTTCCTGACACTCCCAGCACACTGGTGATTCACACTGCGTTCCCCATCGGCAAAACTTCCTCTTTTACACCTCTCCTTCGTCTCACGTTTGGATCACTGATTTTTCCACACCTAAACAGAGGACTGTGCCTCTTTCTGTAAAAGATGATTCACCATTCCAGCCCGTTGGGATTGATCCGGATTCTGAGTCAACCCATCAATTCCACAAACCCTCCCAGAGTTAGGTCACAGGCAGATCTTATCATTTCACCAGCACCCTGAAGTTGTTAAACTTCTGAAGAGAACGAAGTTGGGGTCGAAGCAAATGGCACATCAGTACAGACCTCTCTTCAGCTTGCCCTTAACTCTTTCAGTAGTTAACCAGTTTTGATTTCACCTAATTAGACTGCCATCAACCCGTCCTCATTTTGCTCCCTCCCACCCCCATCCCCATACACAAGTGGTATGGCACACTGCCTGGGTTCAAACTTCGGCTCTGCCACTTCCTAGCTCTTAGACAAGTTCCTTAACCTCTTTATGTCCCAGATTCCACATCTGTAAAATGAGAATAGTTGTACCTAGTTCATTGGTTGTGAGGATTACATTAGTTAACAGGTGTAATAAAACACTTAAAATGGCACCTGGTATAAACTAAGTTTGCCATCACAATAATAAAAACAGCAGGAAATGATGAAATATTTAGGTACCTTCTGTCATCATCCTTCTGATGTTGTCTAGTCTAATATCGTTATCTAAAAGGGAATGACCTAGCATGGTAGGTCTTGCTTTTTTCTGCACTTATACTATAGCCTAGTGGTCACTAGTTCCTTTTAAATATGCTCAATAACCACTGAGAAGTAATCATTTTATTTAGGGTCAAAGTCCATAAGAGGGCAGATTCCACCTTTGGGAGAAACAGGGACCCACACATTTATTTTCTGGCTTCAGACCCCTCTCCTGTCGCCTACAAGTTCTCAAACACTGCTGTGTGTGGCCTTTCACTTGAAATCTAACTCATCCAGGCCAGGAAATATAATTTCTGCTACAGCAGCTGAAGTTTTCCTAAAGGACCTCATTGATCTTTAGCTTTAAATCTCTTAGAGACATTCATTCCCCCACTTCTAGTCTGCGATCACTTTTTTTAACATAGGAGATGAAAAATAAAAATCAGAACTAAGTGCTTATGTTTCTGTCACTACTAACACCACGTAAACTAGGCAGAAAACCCGAGTCTTTCTTGTCCTTCTCGTTGTCCGAACAACCAAAAGTTCTTCTTGCTCTCTTTAACACTTCTACGATGCTTGATCTTATTCGAGGGTTAATGTTTCCTGTCTGTATTCTCAATGGTCCATGTGACACTTTTTCCAGTCATTTTTGATTTGCCATCTTGTTTCCATCTTTGGTAAATGTCTTTTTCATGCTTGATCTCATTAGAAACATACTGGCCCTATTCTTCCTTTTTTCCTCTCTGGTTAGGCTGTAAGTGCTTATGATAGCTCTTGAACTATCTTCTCTTTTTAAAACAGTCTATACCCACAGAATTTTTTTCTTTGAATTTTCTGAAGTTAATCTTCCAAAGTAAAAAGCAAACTCATCATTTTCCAGGATTCCATGCCATTCCTTGATTAGCACAAAGTAAGGGTGACAGAAGACCACTTTCTTGGGATTGTCTGGGGCCTGTCATTTTAGAATTCCCAGCAATAAACTCCTTACAGTATTAACGCAGAATTCTCCATGTTTCCTGAGGGTAAAGTTTTGCAAGTTAAAATTTAAAAATGATCTATAACCCTATGGATTAAGTGAAGACAGAATATAAGCCAGTTTTGAGCTAAACATTGTACCAGAGACCTATTACTTTGCTTTGTAAGACACTGAATAAGGTCTTATAAACATGCAGTTCATCTGATGGTAGGTTTTTACCCAAGTTTCAATTCTGATCTGAAGATCGCATGGGTGAGAGTGATTTTCACAAGTTTTGCTGAATTCTTTTATTTGTAAAGTTCTGGGAAATGAAGTGGAGTACTTCATTTCAGGATTTGACCCACAAAGTCAGGATAAAGTCCCCCTTTATCTACATGTCTCTCTTTCTAAACTTTGAGACTATGTTGGTTACTTAACCCTTTCCCCATAACCCGGATTCACAGAATGTCAGAACTGGATCGCAGAGATGCCCTATTTTACGACGTAAACGGGCCCAGAACAGTTAAGTGTCTTGCCTAACATCAGGGCCCATTAGCCACTGAGAGTGAGAATAATTCTTCATAGGTCTAATAGTATTTTAGTCCAATATAGATCATCACTTTATTTTTAAAAAAGACCCTGTTACTTAACATATCCAATTATTTTTTTCATTTGGTTTTCTGCCAGTTCAAATCTCGAAATCTCTGACTTTGCAATACATTTTCTTCCACGCGTCCAACACTCCCCAAAGGACATGTTAAAAGTAGACTCTTGAGTTCGTCCCCAAGACCACTAGACGACATTTTTAGAGGACTTCTTGGACTGTTATCCACAGTGTCAGAAATCAAGAGCTCTAGGCTGGCAATGCTATCTACCTCGTGGCCCCTGACGATGCTTTCAGCAAACCTTTGGGGAAGGAAGCCACAGTAAACCTAATTCTAAAATGCAAACTCTGGAACGGATACGATGATACTGCATCTTCACAGCTCCTTCACATATAAGAAGGGGTGAAGGAAATGCAGCCAAGAACGGCAGCCAGAAATATTAGCAGGAGACTGCTGATTGCTTACTAACGCATTTTAGAACCGGCTAGACACCGGAAACGACTGAAAAGATGGGCTCCAGTGCTAGAGAGACCGCAACAGGACGGCCTGCGTGGGGAGGTGCCAGGGCAGGCTGGCAGTGCGCACGCGCGAAGCCGGCCTTTGTATCGGGCCTCGGCACTTAAAGACCCCCGGCGAGTGTGCGTGTGTGCGTGCGTGCGCGCGCCCGCCGGCCAGCGCCACCGTGAGGGGCGCGGGGGGAGGGGCGGTGCTCCGCCCCGGCCTTACCTGCCAGCGTTCTCCGCTTCCATTCCCTGCTGCCGTTCGCGCGAACGGCTACTTCTGCCGGGCAAGGGAGCGATGTCGCTGTAGTATCTTGGCGTACGTACAGCGGTTCGACAAAACCGAGAGACCTGGACACGATCGGTGGCAGAACTGGGACAGCAGCTACCGTTCTAGCTCCTCCCCCAACCTTCTGGTTCCCCCTCCCCACAGTGCAAACCCCACTTTTGCGGGGCGCTTCCGTCCTTTCGGCGCCAAGTCCCACGACTTGTGGGCGTCACGTGTCACAGGACAGCCCAATCGAGTGTCTACCTGCCGCTTGGCCTTTCGGGAAGGGTGGAGGACAAAAAGGTGGGAGGGTGAGCGCTCTGCTGACGTAAGTTCTTGTCCCCCCCAGGACTCTTAGGGGGTGGATGGGTGGTGGGGGTGAATGGGTGATGATGTTCTCTGGGGACGCTGGGTAGGTGGGGCGGTTATGCTTGTCATCAGAATTATCCAGGCCTTTTCACCCCAAATTTTACCCTGGTTAAAACCTATTTTGTATTAATTGTGAAGCATGTTGAGGGAGAAGGAAGAGTCTATGGAATCAGAAAACCTGGGAGTCCAGGCCATTGTACCATCTTGGGCTTCAGGTTCCTAATGTATAAATTGAGGTGATTGTGAAACTGCTTTTTAAAACTTTACATAAACTATTGTCTGCTTTACCTTGGGTGTGTAAAAAATGTCAGTTTGAAGCCTATAATAGTAGATGCCATTCAGGCATCTTTATAATGTTGGTTATACACATGGTTTTCTTTATAACCTTACAGACCAACCCTGTTTTTTTCTCAATGGCTCTTACAGCTAGTTTTTGTCTCATTAGTTCTCAAGTTGTCATTGGTACTGTACAAGGATTTCATTAAATAACTTAATGGCTCTTTCTCTTTCTCTAGTTTGCATGATGAAAAACATGGCTGCTGTATTAGTTTTCCCTAGTTAAGCTGTGGTAACAGCTAACTCTAAAATCTCAGTGGTTTACAGCAACAAAGGTTTATTTCTCACTAATATAACGTGCGCTGGGAGATGGCTGTGCCTCTGTGCTTTATGTGCTGTCTTCATTCTGCGATCCAAGAAAGGGCTTTCATGAGTAAATGCAGAATGATTAGTTTGTATTATGTAAGTTATTTAAATAAAACTTTTACTATTTTAAAACTTTTCAGAACCTTTACAAATACTGTGTCCCTTAGTAGGTACTACTCAGAACCTGACTCGTGGTAGGTATATGTAAAACCTGGTACTTTTTTCCTTTTTTTCATGCAAGTGCCTAACTTAAGCTTTGATTGTGGCATTCATTTCAAAGAGGCATCCACTTTCATAGACTGGCTATCTGGAACAAACACGTTGCCAGGCACACACACATTAACACACACGCCATCTAGAATAAAGACATTACCAGACAGGCAGATACACATGGATGCACACACGCGCACACATGCACACACATGCAAGCACACATGCACACTCTAGGTTAAAGAGCCATTGAGGAGCCGGGCCACCTCCCAGAACTGCTTTACTTTAGGAATCTTGGTTGATTTCAATAAAAGACCATTGGGCTACTTGTTTTTCCTTTTCCCCTGTGCTTTAAATTTTCACTCTTTTGTTTTATATTCACTGGTAAAGAGTGAACTCTGAAACCCTAGGCACCTGTACTTGACTCCAGTAAAAGCAGAACTCCAGGTCCATGCACATGGGCACGCTCACTCACTCTCTACCTGCAACCTTGCTGTGGGGCCGCAGGTGTGCTGTGTAATTTCCAGGTCTTATAAATAATAAACCTGAATCTTTTCAAAGTTTCTCGATGGCTATTGCTGAAGGGTGTCTTGCAGCCATAATAAGAACCATAAGGGCTGGTTCATTTACAACATTGGGTGGTGATAGCCTGAGACCAAAACAGTAGGTGTCCATTGAGTTATTTGTTGAATTAATGAATGAACAGCAGTGCATCCTCTTTTTCTCTGGTTTCTAACCACCTAGGATCACAGTCTAGAAAAGTGTTGAAGCAGGTGCCTTCTAATTGATTTCAGAGAGGTAAATCTGGTGATGGAAAGTATGTGTAAGAGCTGCAAACTTTTCTCAGGAGGTTTTTCACTCAGCAAGAGCTGCCCTGGGCAACCAGCATCTCCCTCACTGTGGGGCTGCACCTTCTGGGTCTGCCAACTCCATTCATAACCTCAGCAGACTAGGGGCCTCAGTGTAGTTCTATCTTATGAGGAGATTACTGGAAGATTGTTGGGGAGCAGGACATTGAACTTGGGGATGGTGAAGCAATCAACAAAGTGGCTCCTGTTCTATCATGTCTCGCTCACCACCCTGACTCTGCCTGGAAGACAGACTTGTTCTGCTGTGAGCTTGATTGGGGAAGCCTAGGAGAAATCTCCTGTCTTTGCCAAATATGTCTGTACCTCCAAGAGATCTTGTATGATGGGAAAGTGAAAGAATGCCAGGTCACTTCACCTTGTTTCCCTTTTCCTCCCAGTCCTCCCGTTCCTTTCTAGAACCTAGTAAGCTTGCTTACAGTGGTTGCCCAGGGAAGAAAGCAATGTGGAGGGATTAGAACGGCACAAAGAAACTTTGGGTGTGATAGATACATTCATTATTTTGATTTTAAGAATGGTTACACAGGTGTACACATGTCAAACTTCATCAAATTTTATGCTTTAAATATGTGATTTATTTTATGTCAAATATACATCCCTGTTTAAAAAGTGGGTATATCACGATTCATCTTACACACACAACCATAATCTTTTGGAATTGCCTTGCATTAACCTTTTCTTAACACAAATCAATCCATAACCAAAGCACAACCTAAAAATGCATAATTAAATATTGTCGATTTCAGGTTTCCTCTTTTCCAGTAGCATCATAGCACAAAGGTATAGAGCTGTCTCGGTGTAGTTGTTTCAGGCATCAGAGGACATCTGGCACAAGGACAGAGTGCTTTTAACTTCACTCACTAGAAGGTGACCTCACCTAAGCACTCACACGCAGCGTGCCAGTCTCCACCCGCTTGTTAAAGGTAGTTAATGCCAGCAATTTGTGCACATGAAGGGACAAATGATGCACTAATCCAGCCAGAGCCGAGCCCAAGCCTCGACATCTGCCAGGGAAATCCTACCACGGGGGAGTGATGAGGGAGGCAGACACCTGGGCTGGGAAAGACCTGGGCCGGGAAAGACCTGGGAATTTTTTTTTTTAAATTCTGGTCCCAGCCCCAAGTCCCACTTCTGCCCAGTTCACAAGCCTGTCTGCAGTGCCCCCACTTTCCTCTCTGGCAGGGCCCCAGCCCCTGCACGTTCTGTGTGTTCTGATGGCTGGCTGCTTGGGCTTCTGAGCACATTTCTGCCCGCTTTCCGACCGGCCAAGTGGGAGTGCCCTCCAAGGTACAGTCGGCCCGTGGGCGCACACCTAGGGCAAGTGGGAGTGCAGCCTGCAGTTCTAGAGTTTGGAGGGGTGTAGGGAAACAAGGCGGGTGGGCCTTCCACTGATTCCCACAGAGCTGTCTTTAAATTCTGGAGGACCAGCCCCCAATGTTAAGAAACCATTGAAGGCTGGTTCCAGGCCAGGTGGGGGTTCGCCCTCTCAATGCCCTCGTTTTATACATGAGAACTCCGGGCGCAGGGGTGGAGGAAACGATGGTCTTCTGACCCTGCCCCACACTGCTGAGAGACTTGTTTCCTGGCTGGGTTTAGACATGAGCTGGAAACCTACTAACACTGCCCGCTTTCCCTCCCCGCCCAGCTCGCCGACCATGCCTGCGGGAGTGCCCTGGACCAGCTACATGAAGATGATGGCAGCCAGCCTCCTGGCCATGTTCGCAGGGGCTGAAGTGGTGCACAGGTACTACCGGCCGGACCTGGTGAGTGCAGGAGGGTCCTCGTTCCTGGGTCTGGGACCACTCCGCTCTCCTCGCAGCAGCAAAAGTGATCTTAAAGTCAGGAGCACATCTGCCCTGGACCTAAAAACCTGATGACGCCATCCAGTTGCATTTACAGCCAACGCCATGTCCTCATGGCCTGCCTGCTCTAACACAGTCTTCCCCAGAAATCAGGCGCAGCCTTAACGTCTTACACAGTCTGGCACCTGCCTGCCAGGGCCCGTACCTTATATCCTGTCCCCCTTGTTCCCTCTGTTGCAGCCACACTAGCTTCCTTGCTGTTTCTCAAGTTCGTCAAGCCTGTTCCTACCTCACGGCCATGCTTTATCGCTTCTTGGAGTGCTTTTCTCCCAGATCTTACCTTGGTTTCCTTCAAAACTTCAGGTCCCTTCTCCAAGTCTCCAGCAGTGGGGGCCCTTCAAAAGAAGGGACAGTGGGGGCCCTTTGGACAGCTTCAAAAGAATTGCTCCTCTGCTGCTGTGTCTCCATCCTTTGTTTCCACAGAGCACAGCGCACAATTTACAATTACTTTATTCCTTTGTCTGTTTGCTTCTTGTTTCCTCCACTAGAATGTAAGGTCCACAAAAGGACTGTGCCGCAATAAGACACCACTTTATAACCACTACGCTGGCTATTAATTAAAAAACCCCCAGCTAATGAGAAGGTTTGGTGAGGCTGTGGAGAAATTGGAACCCTCGTACAGGGCTGTGAGGGATGGGGAAGGGTGCAGCCGCTGTGGCGAACAGCCTGGCAGTTCCTCGGTTAGACACAGAGGGAGTCGTGTGTCCCAGCCATTCTGCTTCCCGGTTCATGCCCGAGAGAAATGAAAACTTACGTCCACACAAAAACTTGTACATGAATATTTCTAGAAGTATTCCCGTATTTTGCTGTGTATAATGCGCACCCACGTTTTTGGCCCAAACTTTCAGAAAAAAAATCTTTCATTTTAATTTTTAATTCAATTTTTCACTTATTTATATTTAGATATTTGTTTTTTGTATTTTAAAGGAATTTTAGCATTTATTTTTTTAACATATTATGGTACAAGAAATTTTATCTAACAAATAATTACAAAACACAAGAACAGATACAAGGTACAAGAAATTTTATGTACCAGTAACTACCATGTATAATGCGCATCCTTATTTTCCCTCGAAAATTTGGGCAAAAAAATGTGCATTTACATGGCAAAATACGGTATTTAGATGAGCCAAAAAGTGGGCACAATCCAGGTTGTCTGTCAGCGGAGCAGTGGACATACAGAAATGTGGCATGCCCATGTAATGGAATACTGTTTGTCCCTAAGAGGAAGTGAAGCACTGATGTGACAACACGGATGAACCTTGAACACGTGCTGCGTGGAGGAAACTAGTCACAGAAGACTACGCACTGTATAGTTCCATGTATATTAAATGTCCAGTCTACAGAGACGAAAGCAGATCAATGACTGCCTAGGGCAGTGGCTCGGGGGCAGGAAGGCTGTGTGGAAACAGGAGTGACTGCTGATGGCTCTGGGGTGTCTCTTGGGGGCGCAGTTCTAAAATTAATTGTACTGATGGACGCACAGTGTTGTGAACATACTTAAGGCCATTCAGTTTATGCTTTCAGTGAATGAATGGTATGGTATGCAAATAACCTCACTAAAGCGGTTACCAAAAAAAAAGTGACCTTCTCAAGCCTTTCCTAACCATCTTTCCTGAATGCATTTTTACATGTTTTTGCTTACTGCTTTATGCAGGGTAGAGAGGCAGTAACTAGCACAGGAGTAGATTTCCATATATGGAAAGCTTTATTCAGATTTTTGATCTGTGAGTTAGTAGTGATGCAGACTCTCCCTCTGTGAGTTCTGTAGAACTAAGACATAGGCTGGATGGTAGAGTCATAAATGTAGGGCTAGAAAGGAACTTGGTCAGCCGTGGGTTCTCATAATAGGGATTTATCAATGAGTAGCAAGGGACTTTCTGTCCTTTTTAACTTCTTATTTGCTTTGAAGTTTTTCAGGTCACATTTAATTACAGCCTAAGAAAGCACTGGCACCTATGTTTTGTTCTGTTTTTAATAGACAATACCTGAAATTCCACCAAAGCCTGGAGAACTCAGAACGGAGCTTTTGGGACTGAAAGAGAGGGAACACAAATCTCAAACTTCTCAACAGTAGAAACCTCAAATACAACTGTGCCAAGCACTCTGTGAATAATAAGTCTTCAGTGAATATTTTTGAAATTTATGGAGTCAGACTACTTGTCCTCACGTACCCAATACAATGCGAACTGCAGGAGGAGGTGTGCAGTAGATAGATAGTAACTGATGTGTTGAGATTTATTTATGGTTTCACCAATGTCTCTTGAAAACTGCCAAAGCTTATATCATCAGCTTCTTAATGTGGTTTGATAGATATTTAGTTGTGACTGTCATGTTAGATCGAGTATTCACAATGATTCCTGCTCTTATAATTCTTTTTTTTTTTACATATGTACTCTCATGTTTATTGCAGTGTAATCCAAGGGACAAAAACCACCCAAACCCCCATTAGCAGATGAATGGGTGAGAAAGATGTTGTACATATATACAATGAATATATCCAGCCATGAGAAAGGGGGATGTCCTGCCATTTACCCCAACATGGATAGGCCTTGAGCGCATTATGCTAAGTGAGATGAACCAAACAAAAAGAAAAGTATTGTTATGATATCACTTATGTATGGAACCTAAAAACATCAAACCTGTGAAAATCAAAGCAGCAGAGAGCAAAATGGTGGTTAGCAGGGCGTGGGGAGTGGGGGATAAGAGTGATGGTGTTTTAAGGGTGCAACTTGTAACAAGTAGTAAAAAAGCCGTAGAACTCTAATGCAGTGTAATGAGCTAGCCCAGCAATTTTCAACCATGTGCCGCAAGAGTTTTTGAAACATGTGATACCTGACTATTTAGTCAGGGGCACTGACCTCTTTTCCCTTAGATTGTCAAATAAAAAATGACAACAACCCACATAACAATAACTGTCTGGTATGAATGAATCAAAACTCTACCTATTTTTTTTCGGCAAAAAATATATTTTTTGGTGTGCTGCAGAATTTTAATACATAGTTTATATGTGCCATGAGATGAAAAAGGTTGAAAATCGCTGATCTAGACAGTAATATTGTATTTTAACTAGGTAATGTGATAAATAGTGTTACAACAGCAACCATCTACAATATATAAATATATCAAAGTAACACATTGAATACCTGAAGCTTACATAATATAACATGTCAAATTCATATAATTAAAAAAATTTCAGACTACTAACGGTCACACTGCTCTATGATTTGCGGTCAGTGTTGACTTTGACTGTTAGCTCCTAGAGAAAGTGGTCACTACAGGGACCCCAGGTAGAGTTCTCTTGAAATAAGGCTTAAGAGGAAATACTAGTTAGTTCCATAAGAGAATCTCTCTCTGCCTCTAGACAAGATTAACCCTGTGTTCCTGGACCTGAACTTGGAAAAGACCCTGATGAGTGAGCTCCAGAAACATGCCTTCATGTCCCACAGGTTCTAAAAATTCACTAATGGCTCACCATCACATTGCGTCTTTTATGAACGTAGTTCAAAATTAAATTACAACAGTCCTAACCCACCTGCACACAGCTATGTGGTATGTGATTCAATAGTACACATAGACTTCCATAGAATTGTCTTGAAACTGAAATACTTATTCATGTAGTTGTACAGCTTTTAAAGAAAAGTAACAGGCAAATGACTTAGAGCCAGAAATTCTTAAGTATCCTAGGATCTGCCAATTTTAGTATCTACTAAATAGGGCAAGGTGGAGTGGGTAGCTAAATTGTCTCTTAGTTTCCCTTTCCTTCCTTAGTAGCCGAATCAATGGGTATCTTAATATAAACAAAGTTACGCTGAGTCAGTAAAGGTTAATTGTTTCACAGACTACAAATGAAGCCATTCATCTCTGTCCTGGTTGTAAATACACAAAGACATCACCATATTTACATTTTAATTCACTAGCACCTTAGGGCACATATTTCACTAAAAATAAAGAGCAATTCTTTATTCAAAAAGTTAATAAACATCTAGAAGAAAGTACAAACAGGCGTTGTGGCCATGAAGCAGTGAATAAAGCAATGGACGCCTTTCTGGCTGGACAAAACAAAATATTAAAAAATTACGGCCAAATGGGTGTCAAATACACTGTTAAATGATACCTTATACAGAAAGTTTCTATTTGGAGCGCTTCTGGGTGGATGAACACGTGGAGATGCTGGGAGAGTGGCAAGGCAGCTCCACACCCTCTCCCCGTACCTTGCCCTGTGCCTCTCTGCCCGCTGGCTGTGCCTACATTCAGTTATCAACGTAAGACCATCCAAACCTGCCTGTCTCCTTCCTTGCACATCCCTTCCCATAATCATTAAGCCCCCAGGACAATTAGGTTCTGGTCAACATCAGTCTTAGAAACAAAGCCTCAGGTCTTAACAACATGACTATTTTTCTTTTTTGTATTTTTTGAAGCTTCCCCCAGTCTCCAGAAACACCAGATTTACTTATTTCTTGTTCAGTGACTCTAATCTGACACCATGTAGATAGAATACCAGCAATTTCCTTTATTTTTTCAAATCATCATCTGAGGATATGTTTGAGAGAGAGAGGACGAGAGAGGGAAAGAAACATCCATCAGTTGCCTCTTATACACACCATGACCAGGGATCGAACCTGCAGTTTAGTTTTGGGCCCTGACTTGGAATTGAACCTGCAACCTTGTGGTATACAGGATCAAGCACCAACCAAGCTACCTGACCAGGGCCACGGCATTTTCCTTAACTCAGGCAAAACCAGTTGTGGGTTTAGAAGTGGTCTGTATCTTTCAAATGACTTTAATGCTTTGTGGTTAACACTGAATTAATGGAATTTTTAGCCATTCCTTTCTTTACACAATTGACATCCCTTATTAATGGCAGTGCAGCAGCCAGATGAAAAGATTCATAGGTCAGGGTCTTGAACAAAGAGCTGTTGTCTTGGAGCTCGGGGCCCCGGCATGCTGGCATATCAAAGCACTCTGATCCTCCTCCTGTAATTCTTGTTTCTCTGTATAAGCTTGACTGTGACAGCAAATGGGAATTATAAATTAACTATAATAAAAATGACATTGACAATGAGTGCTTATGGTGCTAAGTTAATGTTCTTTAAATGTTAGAAAGTGCTATATCCAAGATGGCAGTGGAGTGAAGCTCTGCTCACCTCCTCCCAGGTCCAAACTGGAATTACAACTAAAATGCAGAACAATCAACCTGAATAACCGACCGAAGAGTCTGAACAGAAGTCTTATAACCAAGGATTTACAGGAGAAACCACATCAAGACTGGTAGGAAGGGCAGAAATGTGAGAAGGGCTGATCCTGCTCCCGCGGGCTGTGGCTGAGACCCCAGAGGGGTGTCTCAGCTGTGAGCTCTCCCCCTGAGGAGTATGGAGTCTCAGTTCCACACCAGGCTCCCTAGCCCAGAGTACCAACATCTTATTCAGTGGGCAAAAACTAAAAGCATTTTCCTTAAGATCAGGAACAAGACAGGGAGGTCCACTTTCACACTCTTATTCAGCTAGGACTGGAGATCCTAGCCAGAGCAATAAGACAGAAGAAATAAAAGGTATCTGAATAGGAAAAGAATACGTAAAACTATCATTATTTGCAGGTGACATGATACTGTATATAGAGAACCTTAAAGATCACACCAAAAAAACCTACTAGAACTGACAAATGAATTCACTAAAGTAACAGCATATAAAATAAATATCCAGAAATTGGTTGCATTTTTATGCACCAATAATGAACTATCAGAAAGGGACACTGAAAAAATAATCCCACTGCCCTGCCTGGTATGGCTCAGTGGGTTGGGCATCATCCTGCAGAGAATAAAAGTTCACTGGTTCGATTCCCAGTCAGGGCATGTGCCTGGGTTGTGTACCCTATTGGGGGTATGCAAGAGGTAATTGATCAATGTTTCTCTTGCACATTGATGTTTCTTTTCCTCTGTCTGCCTCCCTTCCCCTCTAGCAAGAAAGAAAGAGAAAGAGAGAAAGGAGGGAGAAAGAAAATAATCCCATTTACAGTTGCATCAAAAAATAAAATACCTAGGAATAAATTAAACCAAGGATGTGAAAGACTTGTACTCATAAAAGACACTGAAGGAAGAAATTGAAGAAGATACAAATAAATGGAAGGATATTCTCTGTTCATGGATAAGTAGAATTAGCATCATTAAAATGTTTATACTACCCAAAGCAATCTACAGATTCCAACACAATTCCTGTCAAGATATCTATGGTGTATTTCACAGAACTAGAATAAATACTCCAAATACTTCTATGGCACTGCAAAAGACCCTGAATAGCAACAACACTCTTGAGAAAGAAGAACAAGGTTGGAGGAATCATGCTACCTGATAAACTATACTACAAAGCTATAGTAATGAAAACAGCATGGTACTGGCATAAAAAATAGACATATAGAACAATGGATAAGAATAGAAGGCCCATAAGCAAACCAATGCCTTTATGGTCAATTCATATTCAAGAGGAGGCAAGAACATACAATGGGGTAAAAACAATCTCTTCAATAAATGGTGGGAAAATTGGACAGATCAATGCAAAAAATGAAACTAGACCAACTTACACAAGAATAAACTCAAAATGGATTAAAGACCTAAATGTATGTCACGAAACCATAAAAATCCTAGAAGAAAACATAGGCAGTAAAATTTCAGCTATTTCTTGTAGCAATATAGCAATGCTTTTTTCTGATACATCTGCTTGGGCAAGGGAAACAAAAGAAAACATAAAACAAATGGGACTACATCAATAAAGTTTTTGTGCAACAAAGGGAACCATCAACAAAGTGAAAAGACAACCCATTAAATGAAAAGAACATATTTGCCAATGATACATCTGATAAAGGCTAATATCCAAATCTTATAAAGAACTTAATACAACTCAAAAATCCAATTAAAAATTTGGCAAAGGACCTGAATAAACACTTTTTCAAAGAGTATATACAGATGGCCAATAGACATGAAAAGATGTTCAGTGTCACTAATCATCAGAGAAATGCAAATTAAAACCACAATGAGGTATCACCTCACATTTGTCAGAATGGCTGTTGTCAATAAATCAACAAACAACAAGTGTTGGTGAGGGTGTGGAGAAAGGGGAACCCTAGTGTACTGTTGGTGGGAATGCAGACTGGTGCAGCCACTGTGGAAAGCAGTATGGAGTTTCCTCAAATAATTAAAAGTGAAACTGCCTTATAACCCAGAGACTCTGCTTCTGGAAATATATCTGAAGAAACTTGAAACACTGATTCAAAAGAATACATGCATACCTTTGTTTATTGTGGAATTATTTACAATAGCCAAGATCGGGAAGCAGCCCAAGTTCCCATCAGCAAATGAGTGGATAGAAAAGCTGTGGTCCATTTACATAATAGAATACTACTGGGCCATAAAAAAAGGATATTTTACTTTATTCGATGGCATGGATGGACCTGGAAAGTATTGTGCTCTGTGGAATCAGCGAAAGAAAAACAAATATGATTTCATTTATTTGTGGAATCTAAAGAAGAAAATAAACAAACTAGAAACATACTCAGATTCAGAAAACCTACTGACAGCTGTGAGGGGGGGAGGGGTTGGGGGGCTTTGAGAAAAAGTTGAAGAGATTAAGCAAAAACAGAAACCTCACTGACACTGTGCAGTGTGGTGGTTACAAGAGGGAAGGGGAGCGGGGAGAGGGTAAATGGGAATAAATGGTTGTAGAAAGAGACTTGACTTTTGATGGTGGACACAATCCAGTATACTGATGATGTCTTAGAGAACTGTACACTTGAAACCTATATAGTTTTATTAACCAGTGTCATCCCACTAAATTCAGTAAGAATTTACAAAGAGAAAGTAATCTTTATTAACAAA
This sequence comes from Trachops cirrhosus, assembly GCA_028533065.1. Taxonomy (NCBI): domain Eukaryota; kingdom Metazoa; phylum Chordata; class Mammalia; order Chiroptera; family Phyllostomidae; genus Trachops; species Trachops cirrhosus. The sequence continues at coordinate 12,197,273 of CM052539.1, forward strand.
TTAAGTTGAACCAAGGTGAAATATTGGAAGTGTGAATTTATTTTGGAATTGTGTATATAACAAAATTCTAACGGTTGTGACTTGGACTGTCACAATTTCTTACCCCCAATTTTGAGAAACCATGTTAGCATCTTATGAAATATAGATAACTGAAAAACTTACAAAAAATTGTTATGGGGCCCTGGCTGGCGTGGCTCAGTGGATTGAGCACCAGCCTGCGAACCAAAGGGTTGCTGGTTGGCTTCCCAGTCAGGGCACACGCCTGGGCTGCAGGTTAGGTTCCCAGTAAGGGGCATGCAAGAGGCAACCACACTGATGTTTCTCTCCCTCCCTTACCCTGTCTAAAAATAAATAAAACCTTTAAAAAAAGTTGTTATGGGTTGAATTGCCCATTGCAGATGTTACAGTCCTAACCCCCAGGACAGGTGAACGTGACTGTATTTGGGAAGAGGGTCTTTGCAAATGTAACCGAGTTAGGATGAGGTCATTAGGGTGGGCTCTAATCCAATATGAATGGTGTCTATAAAAGAGGAACATGCCACATAGACACACGCAGGGAGAACACCTTGTAACGACAGAGGCAGAGACTGGAGTGATGCAGCTACAAGCCAGGGAACACCAAGAGCTGAGGGCCACCACTACCTAGAAGACTCAAGGATTCTACCCATTCTCAGAGCGTGGCCCTGCTGATACCTGGATTTGACTTGTGGCCTCCAGAACTGAGAGAATAAATTTGTTGTCTTATCCAGTTAGTGGTACTTATGGCAGCCCTTGGAAATTAATTTCAACTCTTTTCTGAGTTTTGTCCTGGAAATACAGGACAAAGGCAATTTATAGAGCAGTGATCAACTCCGAGGGGCCCACTTTAGCTCCCTGACTCCCCAGGGTTGATGGAGGCAGTCTTTGGACCTGCACTGCGGCTCAACTTCTCCTTCCGCTCAGGCCCACTTCCTTCCGCAGGGGTTCTGACACTCCTCAATAAACAGCCTGCATACTCAACTCTGCCTCAGTACTTCCTGGAGAACCAAATACGACGTATGCAAGCCAAAACCCAGTAGCACTAGATTATAACTTAGTAAAGCTGTGGGGGGAGTTTGGGGGATTCTGAGGAGCATGTTTCAGATGTCACTATTTAATGCAAACCAATGGCTCTAACTTCTGTAACAATCATTAAAACTGGTCATTTATTGTGGCCCCCAAAATTGGAAATATTACAATAGCTAATTGATACTGTTATGAAAGGATTCTTGTACCTTCATCATAACATGTTTCTCTGGCTGAGCTCCCATTTTATTTTTTAAGATTTTATTTTTTAGAGAGAGGGGACGGGAGGGAAGGAAACGTTGTTGTGAGAGAGAAGCATTGATTGGTGCCTCTCTCATGCACCATGACTAGGGACTGAACCTGCAACCCAGGCATGTGCCCTGACGGGGAATTGAACCAGTGACTTCTAGCTTTGCAGTATGATGCCCAACTAACTGAGGCACTCTGGTCAGGGCTATGTTAAAAAAAAAAAAAGATAGGCAAGACACTGAATATTTGGGATCTTTTTTATTTTTATACACATGACAAGATTTTACACCAAGAATAGTCAGTTAAATAGTACAAATTTACATTCATGAGGAATGTTAAAAAAAATTCAACTAAAAAACCCTCTTTTTCCTGTGACCCACAATTCCAACATTTTACAGTGCAGGGGAAAAGGGAGCTGGGGAAGCATCCAAAACACGTCTCTCCCAAAAGAAATGACTTAATTTCACATTCTGTCTCCACAGAGGATCCAAATGGTGAAGAGTGTAATTTACAATTCATCTTTTTCAGCTGTAGATTTCTGTGAAAACAAAAATCAGAAGACATTAAAAGCCAGCAGAAATAAAACCCTTAGCTCACAGAAGGTTCATATGTGGACCTTCTATGTACTTCTGTCTATTTCTATTATTCCAGCTGTAGGCTAACACCTCACCTTGCTAATCTGGAAACAATTTTAGATAATTTAGTACTCACAAGATCAATGGCCCCTGAACACAAACAATCAAAGTTTAAAACACCCTAATGCTGCTATACAGTAAGGCAGAGCAGATGGCAGAGTATGGAAGAATTGTGGGTTAAGGAAAAATCTGTTTAAAAACATCAAGAATGGATGTCTAAAATAAAGAAATAAAAGCAGCTGGAAGATCAAAGAATATACTTTATTTAAAGAGAGAACATGATGTGCTCTAGAGCTTTTGAATTTCATATGAGATGCCTATTTTGGGGCAGATTTCTGATAAGTCTGACTTCTTTATGCTACACAGCCCTAAACTTGCCAGAACTAAGAAAGTCCCATTCTTGATGAGCCGTACCTCTGCTGTTTCTGCTTCTTCATCTGTTCCGGCATCCACGTCGTCTTCTTCGTCTTGCTCTGTATCTTCTGTGGTGTCGTCTGTTGTTTCTTCAGGTTCTTCTGGTTCTTCTTCGACCTAAGGGCAACATTTACGAGCCCATTAATGGATCTGTTTTCACTTCGCCTATTTAAATGTGTAAGATCTCAACGAATTTCACAATCCTCCAATTAGAGTTAGCAGTCAAGCTAACAATGGGAGATAAAGATTTTAAAAAAAAGCACGCAAAAGGAGAATTTCTGTTTAATTTCTAGTACAGTGCATGATACTGGGGATTCAAACATTTAATGAATTATTTCTAGCTCTGGCTGGGTATCTCTGTTGGTTAGAGCATTGTTCTGACATGCCTAGGTTGTGGGTTCGATCCCTGGTCAGAGCACATACAAAATCAACCAATGAATGCATAAATATGTGGAACAATGAATTGGTATCTCTCTCTCTAAATCAGTATATTAAAAAAGTAATAAATTATTTCTAAAAAGTAGAGATTAGTCCAAATTTTCAGTGCTACATCAATCATGTAATCATGGGAAACCTATTCTTTAAAAAAAAAAAAAGAAAGAAAGAAAAAGAAAAAAAGGCTATGTGGGAAAGTTGGGAATACAAACCTTTGCATCAGGGTCGATGTTTAAACTGAGGCGAAGCATCCTTTCTATTCTATCTCCGTATTCCTTAGTGTCTGGTAAAAGGTATCCTGACCTCAGAGTTGCCGTTTCAAACAAAACCACTGCAAGATCTGAAACTGTTTTGTCATCTTCGTCTTCCTGAAGTGTAAGAAAGGACGCTTTGATAAAAGGCACAAAGCACTCGACATGAAGGAGTATGGCTGCAATATTTACTCACCTTCACTCGTCGAAGCATGTCTTTGATCAGCGGGTGTCTGGGATTGATTTCAAATGTTTTCTTCTGGCTGGCATAGTAACTGTTAAGGGGTGAAAATGAACATTAACATACACCAAATTTTAGGGTCTGTCAATTTTTTTCTACTGCTCACTTTCATAATTATAGTGAGCAGCTCTTGAAGGAATCAAGATGTTCTTGTACTGCCACACCATGCTCTCCCTTTTAAAGGGGGATGGGCATTGTTGGATGAATCCCAAGCGCCTAGAACACGCTGAGTGGATGAACTGATTCAGTATCCTGCTCGTTCCCACAGAATTTATCCTCTCTGCCTCAACTGCAGCTCTGTTCCCCAGAG
>CM052539.1:12201351-12216259 GCA_028533065.1 Trachops cirrhosus
GGAGACAAAGACAAGGGGTATTTATGAGAAAGGGGAGGGAACAATGACATCAGTAGAAGGAAGGCTCTTCTATTGGTGCAGATAAGCCAACACAGTGATGGTAACTGCAAACGATATTTCAATTTTAAGTCAGGTAGACTTCAGTCCAGTAGTCGTATATCCACTTTCTTGACCTAAGCAGGAGCTGAGGCTGCTGTGAAGGAGGGTAGCCATGGGGGTAGTGGGCTTTGGATGCATTGAGAGTTTGATGAGGAATCAGGTGTGAGGGTTGAAGGAGAGGGTGGAAGTGAGGATAACTCCTAGCTTTTGGCTTTAGGGAACTAGGGGATAAGGGCTGTTCACTGAGATGGCACAGCACTGGAGGGGCGGGGCAGTGGCTGTTGAGGGGAAGCAGAAGCTCTGCTTTGAACGTGAGATATTAAGGTACAAGTTATGCACAGGGAATGACAGCAGTCAGGTGGGATCTACCTCTGTTCTAGGAGCAGTTGGGGAGCTCGACTGATACCGAGCTGTGTGACCTTGAGCAGGTTATTTTAACTCTCTGTGGCTCAGCTTTCCCATTTGTAAAATGTGGGTAATGAAAAAAGGAAAACGAAGGCACTTGGCACAGTGCTTGGCATATAGTAACTACTGATAAATGTCAGCTGTTAGCATCATTATCATCACCAGGTGTCCACTGTGCATTTACACATTTGTGCATTTACATGTTTGCGCATGTCTGACTGCCTGCTTTTGGGAATTCACCTGTCCTCACCTAGGGCTGGTACCCATGTGTGCCTCTAGGTGCTGAGTGGGTACCTGGGGCCCAGGGTGAGTTGTGATGGATGTAGATTATCTCTGTGTGAAGGGACAGATGTTTGAGCTTCTTTCTGTGTGTGTGGTAAATGTCTGTAAGTGGGGTGAACACATATACACGAGTTCTCCCTGGGTGCCTTTCTCAGGGTGTGTAAAGTCGTTAATGTTAAAAGCAGCAGGTGTGATTGGCTCCAGGAGGAGATGGCTAATCCTCCTCAGACACGTCCCGAAGGTATTCATTGTGGCCACGCTGCAGCTAGAGCTCAATCAGACACGCCCAATTATGAGTTTACTCCCAAAGTGAATTGTTATTTTAATGAGGTGTTTTTAGGTGCTGAAAGCCCCTAATAAAGACAGCTGCTATCTTTCAAACAAATAAATCTTTAGTGGGACAAAACTGAATAAATTCAGGAATGGCCTATGACAGCCAGGTGACACCTTCTGTCCCTGACAGAACACCCCTCCTTTTTGTCAATCACTGAGTCATTTTGTTACAAAGTATCATGGGATAATATAAGTTAACTGTTTTCCTCTCTCTGTAACTTCACCCATCCCAACCGGGCATTCAAATAATGTTACCATTATTACCATTTTAATTAGGTAATAGGCCTTGCCATTTAGTAGAGACAGTTGGTCCTGCCAGAATGAAGAGAAATGTGTGGCGTCATTTTTCAATACTAATAGTGCTGACTTTATCTTCAACATCATTTTGAGGAAAAATGATTTTATTGCCCAACATGTGGTTTTATTTTTTTATGTTTATTTTTTAATTGCCCAACATGTGCTTCTAAAAACACTGAACATATGCTCTCCCTTGTATACCCAGATCTCGTCCACAAGCATCATCATCCTTGACTGTTTGTTTTTTGGCCCCGGACTATAGTTTCAATGATGATTATTAGGGACATTGTGCTCCGTGATTGTCAGGCTCTGTGTCCTTTGTGAGGTTTGTTCACATTTGTTTTGTTACTTAACCTCTACACCAGCTCTGAGGTGGCTGAACAATCCCTGTCCCCCGGTGGAACCATAAACACCAAAAAACGGTGATAACAAAGCTTGAAACTCCGTGTTTAATGATTACGTCTAGTTTGAAGAAAAACTATTAGAAAAATGCGTGTTTTAAAAGCCCCTGAAGGTCTCTGCGCTCACGTCCCTTCACGTCTCTAGGCCTCGGCTTCCTCATCTACAAACTGAGAGGCTCGGACTAGACTAGGTGAGATCCGAGAACGCCTTCTGCTCTGAAACTCTGACATTTAAGGCCTGAAACCCCAATGGTGCCCATATTTTGAAAATTAAAAAAAAAAACTCTAAAGATGAAGCACCAAGATTAATATTTCTCCTCTGGCTCTTGAAACATGTTTTTTTATCATGTGACACAAGCTCAAACTCAATCATTTTTGCTACTTTCTCCTTTATGTCTCACATTTATGTATAACTTTCAAGTTATTGATTTTATGGTCATTTTCTCATATAAAAACATCTATAAAAATCAATACAACCCTCTACTGTAATATAAAAGATGAGATAAAGCTATTTATTATAAAATACTGCGTATTTCCACGTGTAAACGCTCAGACCTGATCCAGCGGAAGGCAGTGGAGGGGCAGGCGCCTTCCTCCCTGTGGCAAACAGCCGTGAGAGCCACAGCTGGAAGAGTTTGCTGACGTGGGTGTGCTGGGCTCAGGGCTCAAACATCATCCGCCACATTGCTCTCAGGGCTGTGATTTTATGAAAGGGTGAACAAATCTTGGCATCATTTAAGTTTAAGTAATATATAATCTTCTATCAGTTTAAATGGCAATTGAATTCATAAAATTCAATGTGTTTTTAACCCACGGGGGAAAGTATGTTTATTTGGAAAGGCAGCTGGTTTCAAGCTAGGTAATTATAAAGCTCCCCTCCCCCACGAAGTGCCTTACAGAACGTTTGGGAGTCAGGTAGATCAGGGGCAGAGCTTCCCTGTCCTGTGTGGCGGGTGTCTAGAGCCCTCGGAACGCCCCTGGTGAGTCCTGCGGCTCCAAACAGCTTCCTGCTTCCTGAATGTCCGTGGACCCCGCTAACCCCAGGCCTTCACCGAGGCCTTGTCTGGCTGGGTGTGGCCTCACCCTTGTTGCTACCTTTGCATTCTTCAGGGCTCATCTCAGATGTCCTCTCTGAATCTTTTCTTCATTGTGCTGGTTCTACGTCAAACTCCGGCAGACTTCAGAATCATATTCCGCCTTCCAAAGTGTTTTTTTGTGTTCAGAACCCATTTCTACTTCCCTTAACTCCTTGGCTTTGTATTATAGATCATTTTATCTCCCTCATCTCCGAGTCGTCTAGCACAGAATCTTTCCCATAATAGGCATCCAGTAAATATTTGTCAAGCATAATTACTCCAAATGGCTCTAACAGAATCTTAATGCATTTGAGAGACGTAATCCGTTAGAGCTTCTTTGCATAACTTCATTTTTTTAGATTCTAATGTGCCTAAGTTTCTACAGAAAATACTGCTTTTGAAAAATAAAAGCAAGGTGGAGTTGTGTGTAGTAAAATGCTCTTTGAATATTAGGTAGTTGATTATAATTTTAGGTTGCTGCTACTATGTCACTTCATGGCAGTTTGAAAGTTGGTCTTCTCATATTACACCCTTTACCCTTTGCTGGTTCCTAACTTAAGTCTCCCTGGTGATTTTTGGGATCCAAGGTTTGGGGTCCAGTGTTGTGGGTAGAGGAGTGTAGGGCTGGTTGTGTAGGCTGAAGATGTGCTAGGACCAAAGAGACTAAGCACTGGGTGGGAGATGCCACGTGTGTCACTGCTGGGCTGCCCTGGGTGGTGGCCGTGGCCCCTAAAAAGGCACCCGAAGTGAAAGGGGCTGCAGAAACTTCATGGTTCACGTAATCTCACTTCTCTCTCTTCCCATCCCACTCTTCGTAACACGCTCTTTGCATTTTGGAAAATGAGAGTAACGTTTTGGGTTATACAAGATATTTTTTATATGAAATCCTGCAAATGTATGGGAGACATCTGGTGGTCAATGTCATGATCTGTTTTGGGTTGAATGTTTGAGGCTGCTAATGACACACAGACATGTATGTGTCAGCTCTACAGTTGTAATTAGCACCCTTTGCTCCCCACCCCTTCTGCTTCCCCATCCCATTAAATGTTCTAGCAACGATGGAACCATTTCTCTTAATTTAAGCAAATTTCTGTGCTGTAGGTACTCAGCTTGAAACTGACATTCTTAACGAAGACTCGCATGTCTTGGTCTTTCCGCTTCTCGTGGAAGTGTTCATTGCTTCCATCAGTTTAAAGCCGTGTGTACTTGTACTAGATGGAATCGAAGAGTTGGTTGGCATTTATGGCATTTCAGGACAGAAGGTAATCTCTTTTTAAAATAATACCTATTTTATAAGAAAAAAACCCCCATAATTTAGAACGTACCTCTCCATTGCATTGCATATCTGTAGCGATAGCCAGCATTGCTTACAGTTAATGCTCTACGTTTTATGGAACAGATACTTATACAGCACTTACCGTGGGCCAGGCACCGTTCTAGGAACTTCAGACATCTTAACATATTTAATCCTCACAACAACTGTATGAAAGGAAGACTGTGATCATCACCCCGTTTACATAGAGGGGACTCAGCATGGAGATGGACAGTGGTGGACTGGGAACTCAGAAATGGGAAGTCTGGTTCTAGAAACTGTGACCTTGACTCCTGCGTGGTTTTGCCCCGCTATCTTAAACTTTGATCAGGCATTCATTTGGCCCCTGTTGTGTTCTTTATGGTGTATATTTTGATCTGCCTCATCTATGCTGATTTTGCACTTACCAAATCCCGTTGATTGGTTACTATCTTTAGTTTTTCCCCTGTTTGAAGTAATGTTAGATTAATGGAAGCTTTAACACTTCTTGATATCAATCATTACTTCGTGAAGCATTTTCTCTAAAACTATAAAATATATGTAGTTATAAATTATGTGAGTGATACATGTTTCTCATAGGAAATATGATAAAGGAGAATAGAAAATTAAATGTACTCACATCTCACCACTGTTAAAATTGTATAGCCCTCTTTTTCCTACGGGTGTCTGTATACACAGATTTCATGTTTACTTATGTAGATGCAGTTACACACCATATTGTTTTATAATTTGATTTTTAACTTAATACATGACAACCACCTTCCATTCAACAAATAATTGTTGACTACTTCCTGTGGGAAAGGCACTATAAGCCGAGACGGCCATGGTCTCTGCAAAGAAATGGAGCTTTCATCCTAGTAGGAAACGGCAGATGTTAATGACATCATTACATGAATAAGTATAAAAGCGCAACTGTGGCAAGTGCTGCCAAAGATCAGTATGTGGTGTCCTGAGAGCCTCTAGTGAAGGGACTTGACCTCTGGGGAGGGGTTCCTAGAAGAAGCGTGAGGCAGAGCTCTGCAGGACGGCAAGGGGCTGCCCGGGCAGTTACCTGAAGCAGTTTGGTGCAGTGATTAGGGGACTATCTCTGGAGCCAGACCCTCAGCTTCAGTCCCAGCTCTGCTTCCTGTGGGGATGAATTAGATAAGACATTTAGCCTCTCTGCGCCTCCGTTTCCTCCTCTGCCTTTCTAAAGGGTTGTTAGGAGGACCGAATGAGTTAGTGTATTAAATTGTGCTTGGGATTTAATTTATAAAGGGACGGACGACTGAGTGGTGGGAAAGGCTGTTACAGGAATTTACAAGGATCTTATTAGGTGTTTATTTTATTCCAAAGTAAAACCATTTAGCGTAAGATAACATCACTGAATGAAGTGACAATTCTTCAGTGTAAAACAGTGTCTGTCTTTTCTGTTGCCGATGGTTCAACTTGCACTCTCTTGTCATAACTTTGGTCATAACTATAGTCCATTCTTCAGAAGTCTAGGATTTTGTTAAAGCATTGATATTTGCTTGTAGGAAACTCTTTTTAGAGTCCACGTTTCACTATCAAATTCACAACAGACAGGTGTCAGCCAAATATGGTTCTATGCAATGGGAATTGGTGTTTTCTTATCACCATATTGCTGACTTCCAAGATGCTGCTTAACTTCCATAACTCCAACCCTTATCCCATACTTACTCCCTATATTCTACCAACTCTAAGTTTAAAAACCATCAGGAAGTAGTTTTGAAGTCTTTAAACTTTTCAAACGTCTTTGACTCCCCCAGGCAAAAGATTTTTCTTGGCTGCCTCGCTCGCTGTCTCCTCACTGCAGATTCATCATGAGCGCCGTCTCCACCAGCCTGTCCTACAAGTCGCTGTGTGCCCGCCCCGACGTGAGGATGGTGGAGCTCATCAGCACAGAAGACGAGGAGGTGAAATTAAACATCTTGAGACAGTATCTCTCCGTTCCCAACAAAGACCCCTTCCAACAGATCCGACAGACTTTGAGCCAAAAAGCGAACCTGAATCCTTTAAAACTCACAATCCTAGCAAATGAATTGAAAGACTGTAGGATCTACCGAGATGAGTTTCAGTGTCTGAAGGAGTACTTGGAGGTGGACTCCATTCAGGAGCTCTGGGGACTGATTCTAAAACGCTGGATTGAAGATTATAGTTGGACTTTTAAACAAGAAAAGGCACATTCAGATGCCATGACTTTGGGAGTAGGTATGTGCTCACAGGGAGAAAGATATAGGGTGACCCCCACCCCAGAGGGGAGGGTCTCGGGATAGGGTTGTCAGAGAAAATACAAGATACCCAGTTAAATTTGAATTTCAGATAAGTAGCAAATACTTTTTTAGTATAAGCATGTCCCAGATAGTGCATAGGACATACACTAAAAATTATTTGAATTACAGATAAACAATTAATGTTAAGTATAAGTATATCCAATATTTTCATGGGACATACCGCTACCAACAATGGATTTGTGGTTTACCTGAAATTCAGATTTATCTGGATGCTCTGTGCTGTTATTTGCTAAACCTGGCACCCTGCCTGTGGGTTGACCCCAAGGAGAATTGTATTAGGCACACATTTCAGTCACATTTTTCAGCGGTCTAAGAAATGGGCCTTTATTTATTTCTGTTACTCTATTGAATCTCTTTTGAGCTTACAGTCCAACTGATGGCAGAAAATTCAGTTAATTCAGGTTAGTTCCATCAATTTAGTTTGTTTTCAGTCAATTTAGGTTTTTTTTCCTTTTTTTAAGTCAAGCAAGGATTTGTGTCCTTCCTGTGTCCCCGTTGGGTTAAGCTTAGATCTGAGGGCCTTGGTGCTGGGTGTCCTTGATTGTTATCTGTCCCTTCTATGTTCCACGGAGGTGGCTGTGGTCCCAGATGGTCCAGTGGTACTGATGTCTCTCCATTTCTGGCATCCTTTAAGAGGCCTGCTTCCCTGTCTGTTCTTGGGTTGTTCCGTCTATGCTGCCATCTGCTGCCACATTCCCTCATCCTCCTGTGAGGAGACCTGTCCCCTCAGCTACCTTCCGTACGCTTCTGGAGCCTAGTCTTGTAGACACTCAATATACCTGGCAGTGAATGTCTGCTCACTGCACCACTTGGAGGTGCAGGTCCCACAGGTCTCCCCCAAGGCCCCATGGCCATCTCTCCAGTCTGGTGCTTCCTAGGCTCCCGACCGGAAGCAGAGCTCAGGTCCTCCCTACTGTTGGGGGAGCATCCTGAGGGTCGCTCTCCCGCTGCTCAAAGCTGGCTGGGGTCCTGGGAGAGCACGGGCCCTGCTCAGAAGCCCCCTTGAGCAGCTCCATCGCTCTCTTCCCTCACTCCTACACCTGTCTTGGTTCAGCAAAGTCTCTTTTCTTCCTGGGCAGAGGAGAAAAGTTTTCTTTCAATCCTCCTGTAATTGTCTGAACCTGTTGTTTGTTAAAAAAAATACTCCTTGAGTTGGCCAGGAATTTGTCTTTTTCATATTCAACCATCAGGCTTTTAAGTATCAGAGTTTGTTCTCACGAATCACTGTCTGTGAAAACTTGAGTTTTTCTCTTTCTTCTGTAACAACCTTCTTGTAAGGGCAGTGGCTTTTGAATGGAGTGGGGATGGGAACATGGGGCAGGGAGAGAGAAGCAGAAATACTTGGAATGGAAGACACGTTGCCTGGTACTGCAGCATGTTGTCCTCCCCCAATTTCTGCCCTGGAGTTTGCATTTTTGCAAAGAAAATTGACCTCAGATTTAGCGTGCCCTCCCCGACCTGCAAGTAAGTGGAAACCAGGTCTCTAGAAGATTCAGTCAGGCTGAGTGGTCCGTGGCTGTGCCTATGGCTATCCCTACAACTTCAGGAGTGTGCAGCAAGTCCAGTCTTTTCTCTCCCCCAGTGACTAGCCTTTCCCAGGTGGCTTTCTTGCTCCCAGCACTGCCCACTGGCCCCACTCAGGCTCAGGGAGCTGGGCCACTGGTGCAGGAAGAACTTGGTGAACTGGGGACTCAGAGGAAGCTTACACAGGTGGGGGTGAACAGCTGTCTCTGCTTGAAGATGGCATGTGTTCTGGGCTCATTCCTCAGTCCTAGTGCAGGAGGTCAGGTCAGAGTGGGACCTCATTGTCATTTCTCTCAATGGACTAGGGATCCCTTTAGAGTTTGTTGATCACAAAGCCAGTGGGAAACCCAGTTGTGTTGGAAAAATCTGAGGGTCAGGTGAGTAACACCTGGCTCAAGTGGCGTGTGCTGGCAGGACAGCAGTCACACAGAAAAAGCACTCAACCCATAAATGCAAGCCTCAGGTTTGGAAATGTTAATAAAGACTGCTCAGCAGAAATGCTAAGGATAATAATGGGCAAGCGTGCCAGCTGGTCACCATAGCTAATATGGATTGGTTGTGACAATGTAGGTGATGACTTAATGGTTAAGAATATGGGTTTTGGCCCTGGCTGGTGTGGCTCAGTGGATTGAGTGCTGACCTGTGAACCAAAAGGTCACCAGTTCGATTCCCAGTCAGGGCATGTGCCTGGGTTGTGGGTTAGGTCCCCAGTTAGGGGTGTGCAAGAGACAACTGATTAATGTTATCTCTCACACGTTGATCTTTCTCTCCTCTTTCTCCCTTCCTTCCTGTCTCTCTAAAAATAAATAAAATCTTAAAAAAATATATGGGTCCTGAACCAGGCTGTCTGCATTCAAATCCCCATTCTCTGTGACCTTGGGTGAGTTATTTCACTTCTCTATGCTTCTTCTCTCTCAGTTGTGAGACAGTGGCAGTTGTAGTATCTGCCATAGGATGACTGAAAGAAACAAGTTAGTTACATAAGACGTTTAGAATGGAACCTGGCACACGTGAGCTATTCTGTCAACCTCGCTATTATGTTGTCTACGTAGGGCTGGATGGCTGGGTGGCCGACACTCTGTGCTTGCTGAGCATCTCGCATTGTGGCTTGGCCGAGGATGAGATACTGCAGCTTTTGGACAAGCTGGGCTACAGGAATCATTACAAAGTGACCACATTGCACTGGGCTGCCTTCCGCAACGCCACCAGACAGTGGGTCCAAGAGAAGCCCAGCGGGCTCCTGTACTTCCGGCACCAGTCTCTACGAAACGCCGTGGAGCACAAGCTTCTTGGTAAGACCTGAATCTGTGCAAATTTCTGCTGGTTAAGGGGAGGTAAGTGTCGCATACAAGGGAAACTTGAAGCTGGGATTTCTTAAGGAGAAATGAATCTATAAACATGTATAAAAATGCTTCTATAAATTAAGACTGGTACTTGGTTGACTTGAGTGGCCGACATCCCAGTGTTTATTTTCTTATGTGAGACACTTCTGGTAGCAGGCAGTCCAGGGCTGCTCAGGTGGCTTCACAGAGTCATCTGGAACCCAGTTCCTTGAATGTCTGTCCCTGGTGCACCACACCGGCTTACATTCTTGAAGTCACCTCATGCTCATGACCGCTAGAAGCTGCATGGCTGCTGGAGCTCCAGCCATTGCATTTCAGACAACAGGAAGGAGGAAGAGAGGAAGAAGGGGTTGCATTTCCTTTTGAGGAGCTTTTCCAGAAATTTTCCACCAACATTTCGACTGTGTCTCTTTGACCCAGAACTTTGTCATTAGGTCACAGCTAGAAATGAAGGGAGCTGGGGAATAGAGGTTTTAACTGGTGCACTGCTACCTTAAGCCAAGGTGGGATTGTCATCAACAAAGAGGAAGGGAATGGATGTTGGGTAGGGATTAGCAGACTCTGTCCTAATTCTGAAATCGAATTTTTATCCCCTTCTGAAAAATACTGCAAGTCTGAACCTGAGAAATGGTGGCAATCACAGACCCCGCCTTAGAAGCAGAGTCCTCGATGACCATTACTCTTACTTCAGGTCTGAGGACTTTATAAACCTTGAAATTACAGCCTCTGAAAAGACTCTGAGTGCTGTCCAAATTTCCTTTTAAATTTCCTATGTTCTCTTCCACTTTGGGAAAGGTAAATCCTGTTTTACTGTTTCCTTCGAACATTGTAATCCTTCCCACCATCTCTTATGTTACACAATGCAGCAAGAGGGCAGGGCAAGGAGTGAGGATGTTCTCAGAAGAATGTCAGCTCTTCTATTCATTTGGTTTCTGACGGGTTGCAGTACACCCAACTTCTCTGTTTTCCCAAGAACGAGAACAGTCTTGGAGCTGAGGGGACTACAGCAGGTGTGTCTAACTCATCTTCACCGGGGACCACATCGGCCTTGAGGTTGCCTTCAAAGGGCCCAATGTAATTTCAACTCCTTAAATGTAAAGGAGTAGTTACATTTATACAGTCCTAAAATTATTTCGGCCCTTTGAAGGCAACCGCCAGGCTGACGTGGCCCCTGGTGATAATGAGTTTGACAGCCCAGGACTAAAGGGTCATGATGTGGCGGTTAAAATTCTGGATACATGCTGCACCCCTCCTCGGCCCCGTGAGCCCCCAAATAAAGTACTGCTGGCAACATTCACTGTGGTCAGAAAACGGCAACAACAACAAGTTTCCGTGCTGCAGAACCAGGCTGGACATACCAGGCTTTGCCAGTGGCAGCAGGAATCGTTACGTGCCACAGTTCGCTTCCATGCTGCTGGGCATGAGAAGCAAGCCAGTCCCACAGGGATGAAAGAGACTCAAAATCTGGGGCTATAGGACTTCAGTTCGCTACCTTATTCTTTGGTAAAAAGCAGGCTTTTGACATGCGTTGTCTAAATGTCATACTGATCATTTCGAGGCAAACTGGTCTCTTAGCCACATGCACCTGTCTTCTTCTTTCTTTTGAAATGAATCCTCTGTCTGGTATGGTATTCAGCTTGTAACTTTGATTACTCCTGTTAGAAGTTGGCTAATCTAGAGAGACACTTTGATCCCTGGGCTCTGATGCAATAGCCTCTTTCCCCTTTGGTTACTATACTTCCCTCTTTGGTCATATATACTTTGTACACATGTGTGTACATGCATGCATGTCAGTGGGGTGGAAAGAGAAAAGGGCTATTAGGAGAGTCGAAAAGCTGACAAATACTCTTCTAGTGGCTGGAGGCCATTATCACATCTCGTTAATAGTGGCCATAATAGCCACCATTTTTTTAGTGCTTTCACGTTGGCATTCACTTCAGATACATTATTTCACCATAAGAAAGCCAGATCTCAGCCAGGGGTCCCTCTCCCTTTGTCCCAAGGCAGCCAGGCCTGCAGGTGCCAGGGCGGTACTGGTTCCACTGAAGTGTGAGGTGTCATCTCCTGGGAGACCTGAGCCATGCATGCCTTCCTCCCCAAAACCCACCCTTGTCAGGCTCTCAGGCGGCCCTTCCTGGGAAGAGCCCTTTCTGTTTCTTCTTATAGCCCCTAACCCCATAAGAGCGCCCCACAATCCAGTCTGCGAAGCCCATTTTTCAACCTATGTTGAGTGGAAGGAGTCAGCAGAGCATAACAGTTAGAAGTGGGTTCTGGTGCGGGACTGGGGGTGAGCCTTGGCCCTCCGACTTCCTGGCTGATGACCTTGTCCATGTCATTTCACCACCCCATACGCAGGCCCCCATTGGTAAAATGGTAAGTGTTCCAAATGCAAACGGTTCTTACTTGTGAACATTCAACGAGTCAATTCACGTAGCTACGAGCACTTAGACTAGGCCTGGTCCACAGGAAATTCCCAAGAAATATTAGCCATTATGAATTCCCTTTTTGTTTTCCTCCCCTATCGCCCCTGTGGCCTCCCGCCCACTACCTTTCCCAAGATGATCTGTACAAATCAACTGGTGAGGCCTAAGGATTGTCCCATTTCATCAGATACCCCCAAAGAGGTCTGAGTTCCCTGGGGTCCACTCCAGTTACACTCCATAGATGTAACTTGCTGAGTGAATGCACAGCTCTTCCCGGATGCTGTTTTGGGGGCTTGCCATTTTAGAAGCCTCCCCATCTGTTGTTTAGAGAGCCAGCGCCGAACGTCGGCCTGCGGTGTCTGCCTGTAGCAGAGTCAGGGTCTGGGGGGCAGAGCACCGGAGAGGAGGCACGAGCCGCCTGACATGACACCGCGGTCGCGGGAGGGGCACAGCTTCACTCCCCCCGTCCTCACCTCACTCCCAGGCCTGCACGCTGTGTGGAAAGTGGAGTCCACCTCCCCTCCCACTGGAAACCACCATGGCCTCTACTAGAAACGATTTCTTCTTAAGAGGAAGGGCTTTGGAACCTGACAGAACCAGTGTGACCTTGTGCAAGGTGTTTACTCTTTTTTAACCTCAGTTTCTCACCAGCAAAATGGGGATAATTACAGTATTTACCATAAGGGTATTAAAAATGTTAAGTATACTTAATGTAAGGTGCTTAATACAGCATCTGGCACAATGGTGAGCATGGGGGTGACTACTTCAGCCAACTGCCAATAGTTCCCGCTCTGCCCTCTACAATGGGAAGCACTTCCTGGTCCCTTTGTTGGGTGGCACCTAGGGACTAGTTCTGTTCCATGAATCTTGAGTTGCCACTGGCAACTTTCAAGGTGGCCACTGCCCCATCGGCCCTGGAGTGAGGAGACCTGGATTTGGGGGTCCAGCACCCTGGGATGGGAATGATAAACCTTTGGTGTTTTAAGCCACTGAGATTTTGGGTCTGTTTGTCCACACAGCAAGATGTAGCCCATTGCGAGAGATAACAGCGCTACATAAATGTCAGCCAGCGAGTCTGCCATGAGAACTGTGCTGAGCTCGGTGTGCACGGGAGAGGCTGTGGCTTAGCCATTCCTCGCATCCCATCTGTGATCAGGGGAGGACTGGAAGTGAGTGAGAACGGTGGAATCCTGCTTCTGCAGTTACAAGTCATGCGCTGACCGGAGGCCAGCCGCCTGGTCTCTCTGAGTTTAAGTAGCTTTGTTGGCCATATGGGGATTGTATGAGAGTCCTCCAGAGAAACAGGACCAGTAGGAGATATATAGGGAAACATTATAGATGTATAGAAAATATTTACTATGAGGGATTGACGCACATTATTATGGAGACTGAGAAGTCCCAGGATCTTGCTGTCTGCAAGCTGGAGGCCCAGGAAAGCTGGTAGTGTATTTCCAGCTCAAGTTCAAAGGCCTGAGAATCAGTGCTGAAAATCCCAGGCCATGTCTGAAGGTCTGAGAACCGGAAGTGCTGAGAAGATAGGTATTCCAGCTCGAACAGTGAGCAAATTCGCCCTTCCTCTTTTTTGTTGCCACTCGGGCCTTCAGCAGCTGGGATGGTGTCCATCTGCATGGTGGAGGTGATCTTTTCTCAGTCTACAGGTTCAAATGCGATCTCTTCCAGGAACACCCGCCCAGACACACCCAGAAATAGTATCTTACCAGCGATCTGGGCATCCCACAGCCCAGTCAAGTTGACACGTAAAATTAACCATCACAGGGATTTTCATATGCTCTTCACGAGACTGTTTGTAAAAGGGTAAAATTGAACATGGTGTCTGATGTTAAAATGTGTTGCACACTTTAAGTGCCACGTTTAACACTCCAAATCTTGGACTCAAGCTAATATTTCTCTCAGCTCTCTGTCTCTCTCATTCCCCACCCACCTTCCCAATTTATGATCCACAAAAATGCCTGAGCCACACACAGTGCGGGGTGGGGGGGAGGCATTTCTTTTCCTCCCACGGGTTTCTTAAGCACTGCACATGCCACTTGGGAAGATCGGCACGTTTTAGACCAGTCAGCACAGAGTCTCCCCAAATGGGTAGGTAACGCGGACGTCATTTCCAACAGAAAGGCTGCCCCGTTCGCGGTAGGTCTTATGAAGGGCTGGGCTGGGTGTGCCATCCAGCTGTGCGACCCACTCATCTCGCAAGAGAAAGTGTCCAACAGAAAATTAAAAATACTTGTATATCAGTTCTCAAGGATAGATATCTCCAAGATTTAATGAAACAAAACCTTTTTGTTTTTGAGAAACTTGTTTATGGGTTGTATGATCTGTTGGAACCATTTCTCTTTGGATATGAAGATGTGGTAACCTTGACTCCAACATTCAATTAGCCATGAGTTTGCCCAGCCACCCCTTGGCCTATATGAGATCCAGGCAGAGGATTAACTTCTCCAAAATGCATGCCCTCCAATATGTGAAAGTGCTTATTTAAGCAGTGACCATGGTGTATATTTAAAATAGAAAAGGAGGTCACAAATATTTCCTTAGGGGAGGGGGAGAGCTCAATATGAAAAATCAACATGTTCACAAGCTTCTCAAAATCTAGGTCAGGGGTCATAACTGTAAGTAATTGTTGGTAAATTTAGGCTGATTTATAAGGAGGTACATTTTTAATATTTCAGTGTTTTTTCAAGCTACCTTGTTGTCTCTAATTATGGCCACAGAGCTGTTAATTTACTTACTACTGTGTTTTCATATACTAAAAAGTCAGATGCATTCAACTGCGATTGCTTGTTTGCATAGGTGTGATTACTCCTGTTCGAGAAAGCAGCCCGCATGCCTTTCAGAAGCCAGTGAATCGTAAGAAAACACATTTGCACCAAGTTTTGGTCAGTTACTTCCAACGGCAGACCGCTTTCTGGAGAGTGTACCAAGAGCTGCCGTGGCATATGAAAATGAGCGGCTACTGGGGGGATTTGAGCAACTTTCTCTCAAGTCCTAGGTAAGTTGCCTTGTTTTCATATTGTGTTTGGCAGACTGAGCGTTTCCTTCTGCAGCTCTGCATTTAGTGAGCCCTGGTTCCCTTGGGTAAGACACACTCATTTATTCGTTGG
>CM052539.1:12222246-12251010 GCA_028533065.1 Trachops cirrhosus
CTCACCACTGTATCTCCAGCACCCGGAGCAGCACCAGGCATGGTCTGGCTGCTGAACGGCTCCTTCCTATGTCTCCATCCTGACCTTGAACCAAACGCCGTGCTCTCTCTGCTCTGCAGTCTCCATCCTTCAGTTCTCTCAGGGCCGTGCTCTTTTCCTGCCCTATGGCCTTTGCATGTGTCCTTCTCTCTGTCCAGAATCTCCCACACCCCTCTCCCTCATTTTGCCTCAGAACCGTCTATTCTTTTTTTAACTCTCATATCAATTTCCAACCCATGGAAAACCTTCCTGAATTCATAGCACCATCTCTTTCACAGTTCTTTTCATAGTTTGTATGTATATGCAGCTGCATGCTTATGTGATGGTCAGTCTCCCCGACCCTCTGACAACCCAGCTGGCCGGGCCCAGGTCTGTTCGGGCTTGTCCTTTATCTACTGTGCCCAGGACAGTGCCCGGCCCATATAGCAGGTACTCAAGGTGCTCAGTAAATTGTTGTTGGAGGAATGAATTCACTAAAGAATGAATACCAGATTTCACTGGGTCTAAGAAGCAGGCTTTCTCAAAACTGAACATTTCTGAAATGGGGATAAATTTGCACTTGATGGTACTTCGAGTTGATGAAGAACATAAATTATTTATAGATACAATATTCTGTTTCAAATGCAAATTAAAATAGGGTAATATTTTTCAGGTACCAAACCAACAGTGATGTTTTGTATAGTGAAATTTTAAAAATAATAATAATATTGGTAAAGGTGTGAGGAAATAGGCACTTTTTTATGCTACAAGGAGAGTTTAAATTGGCACAATCATTCTGGGGACAATTTGGCCATATATACTCAAAGTCTTACAGAGATTGATATCCTGTGGGTTATTGAATTTCTAACAGCTGCTCTAAGAAAATAGGGAGGTTTAAAAAGATCTCTGCCAGGAAGTCTCACTGGATGACATTCTATAATACTGAAGAGTTGGCCAATGTAAAATGGAATACAATCCAGTCATAAGTATGTGTATCCTCACACAATTTTTAAGGATGTGGGAAAATATTTACAATGTGTTTTCCAATAGCTTAGAAGCTACACAAGGGCAGGAACCATGAACATTATGTTCAATATATATTCACCACCCAGCGCGGCACGGACATATTGATGTTGTTGAATATGGAAGTTAACAAGCAGGCACGAAACATTATGTATAGGATGATCCCAACTTTAATTAGTTAATTAATTAATTTTTGAGGGTTGAAATGTTTTTTTAAATTAATTATTTTTTCTTGTATTCTTTTCCATTACCATTTAGTCCCCTCATACCCTTCTCCCCGCTGCGATCGCCACATTCCAACTTTAATTTTAAAAAATGAGTGTGGGTACACACAAAAGATCAGAAATACCTACAGCTGTAGGTTAATAGAGATTATCTTTGAATGATGCAATTATGAGGGAATTTAATTTCTCTTTGTACTTTTCTATATTTTTCAATTTTTCATAATGTGCACATATTAGTATTATAACATGAAAAGTTACTTTCTCGTCTATTGCCACTCTGTGCTGGTGCTGAGGGAGTGAAGGTGAGGATGCGGTCAGTGAGAAGCAGAGTTCGTGCATGAAAATCTCTTGGAACACATGGAATGTTGAACTGAGTATTAAACATAGTGGTGGGCATTGTCCCGTCCCGTCTGAGCCCTTGGCGGGAATCTGGACCCAGTGATCCTGCTGGAATGTTCAAAAGCCGAGCCGCGGGCAGGAGCCCATTCCTTGGCTGTTTGTCTAGACCATCCCTGCCTGTCCGCCCTGAGCAGCTGCTCAGAGTTCCTAGGTTCCCTGTCGCTTGACTTAGCCCCTCAGTTCTCATACCCACCTCAGACCCCTTTGCTTGGACAGCCACTGTGGACAGATGTCTTGGACCTTCCGCGCTCTCTCTCCCTGGACTCTGGTTTCGTTTTTGCTCTCCAGCCTGAGGCTCTGTAGCTATGGTTCAAAGCCTCCCAGCCTCCCTGCAGGCTGTGGGCTGCAACCTCATCTGCTATGGCGGATGGACCTAGAATGCCGTCTCCCACGTCGATGTTCAGTAAATATTTACTCTGGGTATGGATGGATGGTGACCCACGGAAAAGTTGGCAGGAAGAAAGCAGGAGGGCACTCGGGTTTGGCGGCCTATAGCACGTGCAGGGGAGTGAATGTGGAACAAGGAGCGGAGTGGTATCGAACACATTAGGCGCAGTAATTTGAAATGTAACAGATGGGGAACCGTAGAAGTTCAGCTACTGGAACCTTTGGAAAGAGAAATTCTGAAAATGATGCCTTTGAAGTACCATGTATTTAACTGGGTCTTCAAGTTCAAAAATTCTATATATTTTCATTTGTGCATCGTAAGATATAACCACACACACACATGCACACTAAGTATGTTCCTTATTTTGTTCTTTGAACATTCTGTACTTTCTGTTAATGAAAGAACAATTCTAGAACAATTCACAAATAATTCAAGATAGTTGCAACAGAGGGCAGAATTGTGTAAGATATTGAAACACTTTCTTTCTTCTTGCTTGAAAAGCACCCCCAAATACAAATTACAGCACTTTGCAGGTTGAGCTATAGAAATACTCTTCTTCGACCCTCTAGTTTCCAAAATTTATATACCAAGGTGATTTAAAACCATTAGAGTTATTTTTCATGTCATTGTTTAATATAATTGGTAATATATGTAAGCCTTAATA
The DNA here is from genome assembly GCA_028533065.1 of Trachops cirrhosus. Taxonomy (NCBI): domain Eukaryota; kingdom Metazoa; phylum Chordata; class Mammalia; order Chiroptera; family Phyllostomidae; genus Trachops; species Trachops cirrhosus. The sequence continues at coordinate 12,224,963 of CM052539.1, forward strand.
AAAGCAAAGTGCCGATCCCTTGAGAGAGCAACACTAAGATATGGGTGATATATTTCACTCCTGTACCAGGAGCCAGCGACAGGGATTCTTTGTTCTCTGCCAGTGAGATTTAGGACTGTTTGCTTTTCCTTCTGTTCCAGTGCTGGAATGTGGGCCTCTGGAGGCCACTGCTGCAGACAAGTGCCGATTCATGTTCTTTATCGCGAGATTTTTGAAGCTGATGGGCAAGATCAAAGAAGCAGAAGAGTTGTTCTTGAGTGTTGAGAACATGTTAGTGCAGGTGATGTGGGAATTAATTTTATTTCATTTTTTTTTGAAAGGGAACCTCTTAGGTAGATTTAAAAATAATTTAAATATTTTGTTGTTTAAGCTATTACAGTTGTCTGAATTTTTCCCCTTTTGCCCCCCTCCGCCCGTCCCGCCCCCCTCTCCCACAGCCAGTCCCCACACGGTTGCCCATGTCCGTGGGTCATGCATCTCTGTTCTTTGACTAATCCCTTCCCCTTCTTTCAACCAGCCCCACTGCCTCCTCCCCTCTCACAGCTGTCAGTCTGTCCTTTTTTCCATGCCTCCAGTTCTGTTTTGCTCGTTAGTTTATTCTGTTCACTAGATTCCACTTATAGGTGAGATCATATGGTATTTATCTTTCACTGACTGGCTTATTTCACTAAATCCTTCAAGTATTATTCCTTTTATTATTTTGTTAGATATTTTTAGATATCATTGACCTGTGTTCCTTTTCAATGTAGCCCACAAATGGAGAAATCAATGAATTAAGTTCATTAATGAGGAAGCAACGATTTTAATCCATGCCCTAAACTGTGTATTAATGACAAGCAGCAGTAAATAGATGGGAGTCAATATAGAATGAATGCCTAGTAACAGGCCTCATTTGGGGTGGGGGGAGGAATGTCCATACAGCAAAAGGGGAAGCTGAGTAGTGGACTGAAGTGAATTAATAGAAGATTGGTTGCAGACGTGGTCACACTTTCCATAAAGTGTTGGGGAAAGTTGATTGGTTATCTTGTCTATATTGATTTATTTTTTCAGAAATATGAACTTTTGACTTCATTGAACACAATGAAAGTTTCACTCATTTAACTATTAGCCATGCTTAGGATGGCATTTGACTGCCCTTTAAGAAAAATATAAATTTTTACTGATTTCAGTATTATTTGTGGACTAAATATAGTGTAATCCAAGACAAAGCTGTCTTATTTTAAAGCAGACACCTTCAGGTTTTCATAAAAGACTGCCTCCAATCCCACTGATGCACAGCTCTACAGAAGGAATTCCGTCTAACAAGATTTCTAAGAGTCGACTTTGCAAGTCCCATAACAGCAGAGACCGTTCTCATCTACCAATTTTGGTATCCTCTATGGCATATTACAGCCTCTGGGTGCTTAAGAAATGTGATAAATGTATCAATGAGCCAATCTGAATATGCAAATACTCTGTGTCCTTAGAAGGAGGCGCGGAGCAGTGAACAGAGCCCGGGCTGTTTGCAGACTGACCCAGATTTAAGGCTCTGCAGCGCTCACTGCCGTGGGGCCTTGGCAACAGTGCTCACCTCCGACTCAGGGAGTTCTCATTGTTGAGGGTTCTGCTGCCTGTCTCCTGGGGCTGTTACCAGGTTGACGAAGACAGTGCACGAAGCACTTCGCACAACATGTGGCACATAGTGAGGTGTCAAGAACTGGTAGCTATTTTGTTATTACCATCTATGGGTAATAAAGTAATTGAAGCCCAGGCTATACATAATAAGAGTTTGATTTAACCTATTTTGACCCCTCTTTCATCTTTCAGAGAGTAGAGCCCAGTGAGTCTCTGGTGTCTTATTATGATTGTGGGATTTCCCCCACCCCAGGTGATTTTTTCCCATGAGGTCCAGGTTATTATCACTGACGTGTGTGTCTGGAAAGCACTAGTCATTTTGTTAGGTAATCAGTGAGCGTCTGACTGTGGCGTCATTCACTCAGTCTTTTGCTCAGCTGACATTCACGCAGGGGCTTGCCTAGCCCGAGCACTGCTCGGGGAGGAGGGGAGAGAGCCACCAGCCAGGCAGGCACAGCATCCGCCAGCGTGGAGCTCCCCGTCTCACTGAAAGTCCCTGTCGACACTGACATCAGTGATGAAGCACGGCGTGTGGAATACGTTGACTGTGAAAGGACAAGGCTGGCTTCACGGGGGGCATGCCGAAGCTCAGGCATGCAAAGAGGATTTCCCATCTGGAGCACTCCTTCTGGAGGCATCGGTCTTATGATCCCATTCTCAAAATAGTTTTCAAACAGGTCTTTGAGACTAGCCACCATGGAGACTATTGTAAGACTTTTCTTTAGGCTCTTCAGGCACTACCAGAAGAGAAGTTCTAAAACTATTCTGGGCAATCACAGCTTCTTTGAAATATGTGCTTGAGGTCCTGGCTGGTGTGGCTCAGTGGGTTGAGCACTGGCCTGAGAACTGCAAGGTCATTGGTTCGATTCCCCATCAGGGTACCTGCCTGGATTGCAGGCCGTGTTCCCAGTTTGGGACATGCGAGAGGCAACCAATTGATGTTTCTCTCACATGTTGACATTTCTCTCCCTCTCTTTCTCCCTCCCTTTCCCTTTCTCTAATAAATAAAATAAAGTCTAATAAAGAAGAAATATGTGCCTGATAACAGATCTTGTTATTTGTGATGTATACATTCTGTATACCACTTTTAAACTTTCTTCAGCCTAGGATATTTTAAAATTTTAATGCAGTGGTTTTCAACTGGGAGGCAGTTTTGTCCCCCAGGAACATCTGGCAATGCTGGCGACCTTTTTGGTTGTCACAGCTTGGTGGGGGCTGCTGCTGGCATCTAGTGGGTAGAGGTGAGGGATGCTGCTGAACATCCTACACCGCACGGGGCAGTCCTCACAGGAGTCCAGAGGTCTCCTGTCCCAAACATCAGTGCTGAGAAACGCTGATTTAAATGGTATGTTTGTTACAAAAGCAGGTCTCACTACTCGCCCTGCTACTATTTCACAGGAGGTGCCCCAGGCAGCAGGGAAACCAGAGGGTTTTTGTGGCAGAGGTTCCCTTGTTAAGAAAATGCACAGACGAGAGCTTCGGTGTTAGGCAGGTCTGGGTGGGACACTTCTGCTCTCCTACTTGTGAGCCCCGTGAGCTTGGGTGATTTATTTATCCTCACCGAGCCTCAGTTTCTCCAAACTGTAGCAGAGGACTAATAACCCTGTTTCTTAGAGTCTCTGTAAACGCCTGTCCAGGTCACGCATGGCAGGAGTGTAGTTCGGTCAGTGCTCCATAGAGGGTGGCGGCCACTTCAGGCCACAGCCTGGGAAGCAAATGGAATCTGTGCTTTGCAATCACTGTGAATGTCAACAAACCTTTACTGACTGCCCGAGGGCCCGGAGCCCAGTGCGTGGATTGTGGGCTCCCTGCCCTCAGGAAGTAGAAGGTCTGGAGGAAGAGGAGAATTAAGGCATGTCTTCATAGAGAGGAAGCCGACTAGATCCAACTGCATTTGACTTGCCGATTGGTATTCCCGGTGATAGGGGCAGGGAGACTCAGGGCTGGAAGGACCACGGTGGCCTGTTGATGAGTTGGGAGATGTCAGCCTCCCTGAGACAGGGCTTCTGCCCCATTCACACTGATTGGCTGTGACGATGGCCATGGGATGAATCAAGCAAACCCTGAGGATTTGAATCTGGCCGACAGAAGTGGGGAAAGCCAGAGGGGAAGCTGGATGTGGAAAGGATGATGCTAAATTTTAAACATTAAACTGCTGTGACCTTTAACATCTGCAAGACGCGGTCATGTTATTCTTATCTTCAAAAATTTTATTATCACTAACAACCAGTGAAAACATTTTCCAAGATTTATTTTTAGTTTGCAGTGTCTCCCAATAAATGCTTCCCTATCATCAACACTTCATAAATGTTTAGACGTCCCTGAAAAGTGATATAAAGCATACAGTCTTCTGCAAGCTTATTAAGAACGGAGCCTTTCTTGGGCGGGGTTGTGGTGGCCGGTCTAATGCTGTGTCCCCTCAGGAATGGCGTCCTTCTCATTTTCTACAGAGTCAGAGCATGACAGACATGCTTCTCAAAGTCCAGACCGCCGTGGGAGAGCTCTATCTGGAAATAGGGATGACTCAGGAAGGGTTCCAGTATTTCAAGAAAGCATGGTTGAGACTGATGGAGTTTTCGCCCAGCGACTTAAAAGACAACCAGGACTTGGTGAAGCAAAAAGGTTGGTTGGGTGTGTGCAGAAGGCGTAACCTCTTGCGTTTCAGAGTCAGACGCCCAGGCTAGGTTCACCCACAAAGAAAGGGGAATGAAGTGTGGCTTTGTTCATCTGATTACTTTGGCAGGTGGGTGGATGTGTGAGGGTTGTCCGTAAAGCACTCCTCATGTGACAGACCACCTTTTCAGAACGTCAGAGGCTGCTGTGATGAGCTTCAGGAAGGAAGGCTTTGAGCAGTAAGCAGGCAATTCAGAGCCAACCTTTCTAGGTTCAAATCCTACCTCTCTGCTTCCTAGCTCTCCGCCTTTAGACTCAGGACTTAACCTTTCTGGGTCACAGTGTTGGTCCCAGTTTTCCTGTGTGTAAGGGAGGGGTAACAATAGCACGTGCCCAGCACGTTGTGATGAGGCTGGAAGTGTGCACAAGAGACTGAAGCACACGGGACGGTGCCTTGCACGCAGTTAAGCCATTAGTTTATGCCCCAGTATTTGGTGCCGGGGCCCACTGTGGCACCTCTGATAGGGAAAAAGAATGTTCAGTGGGTGAGATATTAAACATTTTTGACCCTGTGACTGACAGTCCGACTAAACTAAAGGACTCCAGACTTATGTTTGATTTAAATGGCTATATCAAAACCACTCACAACTCAGCAGGTTAAAACAGCAGCTGTTTATTATTGTTTATGAGCCTGTGGGGGGCTGAGGGGTTCCCCCAGCCCAGGGTGGGCTCTGGCAAGCACCTTCGATCAGCTGGCAGGGCCGCTGGGCTGGCTGTTTTGAGCCGGCTCCCCTTAGATGTCTGGTGGCCGTCTGGCTGAGGTGACGGGGGGTGGCTGGGCCACATGTCCCTCCTTCTCCAGGAGGGTAGCCTGGCTGTTCCAGTGGTGGCTGGCAGGATCCCCGGAGGGAGAGCAGAAGCTAGGCCTCGCTTCAGAACTGGCACAGCGCGCTCTCTGCTGCCTTCAGTTGGTCTCAGCATTTGGAGTTTATTCTCAGTGTCAGGGGGAAGGCATCGCCGGGAGTCAGGGTGTGTCATGTCACCCGACTTGTGCTTTGAGATCACTTTTGCTGCTGTGTGGAGAATGGATTCCATGGTGAGTAAGCGTGGACACAGGGAGACCAGGTATGCGGTGTCCCTCCCTGCCTAAGTGCAAAGTGGGAGGCCCCGGGTGGATGGCAGGGGAGGGCAGCAGTGGGCACTGGGCAATGAACAAGGTACTATTGATGATGGGAAAGAGGCTTCTTGACAATTTAATGGTAGCCCTTTGTAATTAAGACTGGATTCATCCCACAGAGAGTTAAATCTGCTTTTCTTTATGACTAGCAATGCTGCGACAACACCTTCTGGGAACCTTAGCATGTTTTTCTCTCTTCCTAACAAAGCATAGCTTAGAAAACACTTTCTGTTCTGGTCGGGTGGCTCAGTTGGTTGGAGTGTTATCCCATACACCAAAAGGTTGTGGGTTCAATTCCTAGTCAGGGCATATACAGGAGGCAACTGATAGACGTTTCTCTTTCTCCCTTCTTATCTCTAAACATATGTTCAGGTGAAGACTAAAAAAAGAAAGAAAAATAAATTAAAAACATGTTTAAAAGTATTAATAAAAAAGAAGAAAACACTTTTTACTTTTCAGAAGTCTGTATTATTGTCAGAATATATAATTCTCAATAAAGGATCAAAATGCTGGCCTTTGCAGAGGGCGCTTCTCAAGGTGCCGGGTGTCTAGGCAGAGCCTGGACTTACTGCCTGGGTGTGCGGGGCTGAGTGAGGCACCTGCCCGCTGTCCCGAGGCTGTACCGTTTCGTTGTTTCTTATCACACTGGCTGCCCTCTGCGGGACTCCTTGTCACAGTGACAACCGGTGCTACTACATCTGTCACTCCCTTCCTGACCTGTTCATTTGCAAAACAGACTCAGAATTGGGTTTCAATCTGTTGTCTTAGCTCTTTGGCCCAATAACTGCTGTACACACACAGAATATGTCATGTGAAAACCAAGCCCCATGCTGTGTAGGTCAGTCATTGATTTATTAAGGAAAAAAGAACCCCTCTTGGCAGTGATGAGGAAATGGTATTAAATGTTCTGCCTATTGTCTTCTTACCTCTTTTGTGGAAAAGGAAGCATTAAGTATTATCTTTGCAAAAATTTCTTCCCTGCAGGCAGAGTCCTGAACAGTCTGGCCAAGTCGGCGCCCGTGGAGTACCTGAGAGAAAAGCTCACCCTGGAGTGTGCGGCCGACACGTCCTGCCTGCTGGACGGCCACCCCCGCGACCGGGCCACCATGAAATACACCGAAGGTGTTCTGATGTAAACATGTATTTTTTTTCTTGAGAGTTTTCTGTTTTCTCTACTAGCTTTTATTGTTATGATCGATATACTCAGCTCACACTCATGAATCCATTTCCCGCCTCCTTGGTTGGGTTAAGAAATGCTGAACTGAAGTATTTCCATCCTCTGGGTCAGCGGCTCTCAACCAGGGGCGACCTTGCCCCCCACGGGAGCTTTGCCAGTGTCTGCAGACATTGTTGTGTTGTGACTGGGGGCTGCTGTTGGCATCTGGTGGGTAGAGGCCGAGGGTGCTGCTGAACTTCCTACACTGCGCGGGTCAGCCCCCCTCAACAAATGATCGGCCCCAAATGTCAGCGGTGCTGAGGCTGGGACTAGTGTTCTGGTTTCTTATGAAGACGCAAAAACGTTTTCTCACAAATCTCTTTGAAGGTCTTGCATCTCTGCGGTTGTGAAGCACTCTGCTGCTTTGTGACCTCCCATACACAACCCAGGGTGTTTGTGAGAATTCGTGTCGGAAGCACGATGAACGTAGCCAACGCTCACCATGCCCAGTAACTGACGCCTGTGTTTTATTTTCAGATTTGCTGCTGGAAACAGTTCTCTCGCAAAAACAAAACTTCAAGACGGCTTAAATATCAGGAGAAGTTTGTTTGGGGAGAAAAACATGCTAGTTGGAGAAATTATGGAATTTTTAGCAGATTTACTATTTTTTCCACTAAGAAATAATGAAAGGTGAGTTTTTATGAAATGTTTCAAGTAAGCGTATCTCCCCTGGCCACCTCCCCGCCCAATGGCAGGGAGGTCTGGGGACACCCATCAAAGGTGCTTCGCTTCTTTGGCTCCAGTCTCAGAGGGACTCACTGTGCCTGAGAGTTCTGTTCCAACTGATTTGTCAGGACACGGACCATAATGTGTGTGCAAGGAGCTCTTGGCCCACGAGCTGCACTGAGGTTTTGGCAGCAGGGAGAGTACACAGGAGTCCGATGCCACAGGGAGTGGCTCCCAGCACCGTTCACAGGACCACATACTGACTCTGGGCCTCTGTGTAGGCCTCAGCCCTTCGTCTCCGGCGCCCACCGCCCGCTGGTCTGTCTTCTGCCAGACCTAGGCCACAGCCTGCAATATCTCAGGTCACGCTTTCCCGCTCCCTCTCCCGGCCAGGAAGTCGTCTTGCTCTCCTGGGATGTGTGGGGCTTTCCTCAGCTCCCCACATGAGGCTGTGAGAGACAAAATTATCCATGACACTTGTCCCAGAAAGGCAAGGCAGCCATTTGTCAAACTGTTCATGATAGGTACCTGTAGGGCCCACAGGAATGGGGCTTTGCAGAGGGGGAGAGAAACTGGACTCAGCTCCAAATACAAGGAAAGGTGGGGTGGGGGTGTGAGTGGGTAGAAAATTACCAAGAGGAAACATCAGGGGTGAACAGGGATCCTGGCTACAGGGTTCTTGCCAAAGGCAGGCCAGGCTGCTCAGACCTCGGCGGGGGTGGAGGATGAGGACCACGGCGAGGTGTCTGATGAGGATCAGAGAGCGAGGATGGCCAGACTGACTTAGCAGGTTTCTTACTCACACTGGACAATGCAGAGATGACCGTGGAAGGTAGAAGTCAAGGGCCAGTTGAGAAAAAGCTCAGAAGAGCCTCAGTCGAGTTTGGTCAAGGAGAAACTCTTTGTCAGCATCTGTGTTTAAACGAGGGTTGTAGGAATTTCCCTCTGGATCTGACCAGTGTTAGCCTCTGCCAGGTCTGACCACTCCTCTTGACAGGCTGGTATGGGAGAAGATCCTGTGTGAGTACGGAGAGAGACCTATGCACCACGCCCTTCCTGTGCCCTGGCTTCTACCCTTCATAGCCGGTTCAGCTGACCGAAGGCAGGGGATGGGCACCGTTACATCGTGAAGTTGTGAACGTTTGTTTGGTAGCTGCTCTCCCACCCTGCCCTGTTCTCTGTCCTGCTTTTCTCTCGAGCTGTCCACTCTTCTCAAGATAGTTTTCCTCTCACCTTTCACCAGAAAACTGACCGCTTCCAGCTTTTGCTCCCAGGAAGAATGTGCTGTTGGTAGTCTTTAATACTTAATACTCTTTCTAAGAGTATTTACCCTTAAAAGAGTTCAAAGAAAGGAGTACCTGAGGGTAAAATTACTGGTGAGATAGAGTAGTGGAGAGATGGGGAGCTCTGGGGCGCAGTTGCCTGGGTTCAAATTAGTAACAGTGAGAAGCTGGGCACATACCTAACAGGTCAGTATCTCATCCATTTCCTTATTAGTGACAGGAGGCTGACTGTGCAGAGCCGTGTGTAAAGAGCTTAGCACAATGCCTGGCACAAACCGACAGAGTCCACACTTGGGCTCACAGTATGATTTTGCTCCCCAGCAGGTGATTTTTTTAGGCATTTGATACCACATAAGCCTCCTTTTGTTTCTCTTAAGAGCAGCGCTGTGAGCATAGAACAAGACTTTCTTTAGAGAAACAAAAAGCTTGACAATAGAACCCTTGTCTCATACACGAAAGATCTGAACTTGCAGCTTCCTGACTGAGTCATCTCTACCTCCCGGCCGCTCCAGCACGAAGGCAGAGCCAGCAGGGCCTGAATCACAGGCGGTTACCGGAGCTGCCGTCCCGCAAGGACTGCCTCTGCGCCAGAGGACCGGGGCAGGCTCGGCTGCCTCCTTCCCAGGCTCGTTGCCAACCGTCCGCCTTCTGAAACGACCGCGAAGCCTTTTTCCTTGTTGAAGGTTGTTCTCAGGTGGCCGTATACCGTCCACACTGGTCAAGATTGGGAGATACTGTGCCGTGTGACTGGGCTCACCCGTCACTCCTGTCCTGGTGGCGAGGGCCCCCCGAGACACCTTTCACGCACTGCAGAAATGATCCAGGGGATCCTGAGGGCCTTGTAGAAGGGGATGGGTAGGGATGGATAAATGAGTTTACATTTAAAAATTAAAAGTAAAAAAAAAAAGAACAGGACAGAGAAGAATGAACCAACTGTCAGTGAAGTGATTGTCATCCACTCTAAGTCTGTACCCACTCACTCCTCAGTGTCCTCTTCACAGACAAGTCCCTTTCCTACCTCACTTCTCATTTACTGTCACTTGACTTCTACCCTCCCCGCCTCCATTCTGTCTACTCCTGTGGAAGTCATCTGTGACACCCTAAATGTGTCCCTCTGCACTTCGATTTTGTTGGCCCTCTGCTGCTGAAGTATCTGAGTGTTGATAGCTCCCTCCTGGTTTCTGAGGTGCACCCCCCCCACTTCATAGATATCTTCTCTGATTATGCCTTCTCCGTTTCTTTCGTGGGTTTCCTCTTTCTCTCCCCGACTCGTGTCCAATGGCGGTGTTCTCTTGGGTTCCATTTGTGGACTCTGTGCTTGTCTTAGCCTTAACGCCTTGACCTCACCCGTGCTGGGGCTTCAGCCGACCTTCTAGGAGGTGATGGCTTCTTGTCTCTCTTCTCCGACCCCTGTCATCAGCTGCCCACACGCGCATCCACCTGCCTGCTGGTCGTGTCCATTTGGGTATTCCAGAGTATTTGGGCGTTTCAGAGTCGATGTTGTGAAGAGTGAACACATCCATCCCCTCCCCTGACAAAATGCTTCTTCTTCTCCTTCACCCAGTGCAGGCATCCTCTTAATGATCCGGGTTAAGGAGATTTGTTATCAGTCACTATGCTAAACACATTCCATACATTTTCTCACTTAAGCATCACAACAACTCGAGGGTCCTCATTTTGAACATGAGAAAACTGAGGTTTAAGAGATTTAGACGCTTGCCCAGCTTTTAAGTGGCAGAGGCAGGATTAGCACTGGGAAGTCTGTGCCTGCCAACCGTGTCACTCCCAGGCCCGCCTGACTGGGAGCGCCGGCTCTGACTGTGTCATCCTACCGCACGTGTGGGTGCCCTGTGCCCCAGCCCCAGTGCACAACATTCAATGTGATGCCAAGCCTTAGCTGGTCTCCTTTCACCTCTGTGGCCACTGCATTAGCTCAGACCCTCATCACCTTCCTCTGGACTAACTGGTCTCCCTGCCTATGGCCTCTCCTGCTTCGGTTTATCCTCCATACGTCCACCCAGATGACTTTTCTAAAATGCAAATTAGATCACGTCATTCTCTTAATGAAACTCTTCAATATTAAAGTCCCAAACCCTAGGTTTGCACTCAATGCCCTTTCTGAGGGGTCAGCCCTCTGGGTTGCTCTCCAGTCTCTCCTCCTGCATCAGGAAGTTCGGTGAGGACAAGGATGAGTCTTAGGCACATTGGCCACCAGCGCTAGCACCAGCACTCTGAAGTTTGCTGAATGAATGAATGAATGAATGACCACAATGCTTCTTTGATGCAAAATTTTAATTAAATTTCTCTTTTCTAGATGCCAAATGAAGAAAGCCATTGAATATTATAAACAAGTGGTAAAAATAAAGGAAAATGCAATCACTCTGGCCAACTCTTCACTCGTCAGGAAGCAGCTGAGCATCAGCCTAAGCGATACCTGTTGTAAATTAGGTAATTGCTCTGATCTAGTTCCTGTTAGAAGCAGGTGACTTCCTGGCGTCTCGAGGGCATACTTTGCTTATTTAAAAGATGTCATCTGTGAAGCAAGCAACTGTTCCACATACTTTCAACTTTGTTTTTGCTACCTGTTTACCTTCCCTCATTAGGGAAGTGTCTCAGTCTGGCAGGGCTGCTCTGACGGAACGCCATGCACTGGGTGGCTTAAACAGCAAGGCCTTCCTTCTCGCAGTTTCAGAGGCTGGGAAGTCCCGGATCAAGGCACCAGCAGGTCACTGTAGGGTGATAAGGGCGGCGAGAGGCCTGCCTTACGGATAGGTCAGAAAGGTTATCTTTGATAGGCTCCTAATGTACATTCTTCTAGGTAGTTAAGCAGGAGTGCCCTGTAGAAGTTTCTCTGGAGCCTGAAGGGTCTCAGTTGCCTTTACCTGAAAGCAGTCCACAGACCACAGAGGCACATCTTGAGTCGTCACATGAGGTTTTTAATAAATATACTAAAATTATTGTGGCTTCAGAGTCACGAAGGAGCTCGAAGGACCCTTTTATGACACTCATGTTCTATTTCTTTGCAATGAGAGTATTTTGACCTCTTAAGAAGACTGAACAGGGTTCTCATGAGGTATTCTTTGTATCTTCAGAAAGCATCAGGACTGGTGCTCCCTCAGTGCAGGAAGGGGAGGGAGTGGGTGAACAGGTCCTTTCTGGGTGTTTACACAGTGGGCCTGGGCATTCACCAGAAGTGTTGGCCGGGCTCCAGGCTAATAACATCAAAAGCAATGGCCTAAATGGTATTTTAACCTATGGAAAACAGTAATCTTCAATTGATTTTTTAGAATTTAGTTTGGATTATAGATTAACGATAACTGCTAGCTTGGAAAGTCTTGGCGCCTTCCTTAGTCTTGTCCTATTGCATTTGATGAACATGTAGAACACAGTGTAATCCTCCAAGGGGTATGAACATAGTGGGTCTCCAGCAATGAAAACTCAGATTTTAATTATCCTCATAATATTTTTATGCATGAGATTGTAGTAAGCTCATGTTAAAATGATGGATTTGATAGAGGGCGTTCAATCCTAAATCTTGTTTCTTCCGATTCACAGTTTTGTGAGGCACTCATTCAAAAGAGAAATCTCTCTCTGTCTAATAGATCCTTTACAGCTTATCTCATCTCAATTTATATATCTGATATATCTTAACATCTCAGCTTCAAGGACAAATCTTAACTTAATAAAACTTAACTCTAGAGATTTTAGGACTAATCTTGACCATGGAAGAGGGTTTTTGTGATTTATGTTCCAAGCTACCTCTGACACAAAGCCATCTTACTATTCTCCTTCTCTGATAACTGGTTTCAATCTGCCTCTGGAGAAACCATTTCAGGGGGAGAAAAAACCAGATGTGTGGGTTTTCATATTCCATTAGGTCAAGCTGAGTGTTCTGTACTGAATTGTTTATTTTGGATGAAGAATGGTAGATGAACATTATGTGACTTCCCTCTCCCCGGGGTGGTTTTAAAAAGGAAATGCCAACCCTCTCAGTCATTGTCGAAGGAAGAAATTAAACAACGGCTCTAGTGGGTGACTTTCATTAGGGTGAGTCAGTCCTTTTCTCCACATTTGATTTTAAAATGCTCCGCTCAGCCAGAGACTTCTCTGTAGCAGGAGGTCCCTTCATCCAAAAGTCAGGTAAGTGATGCAGGCAACATTTGCATTGTAATTTTAACTTAAACCTGTAAATGCAATCCCCCCAATGTTAAATTTAGGATCAAAGTCTTTTTTTAATGGGTCCTCTGATTGGTGTTAGACGTCATCTTTCTCACAATTTCCCCACAATGCATCACCCACCATTTCTAATTTTGGCTTCTGTGGAGTGAGAACTTAGACGATTGTGACGCAGTGTGTGCAAGATCCTTCTAGACTGCTGCCTTTTTCTCCCCATTTAAGTGGACAATTTTTTATGGTTGCCTTGTCCTTTCATAATTTGAAAGAATTCCAAAGCGTTCAGTCTGTTTTTCATAGAGAACAACTCTCTTCATTTCATGCTCATAAGTTACTAGTTTGTACCATGCTTAATTCAATTACCAGAATTAGACCGACAAACCCAATTGACTCGAGGTCATGCTAGAACCCAACCGTTAGGAACAGAGGATGCCAGCAGAGCAGGGATGCGCCTGCCAGTTGCAGGCACTTGGGGTGCCTTGGGCATCAGGTAGTATGCAGAGGAAATAGAGGGCCCTGGTTAATCCAGCAATCCAGCTTATGTGAACAGAGCTTCCTCTTCATTTGTGGTGTGGGTTTAATCATTTTCAGTGGGTTCTAAACTTCTAAATGCTCCTGGTTGCAGGAATAAGTCAAATAGCTCTCATGAACTGGGAAAGTTTTTAAACCTGGAAGGGACTCTAGATGATTCTTCAGCTAATTTTAAAGCCAAAGAAATAGCTCATATGTCATATGACCCACCCAAGTGCCGATGAGCAGAGAATCCTTTGACTTAGACATTAGAATCATGGAGGCTCAGAAAGACCAAGTGGCTTTCTGAAACCTCGAAGGTAGCAAGTAGTAGACTTAGTCCTCTGACCTAAATCCCATGCTCTTTCCATGTTTGTGGGCTCTCAGAGTTTGTGGTTTGGTTGGGAAGGTAAGCACATGAGAGATAACTGAGGTCCAGTGAGGTACGTGCTGTCCATGTCCATGGCAATGTCCATGACCGACATTGTGAGCGGCCATGGGGGAGCACACAGAAGAGGCAACAGGAAGACGTCCCGGAGAAAGTGACTGGGCCGTGAGTCCTGACAGGTGTTTGCCTGGTGAAGAAGGCGAGGTGGAGCATTGCAGGCGAGAAGAATCAGCATGAATAAAGGCAAGGGAGGGTGAATCAGGGTGCTTTCTTTTTCCAGAGGAAATAATAAAGATACCACTTTATTTAGTTCTGAAAAAAAGGAGAAACTTGGAAAACTCACCATTTAAAATTTGGGAATAAATTTTGAAGGAAGTTAGCGGGGCCTTCCCCTGCATTCCCACCCGCAGTTCATACTTGGTTGAAAATAAACACACGGACAAAACTAGGGGGGCTGGAAAGGGGAGGGAGGAGGGGAGGAATGGATGGGTGGGCTGGAATGGGAATAAAGGATAGAAACTGTACTGAATAAACTAGACTAAACTAAAATAAAAATTAAAAAAAGAAAATAAAGTGGGCGTGGCCCCATGGAAAATGCAAAATGGAAACAGTAACTGATGGTTCTTTCCTAGTTGTATTTTTTTGGGGAAATGTAAGGAACCAATGTGACTTCTAGGAATTACAGCCCTTGGATCCTAGGGACCTAGATTTGAATCCTAGTTCTGCTGTTTTCTAGGCTTGTGAACATAACCCCCGAGTCTCAATTTTCTTACCAGCCAAAGGGAATAATAATGACTGCCTGTGGGTTACTCTGAAGATTTAGTGAGGTGATGTCTGCCAAACAACCAACGGTGTACACATCCTCAGTGAAGATTTGAAGTGGGAGGAGGGTCAGTGGGCTCTCCCCAAGTTAAATGCACCCATAATGTTCTTTCCTTTTCCCTGGGCCGGGAGGGCTAACCAGGCTGGATAGTGTTGCCCAGCTGGTACTGACCCCGAAGGAGGACAGAGTGGACTGGAGTTGGGCCTGAGACAAGGATGTCCCTTCCTGGCAGCTACTATGCTTGTGCCAGAAAGAATAATCAGACTGTGTTCAAGAAAGTTGTGAAGTCAAATCTCTAGGTACCGATCCAGAATGGGTCACCAGGGTACAGATCCTGAGGACCTAAGTAAGGTGTGTGACCGAGGGAGAGTCGAGGGGGCGTGAGGCTGAAACAGTGTGTCCAGCGGCTGATCCGTGTGACAGCCTCAATCCCCCCACGAACAGTCTGTGGAATCTGGTTGCTGCTGTCTAGAGGATTTGTGGGAATGAGTTCTTGCTCAGCCACCACACGAGACTTTCTGGTTCTGTTCTTCTTCACTGTTACCTTTTAAGGCCAATTAAGGCCAATTAAGGCCGATGCAATGTGGCCATCCTGAGCAGGGGAACTCAGCATTCTCCTGGGCCAGACTGGGGCAGCTGAGAGCATCACAGGGAGTCATGACAATAATTCAAAACGCAGAAAAGTGGCCACAGATTGCTAAATAGAGACAACAGCTGAAACTATCAGATTTCCAGCAGAAGCTGCGGGCAATGTGTGACCTGGGCTATGACTCAGGAAGCAGAGCTTGCAGAGAGAGAACATCTCGGCAAGCAGGATCCCCTGCTGGTACTCAGAAGGAAAATCATGGGGAAGAGGCAGCCTAATGTAAGAGTCAAGAGCAGGGGCTTGGGGGTGAGGCAGACCCCGGATTGTTTTCCCAGCAGCTGGAGCAAGTTACTTAACGCCTTTGTTTTCTCATCTTTGAAAGACATTGGACACGCACAGATTCTCTGGAAGGACACGTGTTTTAGGAGAAGATGGCACAGATGGGGACTGAGATGGGAGAGACACTTGTCACTTTGTATCTGTATACGTTTTCATTTCTGAACAATGTGGACGTGTGTCCTAGTAAAAAGAGTAAATGAAAAAAGAAAAAGGCAGGTGATGATAGCTTATACCTTACAGGGTTATACAGGCCTGATGGATGGTAATTACTCACATAAATTTGCTCTTATTGTTATAAATACAGGGATGTTGGCAGGGTCATTGGTCAGTGTTTTTGTCCTTAATATTCAGCATCTCTCTCTATTACATATTCAGATCAATGCCCTATCAGCCTTACATTATGTTTGTAATCAATGGTATAAATTCTGCCCCTTAAAAGCAGTCTTGTAAATGGGTAAATTGAATAAATGAGTACCACTTGCAAATTAGATTGTAAAATGTAATTTTTTTTTTACTTTTAACACACTATAGAGAATTATATCAAATTATTGACAGTGGCCTCTGGCGATGTATAATGAACACCTCTATAACCTTCACCTGTATTCACACCAATTGTTAACGTTTTTTGCCACATTTGCATTCTCTGTCTTGCGTACACACGCAGACACACACAACCATAGTTCTATCTAAACCATTTGAAAGTTGCAGATAGGACACTTTTATCTCTGGATACTTCAGCCTGTGTCTCCCGAGTACAAGTGCATCCTCCCACATAATGGCAACCAATGATCAAGCCCCGGTAACTTGGCCATTAGGTAAGACTATTATCTACCGTGCAGTCCGCGTTCAAATGTCCCCAAGTGTCCTAGCTGTTTCCCTATATAAGACCCTTGGCTGCATTTGCCTGTGTCCTTTAGAGCATTTAAGTGGGCTTCCTTTGTCTTTCATGATCCTGACATTGTGAAGAGTCCAGGTCAGGTTCTGTCCTACCCTCCCTGCTCCGATGTCCTTCAATCTGTACCTGTTTGTTTCCTTGTAAGTAGACTCAGGTTAAATGCGTTTGGCAGAAATACTTCCAAAGGTGGTGCTCCAATGCCACCGTCGATAAATGCTTTTTATCCTTCTCTCTTAAATGTGTGAAGTCAGGAGTAATTTTTAAAAATACTGATATTCTTGTTTTCAAATATCCAGCAGGTCAGTTACTGATAAGTGACTCTAGTCATCAAGTCATGACTGAGGCCCTGGGCTATTTGTACAGATCACTCGATTTAAGGGCGACTTCCCTGGGGTCTTCTCATTCATCAGTCCATGGAATCCTGCAGTGAGTTCCCCTTCTGTGTCTCAAAAAGAAATATGCTTCCGGTTATATTTCAAGAAGAAATATGCTTCTTGTCTTATGCATCACCTCTTGACAATTTCTGATCTTTTGCAGTCTTGTAAGGGAAATTGAATGGATCCGGGGCAGGAGATTTTGGCCTCAAGGCATGAGCCGGCAATATGCTGAGGGTTCTGGAAACCGCACCTCCTTATGGAAGCACTTGGTGAGGTTAAACTACCACAGCGCCCAGAGTCCTAATACAGTGAGTTCTGCAATGTGCACAAATGCAGATAAGCTACAGAGGGCTAAAAGCACAAACTTGGCACCTGATACAATTTCAGATAAATCAAAAATTGCTTCCAGAAAAGGGAAAAAGGTCTTGAGACCCATTATTTCTGTTTCTGCTGAGGAAAAGACCCAACAGAAGACACAAAATACTGTTGAAATATGGAATGGTCCAGAAAAAGAAGCATCAGAGAAAAGTAAAGATTGTTTTTCTAAGATTTTATCTGTGGGTACAGTGGATGATGTAGCAAAGCTTTCACGACAAAGGATTTTGTCAGCTGATGTGGAGAGTAGAACTAGGCGAGTCACCAACATGTACCAGCATCACCTGCTATGGCCTCTTAGCACAAACAATCCTTCTGAACCCATAAAGGAGCTCATCTCAGAAAAGTGGCTTTTTCATAGGCCAGATTACAGTTCCGTTCCTCAGAAGTGTTTTTTGCAGAGATCTCAGTTTGGAAGATATTTGTTGAGGACCTCAAAGGATGCTAATAAAGAATTAAAATGATCATGGGCTCTTCCGTGTCTGTAAATTTTTTCTGTGTACTTTATTTAGAACTTTTTGATGAGATTTATACATTTTTAGCTGCTTAAAAATACCGTAACAGATTTTTGCTAAGAAGAACAATTTTTAAGTGACTCGTGTCTCTATGGTAGGTATGTGAGCGTTGATCTCACAGGGTTCCATACATAAAAGTATAGTGAAGCAATGCTGTAAAGCTCTACTTTGTGTCGGCTTTATATTGTTATAGTTTATCAATTTTGAACTTATGAATTAATGTTTCTTATAAACAATTGCTATCACCCAAACTTTTTAATGAAACATGAATAAGAAAAGATATAAATTAGAATAAACGAAGGCCATGAAGTTTAAAGTACCAGAGTCCATGGACTTGAAATCATAGCATTTTAATTGCCTCTTATTTTATCAGTGATTTGTCTGATACTACCCATTAACTGTTAAGGATTACTTATTGGCTACCTTCTTCCTTAACAACCAACTAAATCCTACCTTGTACATTAAGAAGCCAAAGGGAAGAATCAGCTCAGCTGCATAATCTTAGGAAAGTTATTTCACTTCTCTCAGCCTCAGTTTCATTATTTATGAAATGGGAGAAATTATGCACCTATTTTCAGGATTACTGAATTACTGCATGAGAGAGTACACACAGCGTGCCCTTCAATAAGTAGTGGTTATTATCTGTCATGGTTTAACCCAGAGGCCACCTCTTTCCATGAAGCATCTCCCGAGCCTCCCGACCACAGCTAAAACCTACACTAAAGCTTTGTGCTATGTGTCTTCAATCGCTCCACACCTATTTCATGGATGACAGTATGGTCTCCCAGGCAGAGTGCCAGGCTTGAGAGTTATTCCCCTCACCCAATTCTGCTCAACAGTAACTAATAGCTTTGGGAGTCTTTGCAGTTCAGTGATTCTCAAGTCAGGTCCTGGGTCGGCCTTATCAGTCATTCCTGCAGGAGCTGAGACATGCAAAAATGTTGCATGGTTGGGAGTTGCTGTTCATTTGACTTTGGTGGAACTACCATGCACAGAACAGGGGCAGCCTAGCAGGGCTGAGAAAAGGCAAGTGCACCATGCTGGTGAATGCGGGCAGGAGCTGGGTGGCAGTGTCCCAATGGCCTCCTCAGCCAGGCAGAAATCTCCTGAGGGGCGCTGGCCTTCTAGGTTATGCAGTGGGGGGTGCCTTTCAAGCACATCAGCCCAGGTGCCCCCTCACCGGCAGCACTGAAAGGATCCAAGCTGGGGATCTGGGGATGTCCCAGACCCACTCTTGCGATCCAGGGGAGATCCAGAATTCAGAGGTCACTAATGTGGAGAGAGGTCACCTCCAGAGTGAGGGGACAGGCACAGGCCGCGGGAGGAAAATGCTGCGGAGCTCTGCGGGCGGCGCAAGGGTCACGTTTAGTGGCCCAAGGCCAGCAACAGTCATCCCTTTCCATGTGGCCTCGGCCTGACCCGGCGTCCGTCCAACCTCACCGCCACTCCAGTGAGCTGCAGGGCCAAGAACTGACCGCAGCCAACTCAGCGCGTGGCCTCTGCCACCCGGCCCCGCCTCTACTCTGGCCCCCACTCTCCCGCCCCAGCCGGAGCGCCAGGCCACGCCCACTTCCCCGCCCCTCCCCCCTATGCTCCTCCCCAACGCGGCTGAAGGGGTGGGCCGCGCCGCCACGTGCTCAGACGCAGGGAGCTGCTTGCCTGCAGGACTGGGTGCAGGCGGAGCTCCGGCCCCGCGGTGCCAGGCTTAGCCCGGCAGAGGCAAAGCATGGCCACCGCGGCGGTGGCTGTGGTGGCCCGTGGGGCCTGGGCCAGGGCGGTGGCGGCGGCCCTGCGGAGCGGATGCGGGACTGCGGCTGGGGGACCGCTGCATGCGGGCTCCGCACGGCCCTTGTGCACAGCACCTGGAACCGCTCCGGACATGAAGCGCTACCTGTGGGAGCGTTACCGGGAGGCGAAGAGGAGCACGGACGGTGAGTGTGTTGGTCCCCAAGCCCGCTGTACTGATGGGGGGACCCTCCCCACTGGGCTGGGGTGCCAGGTCCTCTCGCAGGTGGTCAGCCGGAAAGCGTGCATGACCCGCGCAGGATCCCAGTCGTGACCCCCAGTCGCCCCCAACTGCGGGCGACAAGGCGTCTGCATTGCGATTTGGGGAAACGCGGAAAAATGCGCCTCTAGAAACTTTGCAACTCTTGTCTTTCTACTGCCGGGAAAGCTGTTTTATAAATTCTTGGGATTTTTAGCTAGACATCTGCATCAGAAGCGCTTTGGCCTCTCCCCGAGGGCTCGCCGACATCACTCGGGAGACGGTCACCCTCACGCACCGTTAGATCCTGTTATTAAGCAGCACTAATAATAGGAACAGCCCGAATCCGACGAGCCGCTGATCGCTTTGCATCGGGGCTGCTGGGCAGGTGGCAGTGCCCGGAGGCCAACCTATTTTTCTTCTTTGTTTTAGGGGGTAGGTGGGATTTGCTGTGTTTGGAATAGGAGAGAATGCAGGTCGACAGTGTCCTGGGCTATCTACCAACCTCAACAAGGCGGAGGTTGCCGGGGGCGACTACTTGGTGGCCTGGTGAACTTAAAATTAGCTTGGTTCCGTTGTTACTAAGGGGAATGGGGAAAGACAGAAAGAGGACGGAGTAAATATTAGTGCCAGGGACAAAGATTGTCTCCCTGAACTCTTCCTATGCCTAGAGGGACCTGACTGGGGATCGAACCGCAACCTTGGGGCATCGGACCACGCTCTAACCAACTGAGCGATCCGGCCAGGGCAGGACTCAAGTTTAAGGAACCTGGCCCCGGTCACACCTTGACGGATCTGTCTCAGCCTCTAACCCACTGTCTTATTTATAGCTTTGCTCTGCCTTCCAGTAGTAGCTGACCATTTGGGCACTGGCATAAAGGGCCCGTGATTTGGTGCTGCTTCTTTCAAGGAAGATTTAGAATGGAAAATTTAAACAGATTTTTTGAGAGTGGCGGGGAGGGGTGACACAGAGATGAGAGATTATTTGGTGGGAGAGAACATTTTGTAGAATCACATTTTCCGCTCCTTTTTTTTGGCTAGAAGTCAATTTAATGAAAAAAATCAATTAGGATACTTTTCTCAGGGAACTCAAAGTGGCCAGCAAGGCAGAATGCTATGTAACAGGGCTATTTTCTTGGTTTTCCTTTGCTCAGACTTAATTTTGCATTGGTTTTTGAAGTGGTTGTGTGGTATGGTAGAAAAAGGACTGGCTTTGGAGACATCGGAGGATGCATATTTTTGGTGAAAGAAATATAGATCTCATAGCCCAGCTTTGGAGCAGGCAAGACTTTTTTAAAATTGAAACTCTTAATTGAGATAATTGTGTATTTATAATATACAATTGTAAGAATGAATACAGGGAGATACGGCATACCCTTTACCCCAGTTTCTCCCAATAGTAACACTTTGCAAAACAATAAGTAGCACAGTATCATAACTAGTATATGGATATTGATACATTTCACAGCTCTTGTTCAGAGTCCTCTGGCTTTACTTGTACTTGGATATATACCAGTAAACTTTGGTGTGTGCTAATCCCAGGGGGATTTTGAAGTATGACAGTTTGAGGGAGATTCTGAGATTGATTAGCTGTGTGACCTTGGTGGCAAGTTGTCCTCTCTGACCTCAGTGTTTGTCACTGTAACCTGGGGGTAATCTGAGGATTTTTGGTGTGGGCTTGGCACCCCCCCGCATACTCAGTAGATACTAGCTATTGTTATCAGTTACTAAATAACTCTTTCAGTCTTAGACAAACTTAATAAAGAGGGGGAGGTGGGTTACTTAGCTCTGGGTCTAGGTCTCCTTCACCTGGGCCAGCACCATAACTAACTGTGTGGCCTTGAACAAGCCATCTGATCTCTTGAGCTTTGGTTTCTTCCTTTGTAGAATGAGGCTGCTAAATAAAGTGTAAACCTTTTTGTGGGTCTGTGAATCAGATCTTCTCGTGCCCCATCCCATCTTCACACTCCAGCACTTGGTCGGTCCCTCCATCACCTCTGAGAACACAGGGACTTTAATTTGACATTTCCTTCTTTGCCCTGTGTGGGCCTGGACCACCCCTAGCCCCTTTGGCTGAAGTCAGTACGAGCCCCCCTTGCGGTCATTCACCAAGCATTTATTAAGCACCTAGCAGTGGGTTTGAAGGCTGTGGATTCACAGGTGGACGGGTCTGAGAGGGAAGGGCCCACGGTGTCCACGCCCCTGCCTGTGCGGGCAAGGGACCTACCTGTGTTGCCCGAGGGGGAGAATGGTAAACAGATAAGGGACAGTCCATCTTGGGGAGATAAACAATGGGCCCCAGGGGCTCTGACACCAGAGCAGATAACTGCTTAGGGATGCAGGAAATGGTTGCGGAGGACCGGGTCTGTAGGGATAAGAGGTCAGAAGAAATACAAAAGCACGTAGTGGTTTGTTTGTTTGTTTCAGTTTACAAGAAGACAAAAGCATTTTGTTTTCTCACTTCCTGATTGTTTCCTCCTGGCCATCCGATGTCTTGCTGTAATCCAAGCAATGTTTCCAGGTACCTTCCTTCAAAGGAACTCCAGGAGTGAAGCTGCTCAGGGAAGAGAGGGTTTTGACTCTGTTTAACTCTTTCTCTCCCATCCTTTCTATTTTCATTTTAATTTTTTTCAAGTATTTGCTTTAATTTTTAAAAAGTATTTTTTACAAGCTATTTTTTAGATCAGTTTTAGATTTACAGAAAAATGGCATGTTTCTATAAACTCTGTTAACTTCTTACGTGACTATGGGTTTTTTTTTTTGAGATTTTTGGAAGTGTAGTATTTCTGTACTCTATCAAATTTAGCTCAAAGAAAACATTCTTTGTATTTTTAGGAAAAGAAATACTGGTTTATAACCTCTGCAAAAATTTCCTGTAGAGCCATGGTTCTCAACCAGAGTTGGGGAGTGGGTGTGCATTTTGCTCCCTCGGGGGACATTGACCACGTTTGGAGACCTCTTTTGGGGGAAAGGAAGGCAGCTGGCTCCTAGTGGGTGAAGGCCAGGGGTGCTGCTAAACATCCTACAATGAACAGCACAGGCACCCACGGCAGAGTACCAGCCCCAAAAGTCAGTTGTACTAAGACTGAGAAATCTTGTCCTAAAATGATGAATTCTAGGAAATCACTGTGCAATGATAATGTAAAGGGATGGATGTATTTGCATATGGTCTGTTATTTCCTGTTATGCTGCATGCTGTGTGCATCTTTGAGCTTAATCCCTGCCTCCCCTGTGTTCTGATTAGTGATTAGGTGGCCCCGTTGTGTCCAGAGCGGAAGCATTTCTGCTGCTGTGGCCCTACAGGTGGAGAGCTGGGTGGGCTTCCCCCTTTTAAGCTGTCTCAGAACCCGAGATGAAGGGTGACTATTTTCCAAAGTAAAAGCACTTCAGAAGAATGCCTAAACTTCTAAACTTTTTGTAAGCGGGCGGCCAGTTAGCTCAGTCGGTTACAGCGTGTTGCTAAACTTTTTGTAAGAACTTCAGAACAACTTTTACATTTTTGCAAATTTCTGTGGTGCGCGGATTAATGGAAGACTGCTAGCTTCTCGGGTCTGATTCTGAGTCATTCTGTTGCAGAATCAGACATTTTATTTCCAATGTAGTTGCATATAGTTTGGTTTTTGGAACTCTGGGAAGCGTGATGGATTTCTATGGAGCAGAATTACAGATATTACTTACAGAGTAATAAGAGATATAATTTTAACTTTTGGTGGGAGTAGTGTAAATGTCACGTACTATTAATTATTCAGATGAGTAATTTTATTTGTCATGGATTGATTTCCCCTGGAGATGATGTAAAATATCTAAACTAGTGAAGAAAAGGAAAGCTTCTTTGTAGAGAAGCGCAATAAAAATGGCTTGTGAATTGCGGCCTCCCTGGGGGCGGAGCTGGGGGAGTGGCTCGCCCCGCCCTGTGTCAAGTACCTCTATCCCCTTATCTCCTCCGCCGGAGTGGTCTCAGTCTCTTTCCCTGCCTGTGATGTTGTTCACTATATTTTGTGCTTTACTCTTACTTTTATTTATAATCCCTGCACAGGGCCCCATATAGTGTCTGGCACATAGTAGGTGTGCAGTAAGTGCTTATTGAAAAAATTCCTGAGAGTTGAGTAAGCGGGGAAACCAATTTACCAAAACACTACATGTATGATTTCATTGATACAGAATCCTAGAAAATGCAAACAAATCTGATCAAGTGAACAGCAGTTGCCTGGGGATGGGCAGGGTTGCAGGAGAGAGGGAGGGACAGAGTTCAGAGGGGTGCGAAGAAATGTTTGGGGATACTAGATATGCTCATTTTCTTTTTGGGGATGATGGCTTCACCAGTGTGCACATATGTCAAACCGTATCACACTTTATTACACTATGTGTGATTTGTTATATGTCATTGGTACCTCCATAAACCAATAAAGGGGAGACAGACACAGAAATAAGGGATGGGCTCTGGGTTAGCCTGGATTAAGGCAGTTCCCAGGAGGTGGGACCCCAGGAATGGCCCAGCAGGAGCCACGTGGTCTATTCTGGACCAACAACTGGGGATGGAGGGATGGGGCAGGGTCCCAGGAGATCTCAGAATTTTTACTTTTTGAGTTGGGGAAGGGTTATTTCTTAACTAAGGGTTGGGGTGTGCTGGGCAGATTGCCTGGGAGATGTTCACCGTCATAATGAGAAGGACACCTCGGACATCCTGACACCCATCACTGGGCCATTGCAGAGGTAAAAGTGATTTGTAGCTGAACAGTTATCGGAGACACTGGAGAAAACAGTGTCGGGCTAAGAACACTTGTATTTAAATCTCTAAGGTCTGACAGTAGCACACTCCTGTGAATTGTCTGTATCTCAAGTCATTGTTTCTGCTTGTTTTGATTTCCCTTTCTGTATGTAAGTAATTATTAGCAGAAAGGATGTTCAATGGACACAATCATACCAAATGACATTGGTTGGCAGGAAACATAACATTCTAAACGCAAATGTGAAATTTGCGTTATAGTCACACTATTCTCTAACATATCAATCGCATCAGAGCGAATTCACATTTTTCAGGCAAGTGTCAGTAGCAAAACTGCCTGGCCTTCCTTGACAGAAGGAAGTTGTAATGTATGAAGTTCACTAAGAGAAAATAACCTCAAGTGGACTTGTCTTCTTCTTGGCAGTGACAGAAGAGAAGTTTAAGGGTTTACAATTTGGATGTAGAACCTTGAGGTCACTTGCCACAGAGACACTCAGGGGAATGTATATACTGTGACCCCTTGGGGAATAAAGTTCCTATGCTTTTTTTGTATATTTTCAATCTATATAGATGTAAGAGAAATTTTGAAACCTTGTTTTCAATCTGCATGTGGACTTTTAAAAGAGAATTTGAAGCCATCTTTAGTAAATAGGCACTAATTCACAAAATATTTTGAATATTTATGAGTATACATAAAATATGGATATAATGAAGTACAATCAGACATTGAGATTTGGTCAAATGAGGGAAAAACAAGTAGTTTAAGTCTGCTGTAACTTTTGCTGATATGGGAACATAGGGAAATATTACGAAGACATGTGACCTTGAGCTGTTAATCTTGTCTCATCTTTATTTTCGTCCTCTGTGAAGTGGGGGTATTAAGTGACGCCCACGTGCACGGCTTCGTATGGTCCCTGACACACAGCAAGTGCACGGGGCTGTCGGCCACTAGACCGCTGGTTGTGCGCTGAGCCCTGGGGAGATTCACGGAAGCTTGGTGGTGCTTGACGAGGGCAAAGGGAGGCTTTCCTGTTTGTTGTACTCTGGGAAAAACGTTTCTTTCTCCCCTTTTCCCCTTTCCCTGTCTTTTCTTCTTTGGATCTGTATGTCCTTTTTTCCTGGGAGACCAGTTTGAAGTCTGGGGCACATAGCAAAGGAAAAACCCTCATTTAATTAATTAATCTTTACTTAATCAAATTTAATTAATGAAAAAAATGTCACCATAATGTCTCTGAGATTGTGGCTTGCCTTACTAAAAAATAAAAACTTAAACTTCAAGGATTTTCCTATGCATTTCAGCTTTTCTGTTGGATCGTATGCTTGTAAGCATGTTTTCTTCCCGAGTTCAGATATCTGAGATTATGTTTGGGCCTTCTAATAAAGCCTTTTGCCCAGGTTTTCCTTTATTAATGTCAGTGTAGCCAGATCTTTGTATGGAAATCTTTATTCACATCTTTGAGTATTTCCTTAGCACAGAGTCTTAGAAGGAGAATTACTAGGTCAAAGTGTATGAATATTTCTAAAAGACTCCTGGTAGTCATTTCCAACCTGCTTTCCAGAAAGCTCAGGCTAACTTATTCTTTTAAGCAGCAAGGAGTGAGGCCGCCCTCTCCCAAAACCAACCTTGTGTTCTATCATTAAAAACAAAACTCGAATAGAAAACCCCACAGGACAGCACATACGAATAACAATAATAGCGACCCAAACACTGCTGTAGTCTGATAGGAGGAAAATGGCGTCTTACTTTTATCTCTTAGACAAGCAACACAGGCTTATAAGGAAAAAAAA
>CM052539.1:12251510-12338068 GCA_028533065.1 Trachops cirrhosus
TTCCACCCACCAGAGATTTTTGTTTTGACTTTGAGTTTCTAGCAATTTCATATCTCAATGAGATTTTTTAGTAAAAGTTTAAATGCCACTTATGTCACTCCACCCACAGACCTGAGTTCTTTTACTTCTCTGTTTCTTGGTTATCAGCATCTACTGCCATTGTTTGATGATCCAACTGCTACCAGCTAGTGGCTTTTGTCACACAGGTGCATGAATGATGTGTTTTGCTGGGTTTGTAAATGATTCACAGTCATATGTTTTTTAGCCATTTTGCTGGAGTATTCTGTGTCCTGGGGTCCTAGCCATCAGATGGCTGGCACGCATAATCTGTGTGCATGTGATGGAGTTTGGTTTACATGCAGATACACATGTGTACACCTGCAGGGGCCTCGAGCCTGGGGTGCAGTGCACAACCTTGCAGAATGCTTGTAATCCGGGCTTCACAGAGGCTGTGTGGTGTTTGAGGCCGAGTAATGTATGGTGGAGGTTTATTTATATCACTGTAAAAGAATCCTTAATTTCTCAGCTATCAAAGTGCTTTACAGTGTACAATATCTCCATTTTTCTTGCCTTCCTTAGTTTTCACTGTAACCTTACAGACAGGGGGTCTTGATCCCGTTCTGCAGATGAGGGAAGTTTGGAGACTGAGAACACTCTGCATCTCTCTGTACTTTCAGAGGCAGCTCCTGCTTCTCCGTTTGTTTGAAAGTGTGGTGTGCAGACTTAGAGGGGCACGCACATCGGAACTGGAGCCTCAAACTGTGCTTTCTGAGGACTCAGTGGGCAGTGGGATCAGGCATTTGGTTGGATGGATGGACAGGTTGTTTTTCTGATGAGAGGTTGAGGCTGCTTCTAGGCTAATTTTTCTCCCAAAGTGAGTCCTACAAAAATGAAAAAGTGATTTTAGTTTCAGTAACTTTGACCAAACGGACTGTTTTGAATCACTCTTTGCCACGCCCCTCTTTTCTTGACCCTTCAGAGAGATGACCAAAAGTTTCTTCAACGCCCAGTTTGGAAGCTTGTTCCGCACAGACCAGAACCCGACCTACTTCCTGAGGCGGCTGTCGCGATTCGCCGACATCTACATGGCGTCTCTGAGCTGCCTGTTGAACTACGACGTCAGCCACACGTTCTACCCCAGGAGGACTCCGCTGCAGCACGAGCTTCCCGCGTGGTCTGATGGGCCCCACGCCTGCCGGCTGCCCCTCCTGCAGGAGGCCCAGGCCAAGTAACCTGGTGCTCACCTGTGGACACAGCCAGACACAGCCCCGGCCCCAGCTCGGGCGGACACCGCGGGGTTGACTTTGTGTGGATATGAGTGTTGCTTTCGGAAAAGACACAGATACGCCTTTTGATATTTATTTCTTCTGGAGAATACTGCCCAGGTTGTTAAGACAGAAGCCAGCAGCGTACTGGTCCCACCTTCCGGCATGCGTCGGGCTGAATGGCGAGTGGTGCACGGAAACTCTGCGATCAGTCTTGTTGTTGACCGAGGCGCTGTAACTGGTGCAGTTGTTCAGGGACAGGGGAGACTTCTCGATGCCATCTCCGCATTCCAGCAGGTGAAGTTTCCACACTTCCTGACCCTGCCCTGGACAGCATACTGAACATTCGCAGGCGGTGCTGTGGGGATGGAGTGGCCCAGGGGCGTGCAGCGATAAACCGCCTGCAGAAGGCTGGTGATTTAGTGAGCTCTGCAGCAGCAAACATGGCAGTGCATAGCAGAGGCGATCCCCGCACAGCAGCCGATCTCCCTGTCTTTTGGTCGCAGGGCTTGGTTGTTCTGGTGTGTCACTTGGAAGAGAAAAGAACAAGGGACACGTCCTTAGGGATCGTCCTCAGTATCTGCTTCCTGTGTCCTGCCCCATGCTGGGGAAGGGCAGATGGTGCCACACGTGATGGTCGGGTTCGCTCTTTTCCCCAGAGAAGGAGAGAAGAGCTTCTGGTTACATTTCTGGCCAGCAGAACAGAACAGACTTGGTAGAATCAGGCTGTGAGCAACAAGCAGGTCGGAGCCGATGCTTGGCGGTGGGTGACCTGAAAGTGCCACCCGAGTGTTAATGTGCTCATTGGAGGACAGAAAATGAAACAGAAAAAAAAATCCTTGTAATGAAATGCCGCGCCAGGCCCCTCACTGGTTGTGTTGGCGTTACCAGAAACTTCCCTTTTCTGGGGGGCAGTGGACACGGCCGCCACGCTCATGACTTGTCGGGGAGACACAGGCTTGCGTTCAGCCCTCTCCGCTTAGCCGTCTCCCACCCTCTGCTCTCCCAGCTTCCTTTCCTGCCCTGTTCATGTGACTCTGGGAGTCTGCGGGTGGTTTCTTCAGGTGCCTGTGTTTAAGTTGGGGGACGATAAAGGGCATTGAAACTAAGAGGAAAGGGTTGGAAATGACTGAGTATTTCTCACATCTGTCTAAGGACAGCGCAAGTGACCTCCATTCTTAGACCTAATGCATGGCAGGTACAGGAAGGGGGATTGTGGAGAGCACTTGCTAACTGAGCATTTTTATTGCAGTAATAAATGTATCTATTGGAACCAGCTCTTGACAAAATGCTAGCTTGGCATACGGTGGGCTGTCCGCAGATGATGGTATTAAATGAGTTCTGTAGCATGCTCTGTAGTGCTGCTTGGTGCAATGGGGTTTCACTTGTGATATTCTCTTGTATTTAACTACACTGCTGAAGGTGGCCCTTTAGACCCAGCAGGCCAAATCAGTTGGGCCCCTTCTTTTCTGCTAAGTTTTGTTGCAAACACAGTGGTCCGTTCCTTTTTTGGGAAGGAATAGGCTTTTGTTTACTGTTTGTTAGCTCCTAGGTGGTTTAAGCATCGGCGTTCATTGGAGACTGGCATTATTTATAGGGTGCAGGTGGGTGCCCAGAACTGCTCGGTGTTGGGGTCCTCAGAAGGACACACTGGTGTCCTCGGCTTCTGCTTTGGAGACACTGAGTGAGGAAATAGTGATTTTTTAAAAAATTTCTTAGTTTTTATCTAATCGGGTATTCATTGGATGTCTCCTAGCTGCCAGTTACAGAATGTTTTCTTTATTTTGTTTACTCAAGAATGAAGTAGACTGTTTTTAAAGCCTGGTGTCATGGAGGCCCAGGTTAGGTGAGCTGGGCCTCAGGGGGAAGAAACACATTTTCTGGGTGTGAATAACGGATTTCGCAATTTATTACTAGTTAAGGTAGCGCCCGTGGGCCACGGAACGGGCCAGTGCTGCGATCTGCCACGTGCGCCTGTCTCGGCAGGGCCCCCCGAGCGCGCCCGGCAGGCAGCAGACCCGCGCTGGGCCAGCAGCGCAGGTCGGGCAGCCGCCTCCACGCGAAGGACGGTCCGTGCCCAGTCACTGTCACAACTCCGCTGGGACTCGGCACGCTGCCCCGGGCATTTTGTTCTTTCCAGTTCACTCTCGGGCACAGCCTGGTGAGTGAGGCTGTTGGTGCCAGGGAAGTGAGTCTGTTCTCCACCCTTCAAAATCGCAATTGGGAAAGCAAACGGAATAAAATTAGTTTGCACATTTAAAAATATTTTACATTTTTAGCATTGGTTACACGGATTTTCTCAGAATCACGGGAACAAAAATTTATAGTCCAAGGCAGGCCGTGCCAGCGGAACGCAAGGCGCACGGTGCCCACAGCAGGTCGTCTTGGGAGGGACCTGCGCAGTTGGTTCGCCGGAGCTGCTTCTGTAGATGAAACTTTGCTTTTTAAATATTTTAGGAGCTTGGCTTAGAGCTCCCACTTCTCCTCCTGACATCGTCTCTCTCTCTCTCTCTGTCTCTCTCTCTCTCTAGATGCTCTTTTGCTGCTGTTGCCATCATTGCCACATAACATAAACCACCTGTTGCTGATTCGCGCACATCTCAGACTAAATTACTAGTTGCTTTGAATGCATTGGCCCTCTTCATTATTGCAAAG
The DNA here is from genome assembly GCA_028533065.1 of Trachops cirrhosus. Taxonomy (NCBI): domain Eukaryota; kingdom Metazoa; phylum Chordata; class Mammalia; order Chiroptera; family Phyllostomidae; genus Trachops; species Trachops cirrhosus. The sequence goes on from CM052539.1 coordinate 12,255,431, forward strand.
GAGAAATGGAAAGCAGTCTTTCCACCTAGCTAATTTAGCTTTGGATGAACTAAACGGGTTTTCCTCCCTGAAGGCCTTTGAATCAACAGAGAGCTGGGCTCAGTATTGGAATGGAATTCCACTCTGCCGAACACTCAGTTGCTGCCAAAGACCCACTTGGGGGCTCTTGTCTAGAATGCTCTAAGACTAAATTTGGCCAGAGGCAGGGTTCCTTGATTGCTCTATTCAACTATGAGGGAGCCTCTGTTCTGCCCTCTTATTATCAATTTCCTCTTGTACCAATTTTCTTGTTTATTTTTTCTTTTATTTGCCTTAGCATTTGGGAGCTTGGCTCCAAGGTCAGTTAACCTCTAATATCCTAGTGGCTGAAGGAAAGGAAAGGGAGTGAAGTTTCTCTGATGCGGGGTGGGGGTGGGGCTGCCCACGAACGTTTCCTGTACAGGGCCAGACAGTAAATATTTTCGGCTTTGCAGGCCGTGCTCTGTCACCACTACTGTAGCAGTGGACACAGCTGTGTTTCATTACAGCTCGATTTATAAACAGGCCGCAGGCTGCATTTGGCCCTTGGGTCGTAGTGTGCAACCCCTACTCTAACGGCAAAAAAGCGTGTCGATGAGCAGCCTAATTGTGGGGCAGACAGTAGGGAGGAGTTCCCTGGGTAAGTGCACCATATTCCCCTGGGAGCTACTCTCCGGGCGTAGTTACTTACACGGCCAGTGTGTGCTTCCAGCACATGGCATGGCCCTGTGTAATGGAGCTGCCGGGCTCAGGCACCCGTCGAATATACCTCTTATTTTAGTTGTTTGTGACCGTGCTCATCATGGGTGATGGGCTTGGCTGCTCAGATAACCCTGAGGGCCGAAGGACTCAGTCCCCCGGCTGCTGGGCACTCTGGCTGCTGGGCACTCTGGCGGCTGGGCTGGCGGCCCTCTGGGGGCGTGTCCTGCTGAAAAGCCCTGCCTCCACCGGCTGAGGTTGCGCCACTTCCTCTGAGCAGCTCCCTTCCCTTCTTCGCCTCCCTTCCCTTCCCTTCCCAGGTGTGGACCCCAAGAACACACCCCATAAACTTGCATGTGCATCTGCATCCCAGCAGCACCCGCTTTCCGGGGAACCACCCCGCCACAGTGCTTCTGTGCTTTTCTAGGGCTGCAGGAGTGAACTTGGACTTGGGAAACTGTTTTCTCACTGTGTAGCAAAATGACAGATGGTGCCTGTGGGAGAGCAGGCACAGCAAATGCAAACTAGGTAGACCTCCTATTTATTCTGAATGTGAGTTTGCTATTTATTTGAAATGTTGATTTTGTTATATGATATTGAATTTACTGCCAAATAAAAGAGAATTGTCTCATCCAGTTTATTGTGAGTCATCGGTTTTGGTGTGCTTCAGTTGGTGGCAAAGCCGTGACAAATTCTAATACAACCAAAAAGGAATGTCCCTGTGGGAGGGGGAAGTTGGGGTTCAGTTCCCTCCACTCTCACCCCTTCCCACCCAGCAAAGCACACCTGCATTTCCAGAGCTCAAAGACTCAGCAGTTAAGGCACAGACGGGAGATCGGTGTGAGCTTCGCTGTCGGTGCCCTCCTGGAATTCCTCTTCTCCCACAGACAGTTCCCTCCTTGAGAACGGGTGAAGATCGTGGCCCACATGCTTGTCTGCCATTAAATTACTGGGACAGCTGGAGGTTGGAAGCAGTGTTCTAAGGGAAAAAAATACTGAATAGTACTGAATGAGGAGTGAGTGCTATGAAGTGAGATCACTACTGGGTTTTGGATACATTTAATTATTTTGAAGAGGTTTTATTTTTTTTAAACAACCGTTTAAACGTGTGTGTTTGTGTTTGAACACCTTGGTATCCTTGACCTCTCACGCTGCCAGGACCTCACTCTCATTCACTTCCCCGTGGATAGCCTGATGTTTTTCCTTCCGGTCACTTGCCTTTGGGTACCTGTGATGGTGGTATTGGTGGACCCATAGCAGACCTGTGCCATGTTCTTTCTGGGGAGCGACTTCCTGGAAAAGTGGCTTCCCTCCCACCACGGCATGTCGTCCTAGAGGAGATGGTAGGCTCTGCCTTTGCCTGGAACCGGGACTTCTTCCCTTTCCGGGAGTTGTGGAAAGCTTACAAGACAGTCTGGGGCTTCCGGAACTTTGGACTTGACACAGCAAAACCCCCGATGACGTGGGACAAAGTTGTGCGGGCCGTGAGGGCAGCAGAGAGGAGTCGGAGAGCTGCCCTGCCCAGCCTTCCATTTCTCCGTCGCCGCAGAGACTCCCATGCCTGGCAGGTACTCCCCCTCACCGCCCTGGGGCAGTTTGGAAACGTGTGGGGGGTGGGTTGGAGGGCGTTTGGTTGTCACAGTCATGGGGGGTCACTTCGTGGGGGAGGTACCTGGTGTCTCGGACATTCCGCACAGCACGGAGAGTCCGGCACATCACCACTAAAATTCCAGGCGTTTTCATCACTGAAAGATAAACCCACACCTCATGGCAGCTAATCCCATTCTGCCCTGCTCCCGTCCCTGGTCACCACGAATTAACCTGCCTTCTGTCTCTGAACTTGCCCATTCTGGAAATGGCATGTGCATGGAATTGTGCCAGATGCGGTCTAGTGTGTTCTAGGTTCATCCATGTTGTTGCATGTTTCAGCACTTAGGTCCCTTTTCGGGTGGAATGGCATTTCATTCTTGGATATATCACAGTTTGGTTGTCCATTCATAAGCTGATGGGCATTTGCATTGCTTCTGTTTTTTTTTTTTGCGCTATTGGGAATAATGCTTCTCTGAACATCTTATATTTGTGTGTGTATATATATATATATATATAGACATGTTTTCGTCTCTCGTGGGTATGTATATACCTTGGAGTGGACTTTCTGGCTCATACGGTATCTCTGTGTTTAGCTCTCAGAGGAAGGGCCGAACTTTCTGCAGCGCGGCACCCTGTTTCCGAGGACAGTGCCCCAGCAGGGGACCCGGGCTGCGGTCTCTCCACACCCTCGCGACACTTGCCATTGTCTGTCTGTCTGCTTACAGCCATCCTAGTGGTTGGGAAGTGGTGTGTCATTGTGGTTTATTGTGTCTTCTTAATACACACACAGACAAAACAATTAAGAAAAAAGTCGTGAGGCAGAGGTTGGCCGCTGAAAGGCCCGAGTTAGGGCCAGTAAGTGGATTTTATCTTCGAAGCTTGACTCTTTCAGTGGCAAAGAGCATTTTTGTTTGTTTCCCAAAACACTAGATTTGTTCCATGGGCTTTATTTCCGTTCCATAAACATTTATTGAGCACATTGCATGTGCCAGACACCGTGCTAAGGGCTGAGATACAAGATGAATGAGGCGGGTGCCTGCCTGTGGGAGCTTACAATCTAACAGGAAAATAAGACAAGGGCATAGTTACTATAGAGTTGGGTAGAAGGTAGTTAGAGCATCTAAGGGCACACAGGAAGGACAGCGGAAGGTCAGAGGAGGGAGAAGTCCCGTGAGTTGGTGGGTGGATCTCACAGGGTCCCTCACCCACAGAAACAAAACAGTCCCCCAGATGGGGCAAAGAGATGAGGTACGGCTTGAGTGCTTCATATACTTCAGAATGCTGAAGGACCTTCTGTCCCTGGAGGCAATGGGGACCGAGGATTCACAGTTGACAGCCTCTGGGAGGAGGCTGCCGGAGCCCAGGTGGAGCCCAGGCAGCAGGAGCAGGGCTGGGCCCTCACAGCGCCCCCAGGGGGTCACTGCCCTCCAGCTGCTGGTCTTCCGAGGAGTCCTGGGGAAGAGAGGTCTGTGAACACGCTGGAGGGCCCAGGACCTTCCCAGGCTGAGCATCTCCTTTGGCCACGCGTCTGAGACCCAGATGGGGCTCAGGACACACGACCCCCAAATAGGGCAACTTGGCATATTAAATGTCTTAAGCTGAAAGAAGTTTTTAAAAAATGGCAGAAGCAGGGAGGTCATTCTGGCCTCCTCCCCTGTTGTCCCCAACACAGGTCACAAAACTCCCTTGTGAAGATCCCCTCCTTGCCCCCAGAAGGAATAAGACACTCTTACCACCAGAGATGAGGAATGTGGGGCCAGAAAGCCTGTACAAACCAGCTGTGTTCAACCGCCCTTACCTTCCTAGTTAGGTCTTCACCACGAACTACCTGGGCCCAAACCTCTTCGTCTTATCAATTCTTCACAAACCTATTGTTTCTTTAGTTAAAAGGCGGAAAACCTTCCTGCTCTGCTCACTTCTTTGGGTCTTCATTCTCTTGTGAAGCCTCTCATTTATTTACATGTAAACACTCAATAAAATGATATGCTTTTCTCTCCCGAATCTGTCTTTGTCAGTTCACTTTTCAGACCCAGCCAGGGTCTCTAAAAGGGAAAACTCTTCCCTCCGCTGAAGCCTAAAATACGACTCTCCCCCAAGTGCCTGTGCACACATGTGGGGGGAAAGCTCCTGCATGTGGCCGTGGCCGTCTCACGCCTCGTGTTGGGAGGCAGGATGGTCTAGTGGTTAGGGGCCCCGCTCTGGGGTCGGTTGCTGCCGTTTGAAGCTTGGACAGATTATTTAAACTCAGCTGTAGCTCCCTCACCTATAAAAAGTCATAATAGGTGTGAGGATTGAATGAGATACTACATTAAGAAAGGTATAAGCACCCCACAAATGGTGGCTATTCCTGTGATTTCCATAAGCCTCCTTTTAGGCTGACAATTCATCTTGAGCCAGGGGTGGTCCTTGAGCATCTGAGAGAGTTGATCACAAGCCCTACTCCGGAGGCCGCTGCCGAAGCTTCCCGCTGGCTTTCTCTCTGATGAGCACTGAAACTTTGTTAATTAGCGCAATCACGTGTTTGAGGTGTCTGGGTTGGCTACAGGTACAAAAGGTATGAGATTCTAGCATGTCTTTGTTGGGATGGCGCCCTCGGTGTGGGATTCCTGTTACTGGAACGTTTTTGCCACCTGGCCTCACCAGAAGGTTTAGATGAACCCTGCATCTAGGATACTCTCTCACCTGCCTCAGGTGAATCTAATGCACAGTGCTGATGGAGCCCTTAGCCGAGAAGGTGCGGAGCATGGTGAACTGGATGCGTGACTTTTTCTCTGCTTTTTAAGGGAGGCTGATTTCAGCATCATGCTTGCAGAAATAAAATATTAATACATGCAATCTAGCTGAGCTTACCCTTGCAGTTTAGACTAGAAATGCTCACATGGGTTTGGTTAAAAAACATAGTAGGATTTATGACGTAGTTACTTTCCAGTCTTTCGCAACCACAGTGCCACAGGCACTCGGAGCCACAGGTATGTTTGGCTCACTGCCGACAAATGACGTCTATGGCACTGCATGAGTTTAAAATGGTGCAATAAAATATTTTTGTAGTGTTTCAATGCAGCTTACAAAAATTCAGCAACCATAATACAGTCTTTGGGGAGAGGGACAGCATACGTCTGCACAAGAAACAATTGCAGCAACTCTCTGAACTTGGTTACTATTGCAGGAAGGTTCTCGTTGCACACAAGCCAAGAATTTCCTGAGACCTGAGTGAGGCTGTCAGCTCAGTCTGCTGAGGTACGAAAGGGTGGTCAGCACACCAGCTGCCAGCTTCTCTTATGTTTATATAAAAGGAAGAATTAAATTTTATCCCTAGCTTTTCAGTCCAGACCTGGAGATACAAGCAGGGTGCACTTTCCACATTCAGTGTGCCTGGGGTACCCTGCCATGGGGTCCCCCTGGGTTGAAGTCGGTGGAAACCCTATCTAAGCTCAAGGTTCACCAGCCCCCAAAACAAACAGTCCTATTCTGGAAAACCAGGGCAGAGTTCTCCCCTGCATATAAAAGACCTCATCAAAGGAACGCAGCTTCAAAGGCTGGAAGCTGCTCTGACAACAGGCAGAACGGTCTTGGACACCCATGTAAATACAAGTTTAACGCATAACCAAGGGAACATGCATTTCAAAGGCTTTGTGTCTTATTCCCCGGCAGCAACCTCACAAATATTTGCAGCAGAATTTAGCTCATTCCTTCTCCTTGTGACATGTCACCTGATCATGAGGTTGGCGTGGGGCGACCTCTGGCCTCCCCTGCTTCTAACTGCTGGGGCTTCTGCCTCCCACCCAGAGGAACCTGGGAGCATGAACGACCACATGGCTTCCCTCTGCTCGCAACACCGGCGTGTAGGCCTGTTGCCCCAGATGCGTCCTAGAGGTGAGCTTTTCTTGGTGTGAAGCTTTCCACTGAGGTTTGCTGAAAGACATCATTCCCCTGTGTCCCAGTGGGACCTGTTCCTAAATAAATAATGCAAACTCACCACGAAGGGGTCGTAGGAAGGTTCTGGGGGAGCCGAGGTTGTGCTCTCATACAGGGGGTTCGCGATATTCTCAGGCGGCTGCTTGCCGAGCGCTGTGACATCAATATCCTCTTCTGACTGTTTGGAAAGACAAGCACCAGGGCTGAGAGCCAGGATGTCCCGGGGCGGGGACTTCTCCTTCCAAGTTGGCAGGTAAAGCAAGCCCCGCCCCTACCCCACCTCTGTTACAGTACTTTAATAGAGATCCGATTTACATAGAGTGACATACACCAATCTTAAGTGTTCAGCTCAGTGATTTCTTAATATGTCCACCCAGGTGTGACCACCACCCAACTCAGCATATCGGGCATTTCCACCCCCCACCCCCTACTCCTCAGTACGCAATCCCACCCAGAGTAATTGCTGTTCTGACTTGCATCACCCCAGAGTGGTTTTGCCAGCCCTTGAGCTTAATTTAAAAGAATTCATAAAGTGTGTACACCTGTGCTTAAATCATGGGTTTGTTTTGTTTTGTTTTTGAGCTTTGACCCTGGAATTTACACTCAGGCGGGTGATCTGCTAGAACGCAGGTGGCAAACACAACGCCCGTGGGCCACATCCAGCCCTCTACCTTGTTTTATCCGGCCTGGCACTGTGTTTCTACCTGGTGGCAGCGCCCAGCTCTCGCTTAACTGTTAAGGAGTAGTTACATTTATACAGTCCTAAAATTACATTTGGCCCTTTGAAGTCAGCTGTGAGGCTGATGTGGCCACCTCCCCTCCCCTGGTGAAAATGAGTTTGACACCCCTGTGCCAGAAGGAAGTGGACTGCTTGGAGGCTCTGCTCAGTCTTTGCTGGGTGTGTCTGGAGGAAGCAGCCAGAGGAGAGGAGAGGCCAGGGAGGGGTGGGAAGCTCATAAGGGAGGGTGCTCAGCCGCCGTGTGGCTGCCCAACCCGGTCCCAGGGTCACTCCACGGTCAGCCAACACCCGCTGACCTAGATGTGGGCTCAACAGTTCAAACAGGGTGAAATATATTTCACGCTGCCCCAGGAGGCCCCACGGTGCAGGTCCCTGACCCTGTCCCCTACCTCACACTCAGCCTTGAAGCCCAAGCCCATCCCAGTGGGCATCTGTCTCGTGAATCCCCCAAGATGAGCATACCTCCTGGCCCCTGGGAATTTGCTTCCAGGCCAGACACCTGGCAGAGAGGCTTGAGGATCTGTGCATTGGCGGCCCCACCACCCTCCTGAGCAAACTCCGTCTCAGCCAGGAAGAGGGGCTCCAGGCTGCCACTGCTGCTGCTCTTAGGGGCAGAAACCCCACCCTGGAGGCAGGAGGCGTGTGCCAAGCCCCCGCTGCTGGGTGCGCTCTTGGGTGACTGGTGGCAGTCAGCTGAAGTAGCCCGGGGCCAGGGGCTGGATTGTGGAGAGGACCCCCATCGCCATGTTCCCGTTTTCCTCCTTCCTACCTCAAAATGCTGGAAGCCGATGGTTCTCCGGTTCATTCGGAAATAAGAATATGCACCCAAAGCGATGACTCCGATGACCAGTAGGATGGCGAAGAATATCCCCGTTCCCAAGCCAGTGTGGGCTGCAGTCTGAACACAGAAAGGGGAGAGGGTGGTACTCGAATCTGATGACTTCCCAAAGAGGTGTGCTTTCTAGAGCCCATCCCATTCTTGCTGGCCTGGGCATCGGGGAGCAAGTTGGAATAAAATTAATGATAAAATCATTAACATGTATCTTCCCTTACTACTGCCAGAGTCTGTTCTACTACTCGCTTGCATGAAATAATCCATTTAAATATATGGTAGCCTAAAGAAATAGGGACAGTCATTCTCATTTCCATTTTACATGGGGAAACTGAGGCACAGACAGGTTAAGCACTTGCTCAGTATCACACAACCAGTGAGTGGTAGAGCTGGGCTTTGAAGCCAGCTTGCTATGGAGCTGCTGAGCTTAACTACTCTGCTGTGGAACTTCCCAGCCTCCAGCTGTGCTCCTCCCCGCTCACACTTTGGAACAAGGTTAGGATACTAACAATATCAACCACCCAACTCTTATAGAGCATGGACTACATGCCAGGGACTGTCCTAGTTATTTTGCATTAACTCATAGTCCTCCCAAGAACCCAGGGAGGAAGACAATAGGACCCCCATTTTGTAGGTAAGAAAAATGGGGCTCAGAGATGTTCTGGGACTTTTCCAAGAGCACACAGCTATGAAGTGGAGGGGCTCAGGATTTCTCACTTTCCTTCCAGTGGTTTCTCCATTGGCCCATCCTGTCCCTTTCATTCGACAAATATTAATGGTGACAGGTGTTGTCTTGGGAATACGCAGGAGTGGGGCTGGGACGAACCAGGGCCAGGTGTCCCATGACTTGGGGACGCTCTCCCACTCTCCAGGGGAGTCGTGTGCAGGGCTTCCAGTGAGAGTTTCCCCTTTGGAGAGTGGACATTGGGCTCTTCCTGGCCCCTCTCCAGGAACCCTGGATACTCACCACTGGGGCAGGTGGTGCTTTTAAAGGCCCGGAGATGACATGAATGATCCCATTGGAAGCAAAGATGTCCCACTGCAGTATGGTTCTTCCATCAACAAACCTGGTCTCCTAGAAATGAGAAGGGGGCTGACGGAGATTGGCGGTCACCTGGCTCTTTCTCCCCACGTGGTGGCTCTTCTTTCCCATGGAGGGAAGGTGTTCATTTTGCCCGAGATTTCAGAGCCTGGGTTTCAGGCCTGTGTTCACCGATAGGCAGCACGGGACTCCGCTCTCCAGCAGGACTCAGCCCAGGACACATTAGTTGCCCCCGTGCAACCAGCTTGACCCAAGAGCTGGGGAGCACCTAAGGGGTCACCTGTGCAGCCCACTTGCTGAGAGGTGAGGGTTCAGGAGGAAAATGGTTTGCCCAAGATCACCCAGGTAGTAAGTGGCAAGCCCCTTGCCTCTTGCCTCCAGATCCATTGCTCTGAACATCACACCACACTGGAGAAGAGAAGGTTTTAAGGGACCGAATCCCTAACTGATCAAAGTGTGATCCGCTGCCTTGTGGTGAGGGCAGCCCCCTGAGAGTTCACTGGAAATGCAGAACCTGAGGCCCCACACTCCACCTGCTGAATCACAACCTGCATTTAACACACCTGCAGGTGATTTCAATGCCTGTTAAAGTGTGAGAAGCACTGGTCTAAACTACCGATCTTCAACAATTAGAAATCTTTTATTAGGTAAAAAAAAAATACTTAAACATTTGCTACATGTCAGGCACTATTCTCACACCTCAGAAGCCTTGAGTCACTGAGTCCCCGCCAAAGCATACTCCATGCTGTGATCTGACATCACGGTTGTCATGGTCTTCACTACCACCGCCACCACCACCATCAGCAGCAAAATAAGCACAACCAGCAACATAACCATTAATATCACCACCACCACCATCATCATCGACAACAATACCATCACCTCAACGCCATCACCATGATCGCCATTGATGAACTATTATCATTATTACCACCACCATCATCAACATCATCAACACATCCCATCATCCCCCTTTTTGGATGAGGAGATTAGGGTGCAGAGAAGTTGGATGACTTGTCTAAGTTCCTAAAACTAGGAAGTGGCAGAAGTGGTTTTCATTGCAGGGTTACTTGACTACGAGGCTCACAAGTGAACACTTGGGATAGGCTGGCAAACGGACAGAAACAAAGGTGGTGACCAGACAGCTTTAAAGTGGTTGCATCTGTAGTTCCTCATTACTGGCTTCTGAGGCTCGAGGTCACCAATGGCTTATTCCCCAATGGGTAGGGGCGGTCTCACAGTCAGTGTGGTGTGCTGTGATGTGCTATGATGTGCAGCGAATATCGTCCCCTCCCTGCAGGTTTACAGTATACTTTCCCATTAGAATAGCTGCCATCTATTAAGCAGCTACTGTATGCTAGGAGCTTTGCATGTATTATCTCCAGTCCTTCTAATAAGCCCAGGAGACTTTTCATACCAGTTGGCTCTGGTTCTGGCTGGAGGTGATGAGCAGGTGGCTTCCCAGCCTAGTTCGCAGCATGGTACCGTTGACAAGGTCGTTGTAAAAGAAGGTGTTGACATTGGTGAAGTGGTGCTCGATGTCCCGCCCAGACAGCTTCTAAGAGGAAAGAAGCAACACAAGAATGGTCTTTAAAGGCCAAGCAATATTTTTTCTAATGATAAGGATGGCATAGAAAAAAACCATCACTTCTCATGGTCGTGGATCTTCCACCTCCTGCGGTGATCAGGAAAGGGCAGGTTTATCTCAGGCTTTGGGTGGTCTGGGCTCTGCCAGAGGTTCCCCTCCATCTAGGTCCCAGGATGTGGCATTGGGAGTCAGACCTATGATCTAAGCAGGGCTCCCCAGTGGTGTCCTGGGGAGAGTGGGCCTTGAGTGGGTATCAAGTGGGCAGAGGTGTTGTTTGACTTGGCCCTGGGGGCTGAGAAGGGCCCAGGGCTGTCAGAGCCTGCAGGACAACCGTCTGTGGGAGGGCTGAGTACACGTTGCCAATCCCTCTGTGTGCCACGTGTGATGACATTTGGGGTGGCGGATTGGTTGCATCAATGGCTCTCATTCTCCACCCCTTCCTGTGTCCTTGCCCTTTGCCAAGTAACTCTGAGGGTCTCCCACTCTGGCTGTGGGCTCAGCTGTGTGACTTGATTAGCAAATGTGACCAGACGGGGGCTTGAAAAGTGCTAGCAGAACTGGGCTTACTCTCACCACATCCTGCCGTTGCCATGACAACATGCCCCTGCTAGCCTGCTGGAGGGTGAGAGCCCTGAGGAGCAGAGCCCCAGACCGGCCACCCTAGATCCGCCGAGAGCCAGCGCATCTCAGGCACACGAGCAGGCCTGGCCAAGACCAGAACTGCCCACTGACCTGCAGACGTGAGAGCTAAATAAATGTGTGGCTGCTGAGTTTTGGGGTGATTGGTGACACGGCTTCGTTGTGGTGATGGGTTACTGACACTAGGTAGAAGAATTAGTCCACAGCACAGACACCAGGGACCCGACTCACCTCATTTTCTCCCAGCTCGCTGTTTTGGGGCACAAAGAGGGTGCCGCGGACTGACAGGTCAGTCAGGAGGTTCAGAAATGTCCGGCCCCTGGCTGAGCTGTTGGAGTAGGCCAGCATTTCCTGGGGAGGGAAGGGAAGAGATCAGGTGGGCCAGTGGTGTGCAGGGATGGGGGTGGCTGGAGAGGATCCCATCACCCGTCCGGGAATACCCCTGATGTTAGTAGAGCCAACTCAGTGGCCACTAGCCTGCTGTTTCTCTTTTTAATTTTATTTTTTCCCATTACTATTTATCCACCGTATCCCTTCTCCCACTTCCATCCATCCCCCCTCCCCCCAGTGCTGTCATTCTGCTCTCCATCTATGGCTCTGTTTCTATTTTGCTTGTTAGTTCAGTTTGTCCATTAGATTCCACATATGAGTGAAATCACATGGTATTTGTCTTTCCCTTGTGGACCTGGAGAACATCCTGCTATTTCTCCTGACTGGACCCTGGCAGAGTTTCAGGAGCACTTTCCCTTTCTTCAATGAATCTTGTGGTCCTAAATCACAGCTACGTCACAGAGCGTTCTCAGTGCGGCCACCTGCCCAGTCCTTTGAAACGTTAAGTCAAACCTTGAGTCTCCTGTTATCAAAACCCTGCCCTGGTGCCCACTTCACTCAGGAAAAGTCAGAGTCCTTATAATGACCCATGAGGCCCAAAGCTGGACATGGTAGCTCCTCTGACCCCATACCCAGCTGTCCCCTGTCTCGCTCACTCTACTCCAGCCGCACTGGTTTCCTTGCCATTGCTCCAACTTGTCTGGCACACGCCTGCCTTTTGTCCTTTGCTTACTTAGCCTTCTTCCTTCTTCCCTGAATGATCTTCCTCAAATCTGCATGTCTCGAATGTCACCTTCTCACTAAGGCCTTCCCTCATCACTCTATGCAAAATGGACACCCTGTGATGCCCCTTTCCCCCACCCTACCTTCCCCCCATACCACCTTCTAGCATTCGACACTATGTACCTGTTTATTCCATTTGTTTATTTTGTGTTCACTAATATAGCTCAAGCACATAGTAAGTGCTCAATAAATACTCACTGAACAGATTATGAGAAATCCCACTGCCCAGCTCAACCTAGTCATCATGCAGACAGGACTGCTAATGCCCAGTGAGGTTAATTAACTTGCTCAAGGGCACACAGCCAGTGGGTTTTACTCTGACACTGCCTTTTCTTTGAAATGCTGTCAGAAGCTCCCACACAGCAGAAACATGGGTTTGGGTGATTATTATCTTTAGAGTATTTCCAGTAACCTTGATTTATAGATCAGTTGGATGGATACCTTTGGTCTGTGGACAAAGATTCGCCACTCTGGGCTCCTTGGTCTAACTTCTGCCCTGATCCTGCAAGCCTTATATTTATGCCTAGTCTACTCTCCTTGGCTGTGTCCATGACCTTCTTAAACCTCAGTTTCTTTATCTACAAAGTGGGAATAAATAGAAGTGACCTCATAAAGCTTCATGAAGATTTATTCCTTCCAACAAGGATTTATTGAGCACCTAATACATGTAAGCCACAAGGCAGAGAGAAAATCCTGCCCCTCACAGAGCTCACGTTCTGTGAACTGAGTGAAAAGTGCTCTGAAGGGGCTCGGTGCAAACTAAATGCTCAGGAAATATTAGCCTTCTCCTTATTGTTATTATTATTAGCTAGTTCTTTGATCAGTCAACCTCAAACCCTCCTCCAGCTGGGGCTTTCTCTTCATTAGACATAACTTTGTGTCTGCACAAATGACTGCAGTGACTTTAAGTGCAGTGCAAAATACGAGTGGACACCACGTTGATAATTTGGCTCATTGGGTGACCACCAGGCAGGCTTAGCTCACTGTGTCCCACCCTGTCCGTGAAGACAAAAGAGCATCTCAGACCTGCAGATCAGACTCTCCCGATGCTCTAGATGCAAACAGAGATGGTAACGCTAACACCTATATGGCACTTCCCGTGTGCTGGCCTCAGGTCTAAGTGCTTTACAAATATCAACTCATTTAATCATCACAATGATTCTGAGAAGTTGGTGCTGTCATCATCCCCGTTTCATAGATGAGAAAACTGAGGCCCAGAGAAGAAACTAACTTTAAGGTGCTGCAACAAGGGCAAACTCCAGCTCCAAATTCAGGCAATGTGCTCCAGTGCCCAGGCTCTTAACCTTGACTGGAGCCTCTGCCTTCTTTCAAGGACTCACCTCTCTAAGACCTGCTTTGAGACAACCCCTCCTTCCCTGAGGTGAAAATGAGCAGACACAGTACATACCGTCAGGAAGTTTGTGAGCGAGGGGAAGGACATCAGGACCTGCAACAGATTCCCACTGCATGAGAAGCCATCTCCCACGTAGCCCGTCTTGCAGGTGCAGTTCACATCTGGAAGGCAGGAGCACGTGGGGTCTCATTCCAGTGGGGCAGAGCCCCCAGCTGGCCACCTCGCCCTCGGAGATCGGCTGCCCAGGCTGAGCAGGGCTCAGCAGCTGTGTGGCCTGGAGGCTGAAGGGTAGCTGGGATCATTACCTTTCATCCGGTAGCAGAAGACATCCCACATTTCACTCTTGTTTCTTGGTCCATAGTCGACTATCCCAACAATGCCAGAGCCACAGTTCTGGGAGGCATAGGCTACGGGGTAGGCAACCCGCCCGCTCTCAATCCAGCCTGCCGAACAGAGGTGGTACTTGGCCTGTAGGGACACAGATGTGGCCACGGGTCAGCTGCAACTTTATATCTGTTGTGGAGTCCTTTGGTTAATGTCTGCTCTCCCATCAGACTATAAACTCTATGGAGTCAGGGGTTATGGCTCATTTTTCCTATTGTAGCTCTCTGCCTGTAACATAGCAGGTGCTCATTAAGTTTTTGTCTATCGAGCCATTGGATAGATGAAAGTGGTGCCCCCTCTTTCTTGTAGGTGCCTGAGTCCTTCACACTTATTTCTCTTCTCTCTGCTCATAAGAAAGGATTTGCTCTCAGCCATTTCCCGCTGGGCGTAAATTCTTCTGCTTATGGACTAGCAGAACTCTGATCATCACCACCACCATCATCTCATCATCACCATCATCATCATCATCCTTACCATTATCACCAACACCATTACCACCTTCATCATCACCATCATTAACATCATCATCATCATCATCAAGCACACTGAGAGCTTCCTCTGGGCCAGGTTCTGTCTCAAGGGCTTTTCATGTGTCAACATCTTTATCCCTGACATTAATCCTTTCAGATAAGAACTTTAAAAAAATTCCTATCATATAAATGAGAAAGTGGAGGCAAAGAGGAGTTAAGTAACTTGCTCCAACTCATACAGCCAGCAAGTCACAGAGCTGAGATTCAAACCCAGGCAGTCTACTCCGGAGCTCTTAATCTGAAAAATTGAGGTCCTACTGTACACGGGTCACTGTGTCATATTACTTTTAGTCTTTGTACAACCACGCCAAGTAGGACAGAGGTTTCAATGGCTTGATCAAGACCACACAAACAGAAAGCAGGAGAGCAGAAATTCAGACCCTCCAAGATGCTGGGTCCTGGCATCAAAGGTTTGTTCCTTGATAAAGAAATGTCAGGTCTGAGGAAAGGTAGAGAGATTTGGTGGTGGTGGAGGCTGGAGGAAGAGACCTTAAATTCCCTTATGTAGGCGGTCACTTCCTCCACTCCCAGTGAACAGTCGCTAGGTAACTCCAAGGTGCTGGCCTTTCCTAGTGGGCAGGGCTTCTTGTTTTTGAGGCCAAGAGAGTAGCTCTGGCCAGAGCTCTACTTCTTACCTGGCTGTGGCTGAGAGCTGCGGCTACCCCCATTTACCCACTTCTCAGCCCTTCCAGACACAGAGAAGTCCAGCTATTCCAGAGAAACTCAAATGCTTTGTGAGTTCAGGGAGATCCCAGGCTTGTGCTTGTTGATTTTTTTCTGGTCTCCAGCTGTGATGCATGCACTCCCAGTCTGTGCTCTTGCCTTCGCAGCTGAATGTCAGGGTCGAGAACAGACTTTTGGAGTCAGGGCTACATTTGAATACTGGATCTACCACTTCTTGGCTAGGTGACACTGAACACATTATTTAACCTTTTAGGGCCTTAGTTGCCCTATCTATACCTCCAGGATGTCATAAGGATGACAATAATGTCAACAAACCACCCCTCACAGTGCCTGACACTTGGTAGACACCCAATAGATGTGACAAATTGTGATTATAGCTCCAGGAGCTTCCTGCACTCCCCCTACAAGAAGTCAACAGCATAAGTGCCCTCGTGTTAAGAAGAGCCTGTAGCTCGTCCCTGCATGGTGCTCACTAATTGGGGACCCACCTTCTGAGCATAGGAGAGTTGGTTGTAGGTTGCCATGGTTGCAGCTTCGTTGGCACAGGCCTCTTTGGCTTTGTCAAAGGTCAGCTTGTACCGGCCCAGTGGGGAGCGCAGATGGAACACTCCAACAGTGGTATCTAGATAGGAAAGGAGAGGAATCACCCAGGTCAGTACTTCCAGCAAAGAACTTTGGAGGACTTTCAAGGAGGAAGGCCAGCTACCGAGTCTCTGTATGTGGAATCATATATTCGTCTAGTGGGTCCTTAATGCCTTTCCTCTATCAGATTTCAAGATGCCCTATCAGCTGTATCTCTGTACTACTTAGTTGTCTTATACTCATTGGTTTATTATAAACCATTCAAATCATACCTGGAAGTAAGTGGGGCCCAAGCCAGTCAGTGTGCTCCTACCAAAATAACTGCTAAGAAATTGCTTCTGCATGTGGTCAGTGCTGCTTCTTTGTTATTTAACCCTAAACTGTGCTCCTTAGGTTCAGATACAATGAAGGGTGGCAGGGATTACTAAGTAATTTGAAGACAGCAAGTATCAGGAAATCCGTGGTAGAGGACCTCCGAGCTCCCTTCTGGTTCTCACGGCTCAGGGTCCAGTTCTGAGCCCACCTGTCTCCCTGCTGCAGGAGCCGCTGCTTCCTGGGCAGACAGCATGGGCTGTTTGGCTTCCAATTTATGGTTGAAAGAACTTTAATTAAACTGTAAAATTTAATGAAATCAAAATTTTTACTTTTTTTAAAGTTAAATTTTGTTTTTCTTTTGCCTGAAGACCAGGTGCTTTGGGCCCGGAGCCCCTAGCCCACTGACCCTGGAAGTGGAGGTCGGCACAGCTGGCGTCTGCATGGCACTGCCCGTTGTCCTGTAGGCAGCGGTCGACAGGCAGCTGCTCTGGCTCGCAGCTCACCCCGTCTCCTACGTAATGGCTCTTACATTCGCACTTCTTCTTGCTCTGTGTGGGGGATGGAAAAGGTGAAGAAGCCCCTTGTCTAGGACCCCAGGGCCCCCCAGTGCTCTGCAGGCCACCCTCCAGTGGAGGAGATGTTCAGAAGGATCCAGAACGGATGCCTCGCCTGCCCAGTGGGAATGGAGTACCTGCCACGTCACGTGTTTGTGCAGGATCATGAGGAAGTGCCCTTCTTTGCATCTCGGCTCAAATGTCGCTTGCTCAGAGAGAGCCTCCCTAACCCCCTGAAATAAGAAGCCCTCCCACCCCCTTCTTGTGCATTGGCCGGTTTAGGTTCATCCTGCTTTTTGGTGCTCTCTGAAAGTATCTTGTGTGTTCATTTCTGCACTGAGCATCGCCCCTCCCTCTGCTTCCATACAAGCTTTATATTGTGACATTTCTGGCCCCAGCAACAGCGCATAGCAGGTGCTTGGTGACCATTTGTTGAATCAATGAATGATCTCACTTAATCCCCACAACAATCCTATGAGATCTGCCTTATTATTAGGCCCACTTTGCAAATGGGGAAATCGAGGCTCAGGGAGATTAAGTAGCCAGCTCCAGGCCACACAGAATATAAGTCCTGGAGCTAAGACTCAAAGGCTGTCTGACTCTAAGTTCACATTTATAACCTCAGTGGACATTACCTCCCACTGTTTTCTCTTCCCACCAGATACACAGGGCGCTGGGTGCCGATTCCATTCTAAAAGGACTCAAGGGTGCCCAGACCTGCTGCACTTTCCCTGCCACTTAACCAACTCTTTTTGTTTTAATGAAATTTTTAGTTTGAATAATTTTAGATTTAGAGGAAAGCTGCAAAGATAGCAGAGACAGTCCCTCCCATATGCTCTCTACCCATTCTCCTAATGCTAATATCTTACATCACCTTAATACATTTGTCAAAGCTAAGAGATAAGTGCTGGTACCTTACTATGAACTAAACAATAGACTTCATGTGGACTTCATCGGTTTTTCCACCAATGTCCTTTTCTGGCTGAGGATGCCACCTTGCACTTGACTCGCTGACTTAACAAGAAATAGACTGCGGTGGGAAGAAAGCTTAGCAAGAGGCCAAATGGGAAGCAGAGTGGAGGAGCCAGGCTGAGTGAGGCACAAGGAGCTGATCTCACATTTCCCCAGAGAAGAGGGACTCACCGGGCCGGTCATCTTGCAGGTGGCATGCTCATGACATCCACCGTTGAGGCCATCCGCACAGGGGTCTATCTCTGAGCAGCTGTGGCCATCCCCCTTGTAGCCCTTTGGACAGCTGCAAGAGACCTTTGTGCCCTTCTGGGAGCACTTGGCGACCTTCGCGCACCCTCCGTTGTTCTGTTTGCAGAAATCCACAACTGCAAGAGCAGGGGATAGAGGGCTGCATGAGCCACTGTCTGTGTATCTGGGGCTTCGGATTGGGGCATGGGTCACCCCAGGGCCAGGACCACTGTGCTAGTGCTTGTGAGCCTAATATCCTGTGGTTAATACCCTCATAGACCAGGCCTGATGACATCTGTCCACCTCTGTCCCTTTCACATACTTCTGGGCTCTACTTTGGTAGCACTTTTCTGTGTGAGTTTGGGTTTTTCATGTCAGGACAGTTAGGCGTGTATATGTGTGTGCGGAGTTGGCACGGTATGGAACACCTGTGAGATCGATGTTGTAACCCTTTTCTGCGATGAACAAACTGACACCTGCAGAGTGAGAATGAGGCAGAGCTGGGATTTAAACCCAGACTGGTTTAACTCCAAAGCCCATGCTGTCCCCACTGTGCTGTGCTGCCTCTTAGGGCCTTTGTTTTCACAACCCCCAACATTTCAACCCAATCATAGATTAGCTCTCGCCCTGGGAAGAGCTGGAAAGCCATCTGCTTTCTCTCGCCTGCCTTTTCGCCTAGAGTTCTTGTGGCCACTTGAGCCCACATTAGGGGACGTTAGGACACAAGGCTTTGCCCTAAGGATGGCAGGGTAGAAAGGCAGACCTGGGACTTTGTTGCCATTGTAGGGGGCCTTGTGCCACTTCTAGACTGCCTTGTGGCAGATTACAAAAGAGCGGGTAGAGCAAGATCTCATTTTTGTAGAGAAAGTCTATATCTCTGTAAATAAATTATTCATGAAAAAGCAAAGTACTTGTGGCCAAGACCGGTAGCTTTCCCCTGGTACCTACTGTTTCCTTTATCTGTAATAGTAGATATTTAGCTGGGCTCACGGTTGCTCAATAAAAGACTACATTTCCCAAGGCTGGAAGTGACAGATAATGAATGCCCAACCAATAGATGGAAGCAGGCAGGATTTTAGCAACTACTAGGTGTGTCCTGAAATCTCCCTCCTCTCCTGGGAGGTGCTTATGGTGGTGGCCATCTCGGGCCAGGCAGCTGCATGACGGCAGAGCCACCAAGATAGAAGGAGACTGGCATCCCAGATGACTTTTCAGAGTGACACCCCATGGTAGCCCTGCATGCCTCCATTCAAATTGTTATGTGAGGTAAAAATGAACATCTAAATACTAAATATCAGTCTTATTAATGCCACTGTTCCTCTGGGCCTCTGTGTGGCTGAACCCATATCCTGACTTCTAAAGACAGACATTGCAATGTTCAGAGTGGTTCGCACTGAGTGGTGAGAGTATGTGTAGGTTTAACTTTTCTTCTTTTTCACACTGGAGTATATCTTCTGAGTTATTTGAAGACTGGATTACTCATACAGTTAGACAAACACTATAAAATAAAGTGCATCACATTTTGCGAAGCAGTTTCAAATCATGACCTCACACATAAGCAAACCCATTAAGGAAACTGAGTCGCAGAGAGGGTAGGTATTGCCAAGGGGCCCAGGCAGGAGGTAGAAGGGCTGGGATGGAGCCCAGGCACTGTGACTGCGTCCCGCTCTGCTTCTGCATCACGCTGCTGCTTCATGCATGTGCAAAGGGCACCCACCTGTGCACGTCATTCCGTCGCCTTCGTAATTCAGGTTGCACTCACACGTGTTGTTCTCCTTACAGGTAGCATAAGCAGAACAAGGAGGTGTGCACACGGGGGGCAAAACTACAAAGAAAAAGGTCACTGTTCATCTTGAGTTGCGGTAAGAAGAGTTGAGACCCACTGAACGTGTCTCCCCAAGACTCTCTGGCCTGCCATTGTTGTTTCAAATGGGTCCCTGCCTAGCGGGAAGGTGGGGTGATTTGCTAAGGTTCCTTCTAGCCTGGAGAGTCAGAGATTCTGGAATCACTTCTTTATATTAAGACATTATCTCTGCAATGTTAATCAGATTAAAATGCAAATATGTTATTTTTGGGGGCAACCAATGAAAACGTCATACTTCCAAGTTTGCTAACAGAGGTGAATTTGTCAGATTACTTCTCTGGTCCTAAGGGCATGGGGTTCCAGACAGAGATAGCTAAATTGGAGGAGAAATTCCATGGAGGGAGAGGTCGGGAGCTTTGGGGATCGGATGGGGCTGCAGCATCAATAGGCCACGTGAAGCCATGAGGCAGTCGGGGGTCAGGGGAGCAGGAGGAGGGAGGAGGGGGAACTGAATTAAGGGCATTGTTGGAATTCTGGAACTTCAGGTCGCCGAAACCCAGCAGAGGAGCCTGCCCTTGGGACCCCAGGGAGGATGAAATAACAGTGGTTCACATTAGATAGCTCAAACTTTACGTCCCAGACCTTCTGCCAGCCATAGGACTTTGGCACGAGGGAGGCCTCAGAAAAATGACTGCTCAATAAGTATCAAGACAACGATGACAATGACAATGAGGACATGATAATGGCAGCTACTGTTTGTAAGGGCCCACATACG
The DNA here is from genome assembly GCA_028533065.1 of Trachops cirrhosus. Classification (NCBI taxonomy): domain Eukaryota; kingdom Metazoa; phylum Chordata; class Mammalia; order Chiroptera; family Phyllostomidae; genus Trachops; species Trachops cirrhosus. The sequence continues at coordinate 12,275,788 of CM052539.1, forward strand.
CCGGGCACTTCAGACCATGACCTCCAACCCTCACAACCATCTTCCCACTGCAAGATGTGTAACACACACTTCCTTTCAAGGATGAGCACGTCAAGGCTCAGGGCAGGTGGGTTATGTGGGGCCATTTGTCTGGTGAGGAGCAGAGTCAGGGGTCAGATCCGGGATTCCAGACTGTGCCTTTCCTATGAAACCAGTCAGCCCCTGGGCCCAGGACCATGATCCCAAGGGGCCATTCCTGCCCCATCCCGCATTCTGTGCCTGGGGGGGGGTGGTCCTTCCATGACTGCACAGCAGTTTCATTGAATTAAATATGTTCATCTACTTTTCCTTCAAGTCACCACTCCTCCTGAGGCCTGGGGCTGCATAGCCACGCCATCTTTTCCACGTGGGAAAGGGAACACCTGCTGTCTTGTCTCTTTTCTTGTCCAGATGTTGCTCAGATCCAACCTCAGTTGGAAGCTCTCGGCAGGGTCTACTGCAGCCTGGTGCTGCTGGCGGCTGCCCAATCCCATGACAGACCTGCCTGCGTGTCACAGAAGCGGCCGGTCCACCCCGCTTCACAGAGGCACTGCCCGGAGCCCGTGATCCCCTCATCACACTGTCCATGGTCCGAGCAGCCACAGGCTGTAAAGCAAATCGCAGAGTGATCAGTAATCAGTGATCGGAGTTTGAAATCTAACCAACCAGCTCACACCTGTTGGCTGTGTTGCCCATGTGGGAGGCACCCTCCTCATGCCACAGTCATTCATTCATTCACTCACCCATCCACACATTCAAAAGATCACTTATTCAGTGGCTATCCTGGGGCAGACACTGATAGACAATGAGGTGACACTGGAAAACATAAGACATAAGGTCCTGGTTCCATGGAGCTTACAGGAGGACTAACTGCCTATTGAATATGTAATTATAGATATGGTGAGTGTTATAAACACAGAAGCAGAGAATGTGATGGGGTCTGTAACAGAATCGGAGGGGGAGAGAACCTTGTCTGGGGCCTCCTAATAGAGAAAGCTATTAACAGTAAAATCTGCAAGATATGTACCGCCTCTTCCACTTCTCACCACCCCCAGCACTACCACCGTAGCCCAAGGCAGCACCAGCTCTCACCGAGATTGTGGCATTGGCTTCCCTAGCGGTGACCCTGCCTCTGCATTTGATCTCCGCAGTGTGTTCTCCACAGGGCAGCTGGAGTGATCCCTTCTAATCTGCACATGATGCTTCTCCGTTCTTAACCCTCCACCGGCCGCCCATCACACTCAGAATAGATGCTGTAGTTCTTTCTGTGCCCGAGAAACTTCCGTGTGATTTGGGCCCCGGCAGCCTTCAGGTGTCATTCCTCCTCCCTTCATTGCTCACTCTGCTCAGTCGCCCTGGCCTCTTTGCTGTTTGTTTCATGCCAAGCCTGCTCTGCTTCAGGGACTTTGCCCTTGCCCGCCTCTCTTCCTCCATTCCCTTTACCTGCTTCTTTTTATTTACACCTTTACACCTAGTTTCGTTTCTGCAGTTTTTGTCTGTTTCCTCCCTTTGAATGCACACTCTCTGAGAGCTGGGATTTTGCCCCCTCCGACACCACTGTAACCTTACATCTTAGAACCATTCCTGGCCTTTGAGCAAGTCACTGAGCCTCTTTGTGTCTCAGTTTCCTCACCTGCTAAGTGGGAATAACAACAGTACCGATCTCAGGGTGCTATTGGGAGAATTAAATGGTAAAACATATCTGCCTGGCACATGGTAGGCACTCCATAAACTATTAGCTATCGATATTAGTGAGGACTGAGTGATATATGTTGGTCAAATAACTGAATGAATGAACGCTGCTTGCTTTGGAGGCTGCAGGGATGTGAGCTTCACTTCTTAGAGAGGAAGCTCTTTCAGCAGATGGAACTGGGAGTACACCCAAGGAGGGAAAAAGCATGTGAGGGCTAGTAGACCTGCGAGGGGGGGCGGTGCTGGGGAGAGGGGGAAGAAGGATGGTTTCAGGTCTGCAGGATGGTGTGGAACAGGACAGGAAGCACGCAGCTGAACAGCAGGCTGAACCCAGGGGCAGAGGTGTCACATACGCTGACAGTCAGGCCCGAATCTCCCTGGCCAGCACAGCTCACACGCCGTCCCGTTGAAGCCGGTGTTGCATTTACACTCTCCCGTGGCTGAGTACCGATCGAGGCAGACACCCCGGTTATTGCACGGGTTATCTGGCCCTCCAGGGCAGGCTGGAAGAGATGAAACAGCAGGGACTCAGCAGTCTCCCGGCATTTGTAAATGCGCTGCTCACCCATCCTCAGCTGTGGGTTTCAACCTCCATTAGCCCAGAGGGATGGTGGCCTAGAGACATACCCACATAGTGTCTCGATATTTATGGGACATGAACTTAAATGCATCTGAGGGGGTCCTAGCTCGGCAGGGCGATACCCTGAACTGTGCACTGCATTTGGGGGTCGGGGCCCTGGCTCGAGTAGATGTGGGCTGAATAATGAACTCGCTCTGAGCTTCAGTTCTCTTAGCTCTAGATGTTGATGATGATGATGATGATATAATGTCCTATACCACATTATGACATGAGAGTCACACGAGGTAGTATAACTGAGAACAATTTAAAAATATAAAGTACTAAACAAATATAAGGGATGCCACTGAATTTTGTGACTGTCCACACTTTAGTGATGGAGAGTGGAGAATGGGTGATTACAGGGACCCCCAGCCCAGAATCTTCTCAGCTGAACCAGAATAAACAGAGTGTGCCTGGTAGTTAAAATCCTAGCTTCTACAAACACACTGTGGGACCTTGGGCTTGCTTCTTGTCCTCTCTGTGCCTCCATTTTCTCATCTGTAAAATGGGGATAACAGCATAATCTACTTCTTAGGGGTCGTTTCGAGGTAAAGTATAATTATATATATGGGAAGTAGCACTTAAGTAGTGCGCTTACTTAAAACAGCGCATGGCTGGTGGGAAGTGCCGTGACATTTGTTATGCTGCTGTTGCTGACGTGTTACTGGCCAGGAGTTGCACCTAGACCCAGGGGTTTCAGGGTGGGCCTCCATTTCCTGGTGAGGTAATGGGGGTGGTGGTGGGGGGCAACGCTAGATATATACCCAATAACAGGGGGGTGTTCTGTAAATAATGGTTCACACATATAATATTAGTATGGCACTGCGCCAGGGTAGAATTCTATTAGATGCATTTAAATTCACGTGCTTATCCTGTCACCGACTAGAGTAACAAATGAAACCCGGTGTGTGTAGTGCCATACAGGGGGAGTGTCTTATGCTACAGTGGTAAGCACAAAAGCCTGCTACACGAGTAGACTCTTAACTCTGTCAAAAACAAAATAGCACAAGAGAAAAAAGTTGAAGAAAAGCTACACAGCTATTCAGAATGATTGCTTTGGGATCTTAGCGGCGTCATTCAGAGGGTGTGCCCTGCCCCCTCCCCAAAACACACACTTTATAATTTCAGCACTTTCAGAACTTCCGGTGCTGCACAGTGATCATGCAACCCATTCGGAGCCTCACCCTGGCAGTCTCTCCCGAAGTAGCCCTTGCAGCACCTGGGCAGCTGTATCACCAGGGCACACTGCTGCCGGCAGCCTTCCACGTTACTCTTGAAGGACAGGTTGTACAGACACCTCTGCTTCACGCCCTAAAGGAAGAGAACAAACCGTCTCTCTGCCTTTTACAACCCGAACTTGGGCCCCTGGGCTCCAGCCTGCTCCCAGGAGGGGATCTGGTTGTTCCCAAGTGGAAAACAGGACTCAATGGTCTTTACAAGGAATTCTTTTCTTGGAGCCTTAGATAGGCAAATGAAGGGGGAGGGTGCAGATCTAGAAAGACTTCTCTCCAGTCTTAAGGCTCTTAGGGCGTTTGCAAAGGATGTGGTTGCCCAGTGAGAGGGTGGGGCATGGGAGGGGGTCCTTCTATCCAGCAAGACATTGCAAGGGAGGGTTGGAGTTACATTTTGTTTTGCAGGGGTGTTTTCTTTAGAGGTTTTCCTAGTAGCATAGAAAGAATTTGGCTTTGGAATCAGTAATAAAACCAATATTTAATGAACACTTAGTATGTGGCAAGCTCTGTGCCCACATTTTAAACTTTTTTTTCCTAATACCCATACATTGTATAGTTATTAGCTCTATTTTACAGAGGCAAAAATGTACAGATTATGTGATTTGCCAAAGATTACTCACTGAAATATGACCCCATATCTACGAACTCCAAACTTCATTGGCTAAACCATTACTTCTACATTGCTTTCTGGACTCCACTGCTAGCTTTGCTCCTTATAAACTGTGTGATCTTGGCTGGTTGCTTACCCTCTGTGACACGCATATTTTTCATAAGTGGAGATGATAATAGCTTCCCATGAATATTATAATAAGGAATAGGGACATGAATAGCAGCTAGCCAAATCCGGCTGTTATTTTTATCATTATAATTATCTTTGAAGTGCCTTCTAGGTCTATACTTCCATGACTTTTCTTGACAGTTTCTAGAAGACAGGTAGTGGGTTGATAGGTTGCTTGGGTTAAGAATGCTCATCTGTCACCCCGGCTGGTGTGGCTCAGTGGACTGGGTGCTTGCTTGCGAGCCAAAAGGTTGCTGGTTGAATACCCACCCAGTCAGGGCACATTCCCAGGTTTCAGGTCAGGTCCCCAGTTGGGGGCATGCAAGAGGCAACTAATCACACATGGGTGTTTCTATCCCTCTCTTTTTCCCTCCCTTCCCCTCTCTAAAAATAAATAAATAAAGTCTTTAAAAAATGTTTAAAAGAAGAATGTTCCTCTCTCACCCATTGGCCCGGTTGTTGAAAAATATGGCCTAAATTACAGTTATGCAGCGATGCACGCACATACCTACGAGAAGACTGGGGTCTGATAATGAAACGGACCTATTGCTCTCTAAGTGCCATCCCTGCATTCATAGTTACCTTTGATTTCGTCCATCTGGGGCAGCTGGGAGTATAGGAGCAGCTCCCACAATCCCCCTAGTAGTCAAGGAAAAAAAACACTTAAAAATCAAGAATATTGGGAAACGCAAGGAAATGCCCCTGGTGAATGTCTTGATGAGTTGACTAAGAACTTAATCTTGATTAAGATTCTAGCTATGACCAATAATATAAAAGCAAACACACGGCAACTTTGTCATGGCGAATTCTCCAGGTCCAAGCATTCTGCCGTGGAGCTCAGCTCCTTGTTTCGTTCTTGGAGATGGAAAGGCCCCTGCTCGGTGGAGGTGGGCCGGGGCAGCCCCACACAGGCATGTGGTGTGCAGTGGGGACTGTGGACACAGGGGTCGGTACCATTACAGACCCGCTGGGGTGCTTCTGGTCAATCACATTCTTTGATCCCTAGGTTTCTGATCTATAAAACAGGGATGATAATTCTTGATGCTATTTAATCTTCAGGGGATTGGTGAGGAAAACTGATTAACTGAAAAAATGTGTGTGAATATACTTTGGAAGTTAAGAAGGCCACCACCTCCATAGCAGAAAGGACAACTGGGTTTTCATCTCCGACTCTGGCTGACAGGTATCCTAATAATTTGGGCTATTTATGAATGCCTACACGTTGCCAGATACTAAAATCAACTGGTGACAGACTTTGCCATGTAAGTCACTTCCCCACTTTGAGACTCAATTTCCAAATCTATGTACTAGAGTTGACAATGTCTACTTCTATTATTGGATTACTGTAAGAACAAGAGGAGCATCGAGCCAAACCCAGAAAATGGTCCTGGGTAGATGAATAAGTGTGAGATATGAAAATGCCTCCTACAGTGCAGGGCCTAAAATAGAAGCTCAACCAGTGTTGTTAATGACTGAGCAAGTGCATGGAGGTGTGGGTGGCATAGAGTATTAGGTTGAACCACGTCAAATGGCCATGTTTGCAGTCACAGCCTGTTAAATATGGCAATTTCATGTGGTTTAATATAGCAGAAACTCAAAAAATGTTTGTTGAATAAATGAGTGAACAGCTGAATGCATGGGTGGATTTGAACATGACTGGCAAGGCACGTGTGTGGCACCCAGTGATGTTTCCTTAATGGCGAGGGAAGGAATGGAGGGGTGGGTAAATGAACATTTGCATTTGCGAGGCCTGCGCAGGGCTAGGTAGATGCTTGTTGATTGAGAATCTGAAGAACACTGTCATTTAGCCTCTGACCTCTTGGGTCCCAGGCTCACGAGGGACTGGCCCCAGAAGTTTTACGACAGAGCCTGTGCTGGATCATGAGGGCTGTTCTTTGGCTCAAGGTTCTCTCCCCACAGTAAGAGTTAAGTGTTTTTAGGACTGACCGAGACGTTGAATGTAGTAAAAACGTCACAGCGTCCCCCTAGGGTGGGGTCAATCAGCAGACAGTCAATGCCATAGGCCACACCCAGGTCAAATAAGAGCTCCCGTTGTATAATTCTGCACTTTTGGCCATTCAGGAAGAGTTCGCCCTGAAAGAGAGAGAGAGAGAGAGAGGGAGAGAGAGAGAGAGAGAGAGAGAGACTCAACAATCCTTCTTAGATTTCTTTTCTTCCTAGGCTGTATAATGTAGCAAGCACTTGCAAAACTCAGAAAGAACTGAGATATATATTTGTATATCTCAAACACTCAGCGCATGTTATACGCCAAGTATAGTTCTATGTGCTTTACCTGTGCAAATTCTTTCATTCCTCCCAACAACCCTAGGATGTAGTTACTATTGATAGTATTCCCATTTCCAGGTAAGGAAACTGAGGCAGCAAGAGGTTAAATAACGTGCCCAAGGTCACTGAGCAGGAAGCGGTGGTGCAGGCATTCATGCCAGGCAGTCGGCCTCCGAGCCCACACTGTTGGCCACTCTGCAGCACCGCCTGTGCCAGAGCAGAAACAGTGGCGGGGAGGTGACACAGTGGAGAAGGGGTGACCTGGCTGTGGTTCAGGATAAACTTTGTTATACGGCCACTTCATGTGTAGTAACCCAGGTTTCTTATTTAGTGCCAGCGCCCAGCAAAGTGCCCGACACAACTTTCTTCCCAGGATATACAAGTGATGGGCTTTACCTTTATAAGGAAAACAATTAACTTTTTCTTCAAATGTACTAGGCATTGTCTAAATTGTGCTTTAGATACGTTACTTCATTTCATGCTGCAATGATCCTAGCACTTCTTTTCATAAGGGCCACCCAGCAAAGTTGATGGAATCATTCCTCCCCCACAGGAAGCAAAATATTTTTAGAAGTTGCTTAAAAATACAAAAAGATAAATCTCAGCATCTATGATGCGATGGTCACAATGCGATTCAGTGGAAAGAACACGGGAAAACTGGTTAAATTCCCCCAGTTCTCCTCAGCACTGTGTGGCTGGCAAGTCAGCGGGCTTCTCTGAGGTTTAGTTTTCCTTACCAGGTGTGTAGGATTAACGATTCCATTACATAAGGTTGTTATAAAGATCAAACTAAATAATACATTGCAAACTTCTCTGAAAGCTGTATTAGCACACAGAATGAACAGTGGGCATTCTAATGATACTTCTTTGATAGGCATCCAGTTTCGTCTATGGAGGTAGTACAGCTGATCCCCAGTGTAAATATACTGGGGTAACTTTCCAGAAGCTAGAATGTAAATATGCTAACATTCTTCATATTCCGTTATAAATTCAATGTGATTCCCATCCAAACACCAAAGGGATTCTGGCTGGTCATCAATTGTAAGCAGAAAGTCGTATGGGCCTTCCCAGAAGGCTCCTTGAAGGGAATCAACTCATCTGGGAGCAGCACCCCTTTTGCCATTTCTTTCTTACTACCTGGAAAGTGGATGTGGTGGCTGGAGCTCCAGCAGCCATATTGGACCCTGAGGTTACTTTGAGGCTGGAAATATGTGGCGAAGAACAGAAAGACAAAAGGAGCTCTCCCATTGAGCCATCATACTAGCTCTAGATGGGTCACTTCCCAACTGCATTTATAAGAGAGATAAATCTTTATATATTTAAGTCACTGTTATTTTGGGTTTTCTGTTATATGCAGGATATATGATGTAGCTACTATTATCCCATCATATCCATTCATCATAGGGAAGTAGAGGAAGGTAAAATTGTTCAGGAACCAGTCAGGGCAGGTGGAAATTGCAAACTTTCACTCTGTTGACTGATTTAAGAAGCTATAGCCTGGAGCTGGTTTTGACTGAGAGACAGCTGGAGATGAGGTTACAGGGAGGGTAGGAAGGAAAGGGAAGGAATGAGTGTCCTTTCCTGCTTCAGGGAAGTGTCTCCCACTGGAAAATAAATGCTCCACCAATAACTCACTCACTCACTCACTCACTCACTCACTCACTCTAAAAGTTGCTCTCCACACGTACAAGGGAGGGGGCTCCTTGATTCCTGCTCCCAGAGCATAGGTGGGCCAGGGCTTATCAGGTTTTCTACATCCGCTTACTTACTTTCAGGAAAAATACCTCTCAAGGCACTGAGGGAAAAGAGCTTGCTGTCAGCAATGGGAAAAAAATGAACATGTTGAAAGGGGGGCGGTGGGGAAATGTGGGCAGTGTGTCCCCAACCCCCACCCGTAGGGTAGCACTCACGATGTCACTGTCAGCTCCGCACCGCACACTCAGCTCTGAGCCTTGCAGGGTCTTCAGGAAAGTGTATCTGGGGAGATCCACCGCTAAAACCTGTGGCAGCGAGGATGCCATATTAATACCCTGAATTTGGGCTGAGGAAGGGCCCAAAGGATCTTTGCCAACAAACCAAATTCAGACACGAGTTTTTCCAAGAGTTCTAATAATTCCAGCTTTAAAATGGCAGCAGGTATAGTCAAAAAAGAATAATCATTACAGGCCCTCTGGAGCTTGGAAATCCTTTCTGCAGGGAATTTCCCACAGCTGGCTTTGGGTCAGTCACCCTTCCGTCTCCCATCTGTGCCTGGGAGTCCATGGAAGGTGCTCCCTTGGTGTGCGAAGCCAATGGCAGGATGAGTGGGGTTAGTGACATGGCACTGTTATGGGTGAGGTTATGTCCCCCACCCAAAAGTCAGAGTCCTGACCCCACTACTTTAGAATGTGATCTTACTTAGAAATAAGATCATTGCAGATGTAATTGGCCCAGATGAAGTCACACTCAAGTAGAGTGGGCCTTTAATCCAGTGTGACTGGTGTCCTTATAAGAAGGAGAGAGAAGAGAATGCCCTGTGAAGACCCAGAAACACTCAGGGAGAAGACAGTCTTGTGACAACAGAGGCAGAGGCTGGTGGGGCGTGGCTACATGCCCAGGAGCGCCAACGATCGGCAGACACTACCAGGAGCTAGGAGGGAAGCGCGGAGCAGTTTGTTCGTTAGAGCCTCGAGAAGGGACAACCTTATCAGCGCCCTGATTTTGGACATCCAGCCTCCAGACCTCCGAGGGAATCAATTTCTGTTGTTCTGAGTCACCCAGTTTGTGGTAGTTTGTTACAGCAGCCCCAGGAAACTAATACAGATCCTATGAATTAACCAAAGTTTGGACATTTGGCATTTTGGGATGGGACAAATTCACTCCTGGAGAGGAACATAGGTCCTGGTTGGCGACCCAGAGTGACAGGGTTTTAGTGAGACCTGCCACGTTCCTGCAAGATCTCCCTTCCTGGAGCACACTACACCGGTTCAGCAATGAACAGCTGCCTGCAGGTGCATGAATCAGCCCTTTGCCTTGGAATTGTGGAACTGGGAGAGAGTCCATCTGGAGACACGTAGGCCCTGCTGTCCGCAGCCGTTTAGCCATGTGGATGATGGAGGCGGTAAAGCTGATCTGCTGTACAAGGCAGACATGCTGTTCTTGGGTATTGGTGAAAGTTGGAAAGACACAGGCAGGTCGGAGAAACAAAATGAGGAGTGGTATACTGCAGGGGTCAATTAATGACAGCCGGTCAGAGGACACAGTGGGACAGGGGCTGCTCCCGGTTCCTGGACTGCATCACCCCTGGGACTTCCCTGCACTCACATCTGCACAAAAACATGACACCGATACCTTGGCATCTCGGATCACGTGGAACTTTAGATACTCCTTCAGCTTGTCCTTGTTGTCTTGGTTGAACAGGAAATCCTGTTGCTCAGGGGATAGGGTTTGGAGGGCCCGGTCTGTGGGCCAGAAGAGAGTGATTGGAGTGTGGATAGGGTCGGTGATGATGCTCAGCAAACCGGCATCCTGAAACACAGGGTCGGTCACGTGGTCAGCAAAACCCAGTCTGTGGGGAGGACTAAAGGCAGCCGGTCCCCACCCACCATGACCTCCCGTGACACCGTCAGAAACCAGAGGCCCATCGTATTCCAGCTGTTTGGACCCTCGTTTTCTTAGAAAGCAAAACAGGAAGTCAAATTCTGGGCTTTGTTAATAGGAAAATAAACTTTAATGAACACCTTACATTTTTTTTTCTTTTTACTATTTCTGACCAAATACTTTAATTTCTGGAAGACCCATTTAGTACTTTTCTCACATTTCATGTAAAAAAGTGAAACCTATCCAATACTGAGATATTTCTGTGTATTTATAAGATTTCTAGACCATGTAGACCAAAAAAAGAAATTATCAGATGAATGCGGAGGGATCATCGGAGAGCTTTCTGCAACCTGGGGGCGTCATATACATTTTTTCTTGTAATTTTTCCAACAACCTTGTGAAGTAGGCTTTATTATTCCCTTCCAGTCAACCCCAAAGAGATTTCCTGACTTGCCATAAAAGCCTGTGTTTAACTAGACCATCTGATGCCCAGGTGTGGCGGGGACCCTAATGTTTTAAGAGGGAGTGGGTTGGCAAAGATTACTACTGGTCTGGAACATCCCTGAGATTCAGTTTGAAAATCTTGAAATCTCCATTTCTTAAAAGCTGCCCAGAGAGTGTGAGCCCCCGATGGTCTGGAAATTCCTTGGGCAACACAGAGAGTCCTAGACAGTGCCCTGGTGGCAGCGGAGAGAGGGGGCTGGAGGGGGAGCTAAGGTTCTTACAGCCGTTCTGGGACTCCTTGGAGCTGGAGGAGGAGAGGGGGCCTTGGAGAACCCTGGTCCTTGCTGATGCTCCCCTGCAATGTTTGTGTAAACAAGAAGTTTTTCTACTCAATTCGTGTGAACAGTCTCTGAAGTCAGGAAGATGTGGTTTTAAATGCAATTTCCCCCTGTCTCATTCATGGACATGGGTTCCCTGACTCTCCACCTCAGGTCCCCATTGCTGTCATGGAGGTGATAACTCCAGACAGGAAGCCCCCAGTTCGGAGTCTGGCACACCCTAATTCCTTTCTCTTGCTCCAGCCTCATATACTTCAATTTCTGACTTACCCAGTATGTGCACTATATAGCTGAACAAATCACATGGCATTTTGGGGAGGGAGTGGCAGAGAATGACTTTGTTCTCTAGAAAATTAGGACTTCCCCACACAGATCCCAGAACAGCTGGCTAGAACTCCACACAAACAAAAACCACACACACACGTGCACATACACACACACAACCTAGCAACAACAAGCAGAAACAAACATAAAACCTCCAAAAGAAACCTCTTCAGTCAGGTTATTCCTGACTCTGAGGTTTTTTACCTGTATTAAGTTGATAAATTTGATGTAGCCATGGTTCTCCGCCACTGTTGTAAGGTTTTGCTGCAAAGATAGTAAGAAGGGGAATGATACCTTTCCTCATGCACTTCACAAAGCACTTTAATAAAAACTCAGCTGAATGCAGTGAGGGTAAGATAACATGGCAGGTACCGATTGGTTCATTGGCACCCACCCCAGCTCCAGTCTGCCCTCGACTTTCTGCAATGATAGAGGCTGGAAGGCTAAGCTCTGCATTTCCTAGACTGCCTTGCAGCTAGAGCCTCAAGCGATAAAGGGTCCTCCAAGGAGAAGAGCTTGTGAAAAGCTCATGGGTGGAAAGAGACAACAGGAAGTGGCAGTGGCTGCTGGCAGGGAGATTGGATCTCCTGACAAACACAAGGTGAGACATCAGGTGTCCAGACCCCCGTGTCCTAGGTGGTGAGGCTGGAGACAGGTGGTTCTGGCAGAGCTTATAGTGGGGAAGCCAAGGGTCTTCCCTATGCAGAGGTCCTCAGGCTGCTTTGTGCCCAGCTGAGCCGCACCTGAATTAGGATCTCTGGCTTCCCAGAGCTTTGGGGATGTGAATATCCTAAGAAACTCCTTTTCGTCTAGGTATACTGAATTCTGTTGTCTACAATGAAGAACCCTGGCCAATATGAATAAATAACAATAAAAGTTAAGATTGTCTTTTCTGTCAATTGAGAGGGAGTTTTACTCCAGGTCTAGTTGTAGTGGTATCTATCTATCACCATCCATTTACATAATTTCTCCATCTTCCAAACCTATGCAAAACCACCCGTCCTTGTGGACACAAAGAAAAAACTGATACAATCCACTCATCTCTAAAATAGACTGATTTGCTTCTTACTAAGAATAACATTTACTAGGCTTTTCCTAGTTGAAGCAGCAAAATTAAAATGTCTCAAAATGATGCATCAAAATCAGAATTGAGATCCCAAATTATTAATACTATGAGTCACTCTGTGCTGAGAGTGTGGCCGTGAGTTCACCCACCAGAATCCTTCCAGCAGCATCTCTAGGGGTGATGAGCAATTCTTGGGGAGACAGCAATTTGTCTATGATGTGGATGACTCCATTGGTGCTGACGATATCACTGGATATGATTTTAGCTTTATTATTTATATGCACAGTGTCCTGAAGTCAACCAGAAAGGGAAAAATGAGCACAATCAGAAATAGACACACAATTACTTTTTTCCGAATGTTCGCCAACACGTTAAATTGTCATAAGAGTGCATGTTGAAGCAGATCTGTGGGAGAAATCTGAAGATCCAAGTTTAGCACATTTCTTGTTATGATGATAAAAAAGGAAACTGAGACAAGAGTGTAATTTTTACGTGGAGAAGTTAATAGCAAATAATCAACCAAAACAGTCCTTTCACCGTGATTCTTAAATATGAAATAGCAAGCAGATCACATTGGCTTCTCGCTCACATGTGCTCTCTGGATCACCGGCCCTCCCCTTCTGCCCCACCACACACATTTCCCCCTTGGCAGTGGGTCCGAAAGCCAGTCAAAAAAGTCCGAAAGTCTGTTGACCTGAAGCTGCCTTGCCTCTGAGTTTGAATTCCAGCTCTACGGCTTACTTCCAGTGTGACTTGTGTAACTTCTCTGAGCTCAGTTTCCTAATTTATAAGTTGAGGAAAATAAGAGTAGCTACATTATGGGATTGTTTTGAGGATCCGATGAATTAGTATGTATGAAACAGTCCCTGCCACACAGCGATCGCTCGGCCTGCGTTCATTATTGTTGTTGTTGGTTGTACTGTCCCTGGTGTTACCCTGAGGAAGGGGAGAAGAAAGGGGGCCCGAGGAGAATGGGCACCTCCCTTACCTGAGAGACGGAGATGACAATCGACTCCCCCTGGAGAGAAGTAGCATTTGGGATCAGCTTCAGGTTTTCCAGGAGCAGCTGGCGGCAGGCGACCACGTGGTACCGGAGAACCTGGGGCATCACACCCTGTTTGTCCCAGGCTTCAGTCTGAAATAGAAGGTCGGAGGGTCCCTGCCAGAGCCAGGGGCCTTTGCTCCTGCCTGCCTGTTTGCTGTCCTGTCCTCCATGCGCACTGCCCCGCCCCCCCCAACCATTGCTCTCCACCTGGGCCCTGGGAGGCAGGGGTGAGGCCTGGCTTGTGGTCAGGGTGGGAGGTTGGAGACTGCGCAGACAAGAAGGGAAAGTGGCCCTAGGTCCTGTCTGGTTTCCACTGTAGGACCTCAGAGGGGAAGAACATTTGGGGTTTCTTTGGCCCAGCATTTCACATGTGGCAAGGACCTCACGTCCTGTGAGATGCCACTTGAAAAAAAAAAAAAGAGTTTTCTTGTGAAAAGTTCTGGGAAACACCGCATTTGTGTCCCCTCTCAGAGAGGCACCTGGGCCAGACTGAAATCTTTAGGATGGGAGAGGCTACAATGCTTCTCTGCTTGTGAATCGAAATGCAAACAAAATTACTCACACAGTAGGTGTAATAAAGAGCCACACACGGCTCTCACTGTTTTATGATAACTCTTTTGATGTTTTTAAAAACTGATCAAATGTCAATGTTTTTCAAAAATTATTTTTGTGTCCCTGCTTTACTGGTGTCCCAGGTACATGCAGAGAGGCAGTGTGTGTGGTGGCTAAGAACACAGGCGCCAGGGATGTGTTGGGTCCTTGTGCCACCATCAACTGGCCAGGTCACCTTGGAAAAGTTACTGCTCTCAGTGTCCTTGACTGTAAAATCGGGGTAATAATAGCACTCAGCTCACGGGGCTGTCATGATCGGGGCTGGAAATAGTGTCTGGTGCATTCAGTAAATATTTGCTGCATTGTGATATATTAATAGGCAGCCCAGCATGAAGAGTCCCGGTGAATGTCAGAATATTAAAGGCTCTGTTAAGTCCTACAAGGAAAAAAAATATTTAAATTCCTTTAATCCTCCCCCCTTTTTTTTGTTTATGGGAAGTTTGGATCATTTGAGAATTGCTGATCTTTTTCAACCTCCTACTCTGTTCAGGAATGTCCTTTAGAGGGGCTCTGGCCAGTGGTTACCCCAAATCCACTTGACTACTTCCCCCGATAAGCATCCCTATGCTGAGAGGCAGTCCCTTCCATTGCTGGTCAGCTCCAGCTGATCTTCAATCTCCCGCTCAGAAATGTCTCCACTGTCGGTTCCAGGGTGACACCAAAGACTGTGTTCCAGGCCCAGACCTCTCCCACCGGTCTAAGCTTCAGTCTTACCCGCAGATCCTCTTCAAAGGCTGTAGACGAGGGCGCAAAAACGGTGAAGGGGCCCGGACCGGCCAGGTCTCGTACGGAGTGCTCCTGTGGGAAGGAAGGTGGGGGCGCATGCCACAGACTCAACAGACATACAGGCAGGGGCTCAAACCAAGAGCAGAGGGAGTAGACGGTGGTGGCAGAGGGCGTGAACATTGGGTGGGGAGTCCTGTGCTTCATTTAGTCTCAGATTCAAATTCATTCAGACTTGTTGTATTTGAAATAAAGTTTATTTTATCTGGTTATCCAAGTAACATAATGCTTATTGTATTAGAGATCAGAAAATATGGCATAAAGAATAAAATCACTACCCATGATCCTACCACATGTCATTTTTGGGTATTCCTTTCCAGTACCTCTTCCACATGTAAGTATTTTATGTACTTGGGATAATAATACACATATAAGTCATAAGATGATTTGCTTAACTGTTCTGTCTTGTTGCCAAATATTAACATCTATGGTTATATTTTTGTCAATTTTTATGATTTCATTCCACTGGATTTTTATCTTTTATTCTTAACGTATCTAGAACTTAGATACATAGTGTGCAGAAAGATCTAACATAATATTTTTACCCAAAGAGTTAACCAGTTGCCCCATAATGCTTCCTTTTACCACTGGCACGATGGCAGCTTTTTCATGTGCCACATTCTTAAGTGTAGAATGGGCCAGTGTGACATTTTTCGCTCTTTCACGCTGCCTACCTATGGTCTGAAAAGTTCACCATTGACCAACACAGAGCCCGCTCCAGAAATCCAGGACTCCAGACTTCCTTCTCCCTTCCCCTACCCCAGAGGCTTGAGACCCAGCTGGAATAGCAAGACAGACACACAATATTCTTACCAGCAGCTGGAAGAAATACTGGGAAGTTTTGGGGTTCTTGGGAAGCTCCTGGAAACAAAGAGAGGGCAGAGAGGTGCATTTAACGTCTATGGATTATATATGAGAACAGCACAGGGTTATTGCAGGACAATTTTTCTAAGATCGAGGGCATCTGCCATCCTTTCAACTGGGAATCTGCCCCCATGGGCCTTCTCCAAGCCCCACCCTTAGGCTGTATGACTGAGGTCTGGGATGACAGTGTGGACGTGCTCTGAGTTCCACAACCTTTCTGGAGTCACCGTCTGATTTATCAAAGAAAGATCCTGCCATTTCCAGAAGCTGGTGAGCTTTAAGAGTATTTTGAAAAGTTCAACTGCTTTTAGTATTATTATTACTTTTTAAACAACAACAAGAATTTATTTTTTCACAATTCTGAGGCTGCAAGTCCAAGATCAAGGTGCTGTGTTCTTCTGAGGCCTCCCTCCTTGGCTTGCAGGTCACCGTGGGCTTCTTACTGTGTCCTCACATGGCCCGCCCACTGTGTGTATATCCCTGGTGACTCTCTCGTGTGTTAAAGCTCAAATATTTCTAAAAAAATGAGTTACAGGTGTATGGCAGATTTAGCTTCTCTATTAACACAAATTTTGGATCAGCTGGAGTGTTCTAGCTTCTCTGGACGTCAAAGGAGGGGAGGCTCACTTTGTAAGAGGCGGAAATCAGCAAGCATCCTGGGGCCGCCTCCTCCAGGCCCGTGCAGGTGCACGAGGTCTCCAGCAGCAGCCCACATCACGCCTCGCCTTCGGTGGCTGCGCTCGCTGTGCCCGCTGCGCACGTGATCTCACTTAATACTTACGCCATCCTGATGGGGGTGGGCACCATTGTTTTCTTTTACAGGTTGGAAAACTCATGAATAGAGAGGTGATGGAACCTGCCCAAAGCCATATTGCTAATGGGCAGAGCGGAATTCCGAACCAGGTGTTCTGAATCAGTACGCCCTAGGTCAGATGCATTCCCAGGGGTAGATAACACTTCTTGTCACTTCCAACTTATGTGAAAACAGTTTTTGACATTGTTAGGGAGCCTCCCATGTTATAAGATTCTTTCATGTTCCTTAGCAACCTGGATTCTTAGCACAGAGAGGGAAGTAGAGTTTACTGTAGGGAAACGTGCCCCGAATTACCTGATGGATGTTGCCACGGCAGGTGAACCCGTCCCCAATGTAGTTTGGCTTGCAAGTACAGGTCCTTTCTTCTTCCCCAGTGTGGTTGCAGATGGCAAATTCACTACAGCCGCCGTTTTTCTGGTAACATTTCCAAGGGGTGGAGGATAGGAGTCAGATCAGTAACTTTGCCCGCTTTGCCAATATTCATGAAACAATTCTGTATTGAAATGTATTTTTTGCTGCCTCTTTGACTGGTTTGCATTATTTACCCTTTCCTGAACTGGCCTTATATCCAGTGGTGGGTACATTGATAAACCTAGAATTGCCAAATGGGAACTTTGCTGGCATGTGGGGGTTGATTGGAAAGGTCCCAATATTGTTGGACATTTTCTAGGCTGAACTCTGATCCCTTGGTAGCAAAGGTAACAGTCATCAGCTAGAAGGAAATAGGTGTAAAATGATACAACATGCTGTCCTTATCTGCAAAGAGCTTATAAAGTGTGGAAGATGGGGCAGAGACCTAAGCTATAAAAAAGTGAAATGCAGTTCAAGGCCAACAGCCATGGGAACACCAAGAAGGACTTTGTAAGCCCAAGCAAAGGGTTTCCCCTCAGAGGGGAAAGAATGGAAAGCTCAAGACGAACAAATCAGATGAGGCTGAACAGATGAGGTGGCCGATAGTCTAAAAGGCCAGCTGCAAAATCTCCCCTTGCGATCCCCATTCCAAAAGTATTTGTGGACCTGACTGGTGTGGCTCAGTGGGTTGGGTGTCATCTCTCAAAGTGAAATGTCGCTGGTCTGATTCCCCATCAGGGCATAAATCTGGGTTGCGGGATCAGTCCCTGGTCCCCATGTATGAGGGGCAACCGATTGATGTTTCTTTCCCACTCTTCCCTTCTCCCTAAAAATATATATAAATAAAGTGTTTTAAAAAAGTATTTGTGGAGCATGGTATTTCAGCCTAGGAGGGACCTACCGCCTCAGATTCTTACATCAAACTGACATAAGTCAGTGAGCTTTTCAAGAAAGCTGACTCCTGAACGACCATGGACCACCTCCTGGGGGCTTGGGTCTTCCAGCTAAATACCCTGGATTTACTTGTCTCAATGCCCTGCGTGCTCTGAGACCGCTAAGAAGAATCCCCTGTTGTCCCACCTTCCTGCTTATCTCCATCAACAGCAGAGGTCTGGGTGCCCAAAGTCACCTCCTACTACAGGGACACTCCCTACCACGTTGCCATGTATACCAGCGATCTGACTCTGTATCCTCCCACTTCCCGCCCTCTGAAACTCGCCACGGTTAGCAAACTCCTGACAGTCTCCACCTGCTCCTCAGAAGCTCTCGTAACCTTTTACTGAAGAGGTGTCCATCTCCTGCAAACATGTTTGCCCTATGGGCTGGCCCTTCAACCCCAAGAAGACATTCCACTCTGTCACCTCTCTTCTCGATTCTCAATCACTGTCCCCCTACTCTCAGTTGATAAGTTCTACTCATATCTCATGGAGAAAAGAGACACAATAGACAAGAACCTCCTCAACTTCCTGTCCGGAAGTTCACCACCTCCCTGAGCCTAGACTCACAGCGGCTTCCCTCCCAGCACCTAAAATGGTGCCTGGTGTCCAGCCAATGCTCCTCAACTGCCTGTGCTCCCTGCTGTGTGAGGCCCTCCATGGGATACACACAATGCAGACAGTCTCTGTCTTCACGAAACTATTCGCTTAGAATGGCCAGGCATAGGCATTTTAAAGTTAATTCACAGGAAAGGGCCCAGTGAAGTAGGTGCCCATGAGTGACTCATTGACTTGGCTGACTGGTTGAGTAACTAAATGATCAACTAACCAACTAACTAACTGCCTGACTGACCAACTAATGGATTGACTGACTACCTACCTACCTGTCTACCTACCCCTGCCCGTGCTTCTGTGTGAGGCTCTCCTCTCTATCTATCTGTGGGCTCTGGGTTTATTCCTCTTACTGACTCATGCACTTTCCCCCTGTAACAATCCACCTTCTCTCCTCCAGTATCAATGTCCTTCTCTCTAGGGTATTTTTATACTCATCAGGATAAACACATGCCTTAGTATTACTCATCTTGAGAGAAAACAAACTTCCTTTCTTCACAAAAAGAATCCAGTGGGTGGCAGCAGTCATGGGCACAGATGAAAGGAGAGAGGCCATGAGTTAGTGACTCTAGTACCAGAGTGTCAGGCACTCAAGTGGCTTCACTGCATTAATTGCCAAGATAAGGTGGCCATTTTTGGAAAAAGATGAAAATAGCCGCTGGAAGAACTGCTGTTAAAATAAATCTGGCCAGTCCTGGATGGTGTGGCTCAGTTGGTTGGAGCATCATTCCATAAACCGGATGGCTGTGGTTCAATTCCCAGTCAGGGCACATGCCCAGGTTGTGGGTTCGGTCCCAGTTGGAGCATGTATGAGAGGCAATCTATCAATGTTTCTCTCTCTCATTAATATTTCTCTCCCTCTCTCTAAAATCAATAAGCATGTCCTTGGGTCAGGATAAAAAAGAATCTGGCCTTAGTATTCGTTGTAATAGCTCTACACCCCAGCTCTCTGCTCTCTGCAGATTCTTCCCTATTGTCCCTACATGGTCATTTCCTGTGGGGACACTGTTCTCTAGATGAGCTTCCACACCAACACAAGGTGACAGTAGGGACCTCCCTTGAAGAGGAACAGCTTTCATTACGTTGTGTCTGTGCTGTTCTCATGTCCACAGCTGGAGGCTCTCAGGTGGTCAGTGCGTATGAATGAGAAAAGTAAGGTGTTTCGATGGGGCCCCACTGGGGTCACCGCCTTGTAGGAGGAATGAGTACCTCAAGAAGTGGTCAAGACTGGCCTTTGAGTCAGAGAGATGTGGCTACAAGTTCTGGCTGTGCCTTTACTTGCTCCATGATCTCAGGCAAGGACCTTCACTCCTCCCATTTGCAGGGGGTTGAATTTTGGCCCTCCAAAAGGTATGCCCACCTCCTAAGCCCTGGTACTTGTGAGTGTGTCCTTGTTTAGAGAGCCTTTGCAGATGTCATTAAAGATCTTGGGATAAGATCATCTTAGATTACACAGGTGGACCTGAGGTCCACCAGCATCCTTATTAGGAAAGAAGACAGATACAGAGGCGAAGGGCACGAGAAGACAGAGGCAGAGACTGGAGTTTCCCCAACATCACCGCTGGAACATGAGCTAGAAATGAGCCTCAAGCCCAAAGCAGCTCTGAGGCAATCACCCCAACACCCCATTTCCTAGAAGAGGGTACAAGGCACCCCACGCCTGGCCTGAGGGGGCCTCGGTCCTAGAGTTGTACTCACGGTTAAGCAGATGTTGATGAGCGAGCAGACCTTCCCGTCTCCAGTGTATCTCGGCAGACAGTTGCACACGGCCTGTCCGGGAGGAGAGGGCCATGGGTCATTTCGCAGATAGGTTCTGCTGGCTCTCACACTTGAATTCCATAATGGTAATGGTGATGCTCACAGATTTACATTGGCCATATCTATTTTATAATGATAACTGTCATCTTATATTTTAGCACCTTAGGCCTACCTCACTTTAGTACTGGGATTTCCTACCTATTCTATCTTTGCTACCAAGATACTTTATTTTAAAAAAACAAAGCTTTGTTACCTTATTTGGTGTCTTGCCTTTTGGACATTCAGCTGTTTTCTCTCTTCAGTTGGTAAAGGTTCAGTTGCAAGCAAGCTAAACTCTCACCCACTCCCATTTATACTCAGTTTTTGCTCATCTCCACCCAGGCTCAGCTCCCTGGTGTGAACACCAGGTGATGGCTTTTCAGGCCAATCAGTTGCACATGTGAAAATAATCAGTTAAACCCACTGTTTGACCAAGGAAGTCAGCTGGGCACTTCAAGATGAGGGAGGAGACACTGTCTACAGGAAGTTGGGGACTTCCTGGTTCATCTCCGTGTCTCATGTGCTATGCTCAGGAGGACCCGGGCATGGGGGTGAGTAGGGCTAAAAGCCATCTGTGCTGTATTCACCAAGCTGTGTGTCCAGGAGAAGGGGCACCTGCTGCTAGTGTGTCCCCCTAAGGGGTGGTTTTCCCCTCCTTTGGAACCCTCAGATATTTCCACCTGCCCGTATCTATGCATTAGGGAGGCCCTGCAAGGTCACTGTGTTAGGGAATAGATGACCGACGAGGGCCTAAAGATGTTATCTCTGCTGTGGCACATGCATTTCAGCCTCAAGCCAAAGAAAAATTGTGGGATTCTGAGAATCAGGGAACTGAAAGAAAGGGGAATATTGTTGAAGATCTTCTAGGTGCTTCTGGAGTCATGCGATATTTGGAGAAGACTACTTTTCCCCACTCTAGGAAAGCCCCTTCTCCTAGGGACCCTTTGTCTCCCCTCCCATTTCTCCTCATTCCCAAAGAATGGCCTCGTTGGGAATGCTGTCAAAATTTCTCCTAAAGTGTTTATTTTCTGCTGAGCTCTCTTCTCAGCCCCTTCTCTCAGGCCTGGGTCTAAAGACCTTTAGCCCCACCCCCAGGGAGGCGGTGCTCACCTGGTTGGGTCCTGTTTGTGTGCACTCAGCGTGCCTGTGGCAGCCACCATTGTTCTCCAAACATGGGTTGATCTCTGTAAAACAAAAAGCAAACACCTGGTGTGAGAATCACACCTCATTTTCAAGTAAAGGCATCTTGAGAGACCAGCCAGATGGCTAATTGAGCAGGTGTCAAAGTGTGATTCGTTTTCTCACACCCCTGAGGCAGAAGTAACCCAGTGGGGAGGGTACCAGGTATGGTTTCTCAAAGTTGACTCTCTGGGATGGGGTGTGCCAGCAGAGTCACCATCTGTGGGCTTGAATCTGTCCTCTGTTGAATGAATATAAGCATTTGTTGCCAAGGACTTGAAATAATAGAATCTTGGAGTTCAACCCAACACGTTATGAATGATGAGATTTAGGAATTAAAAAATGTGTTGCAACCTTCACAGTATAATTGATTCAGGGAAGAATCATTGGTAGATGCTAATTTTAGGTGATATTTTTGATGAGGAGCCAAATATTTGCTCCGTGTTAAAGTGTCTTCTCACTGAGTGCTTATCAGTACCAGTGGAGAAATCAGACAGCACCTTGACCTCGAGGTCAAAATTAACCCCACAAATGAGAGGCAGTTGGGAACCACAAGCTTCCAGTGTGATTTGGGCCTGGAATGCCAAATCTGAATATAATCATGAAAGAACATCAGACAAATCTCAAATGAAGGACATGTTAGAAGAAAAAAGTTGGGGTGGCAAATGATGCTGTTCCAAAACATCCATGTCACCAAAGACAGAGCGAGGCTGAGGAACCTTCCCAGGTCAAAGGAGAGTAAAGATACAGGATAACAAAATGCAATACCCAACCCTGGACTGGATTCTGCACTAGAGGAAAAAAAGTGTCAAAAAAGACTGTTATTGGTCATTTGATAAAATTGGAGTACAAATGACAATTAGACAAAAGCATTAGATCAATAATAAGTTGACTGCAGTTGATAACTTCTGTGGTTCTGTAAGAGTCTATCCTTATTCTTAAGGACAGTCAGGTATTAAAGGATAAAGGCAATATGATGTATAGACTTATTCTCAAATGGTTAAGATAAAAATATAAATATATAGATGGAGAGAGAGAGAACAAAAGATAAAGCAAATGGGGCAAAATATTAACAATAAGTCAACCTAAGTAAAGAGGAAATACGTCTTTTTTTGCATTGTTTTTGCAACTCTTGTGTGTGATTCTTTTTACAGCTAAAAAGTTGAAGTTTAGATAATTCAACAATGGCATATCTTTAGAGAAGAACAATGTTTAGCTATTAAAATAATGATTTGGAGTATACTTATTTTCAGGGGGAGTTGTTCCATCATGTTGCTAAGCACAGTAAACATTATATATCATAAGAAATATTTTTTTGTCTTTAAAAAATACATGTATACAGCCCTGACCGGTGTAGCTCAGTTGGTTGGGTGTTGTCCTGCAAAGTGAAAGGTTGTGGGTTCAATTCCCACTCAGAGCACATGCCTGGGTTGCGGGTTCACTGTATGAGAGGTGACTGACTGACTGATCAATGTTTTTCTCTCACATCGATGTTTCTCACTCTCTCCTTCTCCCTCCCTTCCTCTCTCTCTAAAAAATAAATAAGTAAAATCTTAAAAAAATACATGTATAAATAACAAAATAGGGTAATGTAATAGTAGCAAGAGTGGTCATCTCCAGATTTCCCCTCCTCCCCAGCCTATATGCATCCTCTAATTTTTCTGCATTGAGGATGTGCTACTTATATAAAAAAAGAACTAATAAATGTTTTAAAATTCAGTTACCATCAATAATGTTTAACTGCAAAAAGTACTTCCCCTTTCTGCTTTCAAAGTGATCACGCACCTTCATACCCTTGTGGTCGCATTTCCATACCTTCCCACCTTCCTGCCCAGGCAAACTGAAAGATGGCCCAACAGCGCCCACTCATTAGGATTGTATAACAGGGCCCCGACTCCTAAACCATCGCCCCTGCATCGACGAGGGGTGGCACGCACCTATGCACACGATGCCGTCGCCAGCGTGGCCTGCCTTGCACACGCACACTCGGCTTCCCGGGGTGGTTCTCTTACAGGTAGCCTTGGCAGAGCAGCCTCCATTGCTGATCGCACAGGCATTGATTGCTGTGGGAGACAGATGACACAGAGCAGAGAAGGGGGAGGGGGGAAACACTGACGCATTTTACTTGTCACTGAGAACTGGAAGTACTTCAGAATGGCAGACGTTGGATTAAATATGAATAATTCCAAAGAATGCAAAGGATCAGATCTTTTCACTGTTGATGCCTACCAAACAGTAAAAGAAGAATAAATACCAAATTTTCGCAAATTCTTCCAAAAACTGGAAGAGAAGGGAAGACTTCCCAATTTATGTTATGAAGCCAGTATTTCCCTGATATCAAAATCAGACAAAGTCATTGAAAGGAAAATACAAACCAATATCCTTTTGAATATAGACACAGAAAATCCTAAAAAAATACTTGCAAGTCAAATTCAGCAATATATAAAAAGGATTATACAGTAGTCCCCTGTTATCCATGAGGGGGCACATTCCAAGATTTCCAGTGGATGGCTGAAACTGTGGGTAATATCACACCTTATGTATACTGTTTTTTCCTATACATAGATACCTAGGATAAAGTTTAACCTATAAATTAGGTACAGTAGGAGATTAACAACAGTAACTAATAATAAAATAAAACAGTTATAACAATGTACTATAATAAAAGTTATGTGAATGTGGTCTCTCTCTCTCAAAATACCCAGCATTTTCTATTTAATATTTGCAGACTGCAGGTGACTGCAGCTCACTGAAACCATGGAAAGGGGGAATGACTCTCCACCATAACCAGGTGGGATCTCCACAGGAGCACAATGTGGTTTAATGTAAAAAAGTCAATTAATGTAATACAGCAATTCAATAGAATTAAAGACAAAAACCACATGATCATCTCAATAGAAGGAGCAAAAGCATTTATTGAAACAAGCTCCACAAGGTTGTAAAGGCTCCAGTCCCTTTCTTGCTCACTCCAGAGTCCCCACGCCAGGTCACACCCTAGGTCGATCAAGTCAGTGTTTTCAAAAGCTCCTCAATTGCGGTCCAGGGTGCGAACCACTGCTTGGAGAGGACAGGGGCAGCCCCTCAGCAGCGGTTTCCCTTGCCCGGGCACAGTCAGCTGCCTTGTTCCACCCAGCTCCCCAGCAACGGCCGGTAGCAGCTGCCCACTCAGCCTGCAGGAGCATAGGTCTCCCCACAGCTCATGCTAGTCTTCCCCCCACAGAGCGAATTCTGCTTCACTTGCCTGTGCAGACTGTCCCATTCCCTTGGAATCCCGCCACACATTTGCACGAGGCTGTGCCATCTGGATTGAGAAGGCAGCTGCCAGGAGAAAGGGCAAATGCTGTTTGTAGATAAGCACTTAACACCCGCCCCGTATATGGCCAGCGGTCCAGCTCCTGCCCCAGGCGGCACTCAGAGGTCCTGCCTACGGGCTCAGGAGGACAGTCCCTTCCTAGTTTGGCCGCAGGCACCTAAAATCACAGTCATTATCAGGCAAACTAGAGGATGTATATGTGGGCGTGAGCTCGGGGATGAGGGGTAGCTACCCATCTTCAGAGAGTCACCTGTTAGGGGCTATGCTTTGCACATTGCTGCCCATAACTTACCCAATATCTAATAGCCCTGGCAGGTGGGTATTATTGTTATTATTCCCATTTACAGGTGAAGAAACTAAGGCTTAGAGACATTAAGTCATTGAGTCAAGGTCATACAGTCCATGACAACGACAGAGGCTTATTTGAATTCACCTCTAACTCCAGCTAAGAGGCTCCTCATTGATTAACCCATTAAGCCCTGCTGGGAGTTAGGAGCATGAAGTTGGAGAGTGAAGCAGGCTTGGCTGTGAGTCCGGAGGAAGCTCTGATGAAAGCAGAGGCCTCCCTCCGCCTCCGTGAAGGGGTCGCTGAGGCGTGAACTGGGGATGACAACTGCCATTTTGCCAGCGTGCCAGGTAACTCAGGTGGCAGCTTGTTCAGACGCTGGATCTCGCAAGTTGATGGCAGTGTCTTCAGAAATCCTTCTAGTTTTATATTAAATCTATCCTAAATCCTCAGAAACAGCCTCAGAACAATGCTCTCGCGAGGACAGGGCCCGGGGGGCACAGTGTTAGGCCGGAATCCCCTTTGCGTCGTCCCCAGAGGAGGCCCAGACGGTACCTACTTGGCGCTGGTGTGGCAGATCCCGTTGCAGTTGTCTTTTGTGATTGCTGAAAAAAACATTCGCTCGGTCAGACCTCTTCTGTCAAAGTTCGTTCACTCAAGACCTACTTTGGCCCTGGCTGGTGTAGCTCAATGGATTGAGTGTGAGCTGTGAACCAAAGGGTCGCCGGTTCGATTCCCAGTCGGGGCACATGCCTGGGATGTGGGCCAAGTCCCCACTATGGAGTGTGTGAGAGGCAACCACACATTGATATTTCTCTCCCTTTCTTACCCTCTCTCTAAAAATGAATAAATAAAATAATATAAAAATAATTCTTAAAAAAAAAAAAGACCTATTTTGTAGTGCTGGGTGCTAGGAAAAGATTAGCTTTTCCTGTTGAAAATGATACCCATCAAGTTTACTGTGTAAAACCATGGGTCCATGTCGATTTTTTTAAAAAACAATTTTTTAAATTTTCAATTACAGTTGATGTACAATATTACATCAGTGTCAGGGGTACATCCTGGTGATTAGATGTTATAGGACTTACGATGTGATGACCCCAATGAACCTCGTACCCATCTGACACCATACATAGTTACTATAACATTACTGACTACATTCCCTATGCTATACTTCACATCCCCATGCCTATTTTGTAACTATCAATTTGTACTTCCTAATCCCTTTACCCTTTTCATGCATCACTCAACCCCTGTCCCATCCGGTTATGTCATATAGATCATGCAGATCTTTTTTTTATTGGCTGCCAGGAAGCTCAGAGCCAAAGCCTAAGGTCAAATATACTGGTGGCGTGTCTCCTGTGTGCTGGGCCCTGTGCCAGGGGTGAGGATGCAAGGGTGGGTAACACTCAGTGTCCTCCCTCAGGGCTGGGTGTTGAGGCAAGCCCCTCCCCGGAGCTTTATTTTCTAATTTATCTGTATTTTCCACATTTCTTATTCTTTCTCGGTTTTCATCACTTTCTTATGAAGTGATATAAATAAGCAAACATCTAATTATAACATATTAAAGGTGAGTTTTTTGGGGTATGTGCAGAAATAGCTCAGGGTCTGGCATACGGGAGGTACTCACTATCTATTTGTTGAATTAATTCCTAATTTCCTTGAACGGTATAGGTTTTTGCTCTCGAACGCTTAGTTTTTTTGGATGCTCCTGGCAGGGGAGGACCCAGAGAGAAGTGGTTAGAGATGAGGAGAGGGTACCCGTTGGACAGGATGCTCATGCTAAGAGCGTTTAGGAGAGAAACCTCCTGAGGCCTGGCAGGAGGTCCTGAAATGGACCCGGCTGTGGCAGTGGCCTGCTTTTTGTCAGAGGGGCCATCCACAGGCTCGGATGGAATTGATGCAATGCAGTTCTGTGCTTTCATGTGCTCTATCCCTCGAGCCTGGAAGCCTGCTTCTTTCTTTTCACTGTCTATTGAAATCCCAATCATTTTTTAGGTCCTCCTTTCTGAAACCTGCTCTAAGCCTTCAAGCCAACTTCAATTAATTAGTAGTGACTACACGGTGTGCTCTTTTGACGTGACCCCAACCCCCACCTGGCCTCAAAGAGAAGGAGTGGAATGACTGGTTCGGGATGTCTGTCATGGGCTGGACACTGAGCAGTCTGCACACAGACACAGGAGCTGTCTTCCTTGCTGTAGCCTAGAGGCTCTGTGCTCCCCACCCCTGTACCACCGTTTCTGAACACGGTTGAACATTCATTTCCTTTTCTAGACCGGAAGCTCCTGTGCAGAGTGTGCACTGGAGGCAAGGCTGGAAAACACAGCAAGTGCCAATTGGTGAAGAGCTTCGAACTCTACACTGCTAAGGTGTTTCTCTTGGAGGCACTGAACTGTGTCCTGGAGACAGTGAAGAGCCATAGCTGGTAGGAGGTGAGGAACATGATCTTATCAATTGCTATAGAATGTTTGTGCCCTGCCCCAATCTATATGTTGAAACGAATCCCCAGTGCAATGGTATTTGGAGGTGGGTTTTTGGGAGGTCATTAGGTCGTGAGGGTGGGGCCCTCATGAATGGGATTAGTGCCTTTTAAAAGTGACCCCAGAGAGCTGCCTTGCCTCTCTTGTCCTAACACAAGAAGATGGCAGTCTGCAACCAGAAGAGGGCTCTTGCCAGAACCTGACCATGAACTGGACTTTCAGCCTCCAAAACTGGAGGTATTAATTTCTGTTGTTTATAAGCCACCCAATATATGATACTTTGTTATAGCAGCCTGAACAGACTAAGACTTCTATGTTTTGGAAAGTTCTCTCTGGCAGCAATGTGGAGAGTGGAATGGAGGGAAGTATAACAAGAGGCAATGAGATGTATCACCAGGCTATTGGTGAGAGAAGGAGCAGAATGGAGGAATAAAACAAATGCGAAAAGATGTATGCATGAGATGCTCACTGCAGCATTGCATATGATAGCCGAAAATTGTTTTCAAAAAGCTTGGTACAGTCATATAATAGAATATTATATACAAGTTAAGAAAATAGTGATGTTGGCCTATATTTACTCACACAGAAAGATATCCATTATATAAAGTGGAAAAGTAGGCTACAGAATAGTCTGTAGACTACAGCCCTATACACAGAGGTGTGTATGCCTATAAAAATTTTGGAAGGCTAATACCAAATATTAAGGATAGCCTTTTCTTGCCTTGGGAAAATGAATAATTTTTATTTTCTTCTTTCTGATTTTCTTTATTTTACAAACTTTTTGCTGCAAGTAGAGTTACTTTTATTGCTCAAGGAAGAAATAAAGATGTCACTTCTATTTTAGAAGGGGGAAACAAAATGTGGCTGCCGAGAAGGGAGGCTGAGGACAGATCGTAAGTCCCGAGGGGCTGGCTCTTACCGCTGTCACATTTCACTCCTCGCCAGCCGGCGTCACATTCACAGGAGCCGTCACCAGAGGGTCCTTGGTTGCATCTCCCATGGACACAAGAACACACTAGTGAAAAAGTGCCCACACATTGTCAGACTTCTGAGCTGTGTTCCATAACGCATTGATCATTTACTACGAAGGTTCACTTCAGTGCACGTTGTTCTCCAACCTGGCTTCCAATTGTCTTATAATAATGAATTAGGAAATCCCCCCTGTGAAGTTGACCAGGTTGTGTCCCTGGGCACAAGAAAGTTCAGGGTAAGAGAATGCAAATGACTTGGCTCAAATAGAGTACTTTTTTTTTTTTTGGTGAAAAGTGTATGGTTTCCTGAGGGTGGATCTATAGAGTGATCTTCATATAAAAGCAACATCCTGCAAGAGCAAAGCTTTGGAGTCAAGCAAAGTATGCGTTCAAATCTCAGTTCTGCCTCTTTCAGGTGTGACCTCGGGGAAAGGCATCTAACCTCTTTGCCTTAATATCTTCATCTGTAAAATGGCTATGATCTTACATACCCACCTGTACAAGGTTCCTGTGTGGGTTAAATGAGACAAGATGCACAAGTCTGCTTTTCAAACTATAAAGCACCCTCCAAAACTGGGAGTGTGACTACAAGGACCAGCTATACAGGCAAATACACAAACGTGGTTAGGATGGGGAGTGCCAATGAACAAATGGGGTGGTGGGTTGGTAGGTCTAGATTAGAGATGGAATATGTTGGGAAGCTCTGTCCTTTGCAAATCACGTAACACAAATGACGTTGTAATTCACATGGCCATGGAGGTAGGATAACAGCCTGCCTGGGACACAGGCAGAGTTCCTCTTCTCCTCTGCACTCGGGCAGGGAGGGGAGGGGTGCGCACCTTGGTCACAGTGGATGCCGTACTTGCCCTCCGTGCAGGTCTCGCAGGCTGTCCCATTGAAGCCCTCTCCACACTTGCACACGCCGGTGCCGTTCACTCCGTCCAAGCAGATGCCATTTCCAAAACAGACGTTCTCAGCTTGCCTGGGGCAGGGCTGGCACTGGGGGCCAAAGAAGCCCGCACAGCATTCTCGTTTCTGGAACGAAAGGCCAAGGCTGGGCTTGTTCTCCCCTCTCCTGGTTTTGTCCAGCTCCATGCAGAAATCGCGCTGGTCGGACTGGCTGTGTGCCCTGGGCTGTGACCCCACTGTGAAGGGGTTGCAGGAACCCCTGAGAACCAGGGAGGCTAAGCAACTTCCAGAGGTGCCAGGAATGGATGGAGGACTCCGCCAAGGAGGTAGGAAAGAGGGAAAGGAAATAGGCAAGGAAGAGAAGAGGATGAAGCAAAGCGGGAGAGAAAGAGGGGCAGCAGGTACTAAGTAAAAAATAATGCAAATGATGTGAAAGGGGAGGGACATCAAGGGCTCTCCCCAACCCTAACTTGACCCCTTCCCATTGTATGTCATTTCACTTGGTACCAATGGTGGGAGGCCCATGTCAGTGAGGCTTTAGTCACTCTCAAAACAAATCTCTGATAGTTCAGGGAAGCCCTGTGTGATGTCTGCATGGCTTGGCCTGATTTTATTCTTAAGAACATGACAACACAAGATCTGTTATAGCCTCAAGCTCTGAGGCTTAAGGGCTAAACCATCTTACCTCCATGGATAGATAGACGTTATGTTTGGTCTTCTGGGAAAGCAGTAAGACAGGAAGTTATAAAGAATTTTCCTGCAGATTCCTAAGCAGCAGGACCTCACAGGTGCTTAGCTCTGGGGTCCTGTTTCCTAAATGCCCAGGTACATCTTCTCATTCCTTAGGCAGTTGGCCATGTCTTTGGTCTCTTTTGCTTACGAGCAGGCTCAGAGGGCAGTTCACCTGTCAACTTTTCAGTCCCTCAATTTCTTCATTATCTAATTGGACATTGCAGTGTTTACCTGTTTGCTGACTTACAGGGCTGTCCTGAGCTTTCTGGCTATCACCACTACGTTGAATGACAATGATAACACAGATAATAAGGTGGAAGATGAGATGGTAGAAGGCATATGTGTAAAGGCACATTGAAAAGTATGACATATGATTAACGTTGAAAAATATGACATATGACTAAGTTTCCCAATGCCACCTCTATAATTAGAGGAATGATTAAATTGTGATACTCACAATGACAGTTTTCACACAGATCGGTTGGCATCCAATGAACACGGATCGTTTGCCCATGAAATAAATGGCATAGATACATCTCTTTGTCTCGTTACTCTATGAAATAGTAATGATTATATCAGCTTTTTAGTTAGAAAAATGTTTTCTACTCTCTAAAAGCAAATAGGTGGGTGACACAGGGCCATCTCTCTGACTGAAATGCTTTGGAAAGGGACAGGGATGCTTCATAGGAAAGAAAACATAAAAACACAGTGTTGGCAGCTGGAATACCAGGCGGGAAAATCCAAGTAATTCTACTGTAAGGTAGTATTCTGTAAAAAGAACTGTTCTCTAGAAGACTAACTTGAGTTAGGAAGAATCATAGCGTAAACCAGACAAAAATGTCCTTCCAGCACTATATAGCAGTTGGTCTGAGCCTGGATTTCTATTTACTGATCTCTATTCTACCTTGATCAGAGAAAGGATTAAGGCTACTTACAAAGAGCTATGCCACACAAGATTAAATTAAAACTCAAGTGAGAATCAGCATTGTGGCTGTTATAAATAATAATAATAATATTAATATCCTCAAGCGAGGATTTAAAATAATAATTATAATAATTAAATTAAATTATAGATTATTATAATAATTACTATTATTTTAAATCCTCACCTGAGGATATGGTTTTATTGATTTTATAGAGAGAGGAAGGGTGGGGGGAGAAAGAAGGGGGGGGAGAGAGAGAGAGAGAGAGAGAGAAAGAGAGAAAGAAACATCAACTGGTTGCCTCCCATATGAGTCCTGACCAGGAACTGAACCCGCAACCTTTTGGTATATGGGATGATGCTCCAACCAACTGAGCTACCTAGCTGGGGCCTGTTATAAATTATTATTATCATAGTCTGGAAGGTGCACAAGTATTTATTCTTCCTAATGGTTGGAACGTTGTCAGAATTAGTTTTTTATTATATAATAAATAGCTACAAGAAACACAGGTTGGTAATTAATTCAGAGACAAATCCCTGCCCCTCCCAAGTCTGCCATCTGTTTCTTAGAGAAAATCAGCTGTATTTTCAACTGTAGAAGGAAATCAGGCAAGCGGAGCTCATCCAGGCTGGATATGGCTTTGGATCTGGAAGCTGCCTTCCTGATAAGATGTCTTGCTTTTGGCCTCGAATGGCTGCCAGAATATGTATAAAGTGAACACACTCTTTCTGCATTGTGCATTGGTTGAGATGAACTCCAGTTGCAATTTATTTATTAATTAAAATTTTGATTTAGCCCAAAAGAAATGGATTCAAGACTTTAGAAAGATGCATACCACATAAGAAGGTAAAACAAAAGTAAAACCAGTGAAGGAGTGTGGGAAGTGAAGAGGAAGGGTCCTTGAGATTTAGACTTCCCTGGGGTCTGGAAACTATTTGACCAAAGCAGGAAAAATACTTACTAGTGGTTTACTTCCAGATGGGCAGATTGGTTCTTGGGGACACTTCCAACACTTTCCCTTGACAAAACACAGAGGCAAAGAGAACATTTCATGGTCATTGCTTTTAGTGCAAAATGAGGCTGTAAAATATTTTCCAGACTTTAGAGCTGAAGGTTTTAGGTTGTAGAATTGAAAATCAGGAGGATATTAGGGAAGCTCCTCTGGTCAACCTCTTTAGTACTTTTTGAGACAAGCACTTTAACTATCAATACTTCAGGTCTTGGATATTTGAGCATTGCTTCTGATGCTGATAATCCTTTAATGTGAGGAGGTCTTATCTCATTTAAGTCCAAATTTCTTTATCAACAGCCTTCACTTATTGGTAACCCATTATTTAGTGGACTGAGCCAGATTCAGTGCCCAGCTGTGGGAACTCATGGTCCAGCTGAGGGGTCAGGGTGGAGATAATATATACACTATCACAAAACAAGGAGCACAACTTAAGAATGACAGAAACTCTTAAGTGTGACATGTCCCTAAAACAAGAACAGGTCAATGCATCTAGCTCTTAACTCAGCATCTACTGGAGAGTATGGTGAGGTTGGTTGTTCAGAGTCTCGGCTCTGGGGCCACACTTGGGGGATCGGAACTCCTTCTCTGCCACTTGTCAGCTCTGAGAACCTGGGTGCATTAGTTCGCTTCTCTGTGGCTCATCTCCTTCATCGATGGCATGTGGACAGTAATAGTCCCTACTTTGTAGGGTGCTGTGAAAATTATGTGGGTTAATATAAGTAAAAGGTTTGCAACAGTGCTTGGCACATAGTAAGTGCCCAACAAATGTCAGCAGCTATTACTATTACTGAAAAAATAGTAATGGACTGGAGTGAAAAGTCTCCATTTCCATATTTTCTCTCCTAGCAGATCAGGCCTGGCCAATATCTGCCAAGTACCGGAGTCCCCTCCCTGTGTGTATGGTAGGCATCGCACATTCTCCCTTTGAGAAAGATCCTGGCTTCAAAATCCTGCTCAACACAACACTCCAGTCAGGCTTTCCCAGACATCCAAGGTACAATTTACTACACTAGATTGTGAGCCCATTGAGGGCGGAGGCCATGTGTTATTTATGTTTGTGGAGCCACAGCTGGGTGGTTGTGATGATCCTGTGCACATCAGAGATGCTCACCCTGTGTTCTTTTTTTAAACTAAATTGAGATATCCTAATAGATGAATCTAATGCTTAAAACATGAAGAAATAAACCAACATTCAGATGCATTGTTGGCCTTGGATAGAACTTACTCGTACAATAGTAGTGTCGTTACTATCACATCTATTCTTCTGAATTTCCAGAACTTTCCCCAAGCCATGGATCACTCCCTTGTCAGTGGCTACGTTGGTGTAGTTAACTGGAGCTTCATTTACGTAGAGCTGTGAACAAGAGGGTTCAATGTACATTTTTATTGTAGTGATTTCAAGGGAAGTAGGGAAGATGGGGATTGGAGGCTGTCAGTATGACCTAAGACATAGTCCGACATTCACCCAGAGGGTAGCATGCTTCGGTGGAAAGAGCTCTGGCCTCGGAGAGGGGAGTCTGAGTAGCAGTCTTGCATCTGGCAGCTGTGTGACCTTGGGCCGGTTGCTTTTCCTCTCTGAATCTCAATGTTCTCTTTTGTAAAAGAAATAGGTTGTTCTACATAATCTTTGAGGTTTCTCTCTACCCTTCAAGCTAACTGGTTTATGATTGTTGAAGAATCTTGAAGCATGATCACTATGTTAGTGACCATGGGCAGTATGGCTCCGTGGACGGACTCGGCTGTGCTGCGGACTAGGGGCCCTGGAGGGGTGCATGCTTTCCCAAACCAAGACGTGCACAGTGAGATTCCCTATCCTTTCCGCACGTCTCTACTTCATGGTTAATTTGCAATTGACCCTCAGAAAGGCTAGGTGACGCTTGTATAAGAATAAAAGTAAGTAACTTTTTTTAGTTTGTAAAACGTGTCCCACCAGATAGCATCATTCCCCAGCGTGTGGAGACTGCTCTGAGGTCAGCATTACCCCATGTTCCCCTTGGGGTTCCTTTGGGGGGTATGGTATGTTTGTATCCATCTTTGCCTAGTGTGTCCATAAGTGTCCAAGACATGGGCGCTAGGTCAATAGCTATATGAGGTCAGCTCAAATTAAACTTTAAGTCCAAATTTGTTTTGTTCTGACTTTTTTAAGGAGAAGGCCTTAATGATTGATTCATACAAGATAAGCTAATCTATTAATCCATTCATTAACGTAAGTAATATAATTGGAAATAAATGGTTCTTTGAAAAATCAGGGTGGTGTGTGTGTCTCTGTATGTGGGTGTGGTAGGGCTGAGGCTGGGAGAATTTTTTATTGTACCAAGCAAATGTCAAGTTCATATTCAGTGTTTATAAATGATTAATAACATCTCCCAAAGTCCCCACAGCACCAATATTAAAATGACTCTGCTAAATGCTTAAACTTGAACTTCCACTGAATGTTAGAGTCCCTTGTGATGATTTACTTGGAGTCAGATGAGTTGCCAGTGGCTGAGCTCCCCGGAGGTAGTGCAGGATCTGTGTAAATTTGAATGACCAGCAGTAAACCTTACTTGTGGTGTCAAATGGTGATTACAATACAAAAATGTCCAGAATTCCAAGATGCTGAGCTAATTTGAAATGTCAAAATGGCAGAACTTCTGATGCTATAATACTGTTGATTTGACATTAAAATGTGATTAATTTTCACTGTGAGACATATCCAGACAATTTTGTGTTGCATTAAAATTTTTATTTGGAAACGAGTCTATTTATGCAGAGAACATTTTTCTACATGTCTATTGTCCTAAGAGAAAGTAAGTGAGTTACTGATAAAAGAAAAACTTTGATTGTAAGATAGAACCATTTATTTGTTGTGAGATGAAGCCTCTGTTTGAGGATTGCTCTAGATCAAAGAATTTCTGAACAGATGGAAAACAAACATGACATAATTGAAACTGACTCAACTAACTGTGCTGGAGCATTCATTTCTATGTGATGAAGTAAAAGATGACATAGATTAAAAATAATGTGAGTTCTTATATAAATTGCTTTTCCTGAAAATATAAGAAAATATATTTAAAAGGATCTCCTCAAAGTTATTATAAAATAGGTGAGATATTTGTAGGAGTCAGAGAAAAGCCTTTGGAGTTCTATTATTCCCTAAGTAATGAAGAATCAGAAAGACTTTCTTTTACCCAAGCAGTTTGAAAAACATGCATGTAAAATTCACTTGGAACTCAATGTTGATACCACTGAGAAAGCTGTTTGTAAGACTGCCTTCTTAAAAAGAGCCAAATAACATCATTGATTAAAAGCTTCTATGATTAAACTTCTTTTATTTTAGTATAGAGCTTAGTTTGTCTTGATAATTTGTTTTTAGCATCTTTTTCTTATAAGAATCTATACTTGAGTAACTCTTGAGTTTCTTGTTCAATTCTCATAGATTGATTTTCTCTCTTGATGTTTGAAATGAAATGTGTGGATAAAATTCCCTATTTGCAATACATTAAATATGTAGTCTCACTAATTCTTTTTTAATGAATTCTAAACATTGAAATATTTGGGGGTTGTGTGAGATGAATACTGGTGTGCTGGTGTGGAGGTCAGTTGGTCCTAGGACCTCAGTGTCCACAACCAAGCAGTGATACTGTTAATTGATCTGGCTGCTGTGTCCTACTTATGTCATTAGGCTCCTTGTGGCCTGGAGCCTGAGTCACTTTCTGGGGGTAAGGTTTTGCTGGTGGTTCCCTTCCCTCTTAGAGACCACTTGGGGACTACCTGCTGGGTTTGATAGGAATCAGCCTTGAGGGGCACCTGTTACTGCTGGGATTCAAATACCGTGATTAGCAGAGTCACATTGGTTATCTGAAGGCTGGTGACAGACACTCTGGCTTAGTCATTACTTTATGGCGAAACACAGACACCTGTCTTGTGGACAAGGTTTAGGGAGCCCTGGTGAGATGACTCCAGTACAGAGGTGATACTGCCTGATGGGAGGTGAGACACCCATTCCGGGGTTTGGAGTGACAGGACTGCACCTGGTCATTGTGGACAGAGAAGCCGAGGAGGTAGGAGAAGCCCAGCATGGTCTCCCGGTGCATGCCGTTGTGCAGGTCATTCTTCAGGAGTTTCTCCTCCAACACCACGTGATACCTGAGTATGTCCTCCTCCTGGACAACACACGGAATTGAAAATCAACCCACAGGCCAGCCAGTCCCCAGGCGCTTACCAGGCCGCTCTTGTGTGTCAGCCACTGTGGGCCATGACAGGAGCAACAGCTTGTTGAACCAGAGGTTTTGACTGAGACACCAGGGCACAATAGACTTTAAATACTAAATCTGAGGCCGATCACCTTGGGGAGCGTGCACATTTTTCATATGAGATAGTCAAAAACTCATTAGCAGAGCCTAAAACACAGACTGAGGGCATGAAATGTTGGGGGGAAGTTCAGAAGATGATTTCTTTGGAAAGAACTGCCGTGAAGAGAGAGAGTTGCCACACCCCAGCCTGCCTTTCACAGTACGAGCCATGAGAGGAGGTTCGATGGGTGTGTTAAAGAGCTTGCTGTGTTTCCCCTGCAGAGATGCTGGCCTGTGGGGCTGGGGTCTCACTCAGGCCTGAGTGAACTCATGCCAGGGACTGCTGGCAGGCTGGCTGATCCACAGGGCAGTGAGGAGGGTTGTCACTGCACTGGGACCCCTGCACTCCCAGTGCTGGCTGGGACAGTGGACACTTGTGTCTTGTGGGCACACATCCAGGTTCCTGGGACTCCCGCAGTCTCGTGTACATGGGTCCAAATGTTTGGTTCCGTGAGTAGAACCTGTAGTGCATGGGCTTCTCTGGCACATATATGGGGAGGTGTGTGTATTACAGCATCTCCTTATGACTTTATGTGAAGTACCTGTTATGAAAAGGAAGTTTTGGTAGAAGAGTAAAAGGATACATGATGGATGAATTGTAAAATGTTGAGTGTCTGAATTTCCAGAAAATGATTTCCCTGGTTATTGTTCCCAATACCTACTAGACTTGTGACCTTCTTCTCCCGGATGTAATTCTCGATGGCGTCATTGTTTGGTGCAAACACTGTGTAAGCATCAGAAGCCTCTATTGTGTTCACCAGATTATATTGCTGTGATGGAAAGAGATAAGAGCGCATGAGGGATTTCTGTTCCCAGAAACCTGAGCAAGGGGGTCACGCAGAGAACATGGTACTTGCAATGATGTAGCCCCGGAAGATGGAGTAGTCAGGCATCTGGTCCAGCCGGGTGAGCAGGTTTGGTAAGGAGCCACTTAGACCTCTTTGGGGAACCAGAACCTGGGAGAGGAAGGCCCAAAATTCTGTTAGCAGGGGTTGGTCGGACTACGACTCCCCGATACATGGGTTCATGTCACAGAACACTATTCAATTTTCAGGGCTACCCTCAAATGCCTCTGTAAACCTAAAATAAGGCACCCTTTGCTCTGATAGTTTGCAATACCAATAGGACACAGGGCTTGGGGCATGAAGTGGGCTGGATTTCAGCCTCACTCCACCTTTAGGCCAGGAACCCTTATGCAGGGCACAACCTGCTCATCCGTTCATGGTGGCCTTGACAAAGGTGACCGCAATGTCCAGTGGACAGGTGTAGAAGGAAATCCTTAGGGAGCCAGTGAATCCTAGAGACTAGGCATAGCACTTGAATTGGTGGACATGCGTCCCTGAAACTTTTGTGTTCATGTAACTTCTTCCTCAATCCAGTTACTTAATCATGAGGATGCTCAGCTGCCTCCCTTGGGAAGTGAGAACAATAGCACCTACTTTCTCAGGTGTTGTCAACATCAAATGTGATAATGTGGCACATGATACTTGTCACACTGCCTAGCCCCTTGTGGGCTGTTAATGGTCCCAATTATGACTGTATACAAGGTGAGGTGCTCACGCTGATGAGAACTGCAGAGAAGATGCAGCTCCACCCCTCCAGGATAATGTACCCAGGAGCCTTACAAAGAGCCTCTCTGTTCTGAATGGAAATAGTTGACCTTTTCTCTAACCTAAAATAAGAAAATGAGTATGTAAGTGCCAAATGAGAATAATTTTAGTTAAAGTGCACTTAGTTAATTATTTTTCCTTAATCTCCCACCTTTCAAAAGCTCCCAAATATACCCTAAATTCTAATTTTAATTTTAAATACAGATTCCAATATAATAACTAAGAACTGTTGTATAGCTTCAAACCCTATTTTACGTTATACTTTATTTCCTATTTTATACCTGAATATTGTTGAATTGTACCTTAGAAGAAAACGAAAATTTCATAATACCTTTTCTACCCTTTTCCATTTTTTAAGTCCCCACCTGAGGACACACTTATTGATATGAGAGAGAAGCATTAATTGGTTTTATTTTCTTATGCACCCTGACCAGGAACCTCTTGTAAGTGCCCTGACTGGAGACTGAACCCACAACCTAGGCATGTACCATCACTGGGAATTGAACCTGAGACCTTTTGATTTACAGGAGGACTTTCCAACCAAGTAAGCCATCCTGACCAGGCCTACCCTTTTCCATTTTTCTAGGGCTTTACCCACCCCATTGTTTTAGGGTGCAATAATGCAGAGAAGGGACTGGAAAAGTGATAAGCAAGCACTTGCTTCTCCTCCAGTTCTTGACTACATCCCATCTGGATGAATGGACTTCCCAGTACCAAGGCTCTGTGTGCCTTGTAAGATGTTCCCATACATAAGAAATATACTCTATGCGGCCACACTTTACAGAGGGCCCATTGCAGAATATGGGCTGAGTAGGTAGTAACTGAGCCTGACTGAATGAGTAGAACCTTGAAATGGTTTTAAAATAAAAGTACTTAAGCACATTGCAGGTTACTTTTATATTCAGGATAAGTATTTACGCCCCCTTCTTCCCCCGCCAAAGATACCGTCCAGGAGGGTAAATAAAAGGGGAAGAGAAGCTACCTACGAGAGAGGATGGAATTTTGTACCTTGTTGATGATGTGTATCACGCCATTTGTGGCTGCGTTGTCACTGTCAATGATAGATGCCCCTTCAATTGTGATGTTCTGCAAATGCAAACCACAGTGGAAAGGTGAGTCTCCATTGAGTACACCTAGGGATCGACATTATTTCTGGGTTTTCCACTTCCTGAGAAGCAGTGACCTTCTGCCTTTCGGACCATGACCCACAGTTAGAAGTACCTTTAACTGGGATCCATTTGACATCACACACACATACAAACACACAAGCAAAATGAAACAGTACTTTTCTTTACTCTGTGGGAGGCAGTTGATCATTGATTTTATTCCACTCCATTCTATTTCATTAAAAAAGTGCTGACCAGGCACTAAAGTGAGCTCGATGTTTGAAAAACACTGTAGACAATGTTGTGGGTTGGACCGTCTTTCCTTCCTCCCCGAAATTCATATGTGGAGGTCCTAACCCTCAGTATGTCAGAATGTGACCTTATTTGGAGGCAGGATCTTTACAGAGGTAATCAGGTCAAAGTGAGGTCATTAGAATGGGCCCATTAGAATGGTATGACTGGTGTCCTTATCAGAAGAGGGAATTTGGACACAGCCATATGGGGAGAATGCCATGTGAACAGGAGGACAGTCATCTACAGGACAGCCTGGAACAGCTCCTTCCACAGCCCTCAGGAGGAGGCAACTCTCCCCACCCCTTGATCTTGGACTTGCAGCCTCCAAAGATGTGAGAGAAAAATTTCTGTTATTTGAGCTACCCTGTCTGTGGCACTTTCTGATCGCAGCCCTAGTGAATTTACACAGATGGTAACTGACTTTCCTGCTCAGAATCCAACTATTTTTCAAGAATGATAATTACAAGGGGAATGGAGCTAAGTAAAACCCAACCTACCCACCCACCTAGCCACCAACCGACCGTGACAACTGGGCCCCACCCTCTCTGGTTTCTCTGGTTTCCTCTTCTCATCTCCCCACCGTGACCCTTTATTTGAAATTCCTCCTGGGCACTTTGGGTGCAGAGGGGACTTGTCTCACCCCGAGCTGCTCCAAAGTCACATCTGCAGAGGCCCTGAAGAAAACATTCCTGGCCACCTAGCCCACCTCTTTTGGTTGATGGGAGACATTTCCATCAGATACACGGATAAACTCATTAAAATGAGTCTTTGATGGTGAGCTCCTCCTGAGCAGAGGTCTCAATTGATTTATCTTTGAATCTATAGTCTGGGATAAGCATGACCAGGCTGGATGTTCACTTAGTGCTTGCTAAGAGAATTAGTGATTTAAAGCACTGATAGAAAATAACCCCATTATCTGATATATGTATGTAATTCGCAAGAATTATAATACTATGTAAAGAAGCCATGGGGCCATAGGTAACTCTTCTCTGCTTTCTAAAAGGAATTATCCGATGAAGCACATACATTCAGGTAATGCTAGTGAGAGAGCCTTTTCCTAGTGCTCACACTGATGAATAGGAAGGTAGAAATGCTTTAGAGCAGTAATTCTGAAACATTTTGACTATGGCCCATGGTCCACTGATGTAGCAGTTCTCACTCTCCAGTAGAATCTTCATTCTCATCTTCTGAGATTCACAGGAAGAGTTTTAAGACATCACCACGTGCAGCAAGGCAGCCAGACTTCCCGGGGGGAGATTAACTCCGGGTCCTTGACACACTGTAGGAGGTGCCAGAAGGTGAGCATCTACAGGGTTTGGTTCTCCTCTGGGCTCCGTCCTAACTCCAGTACTTTGATCAGCTCCTGGAGCATAGCAGGTGCTCAATAAATATCTGTTGGCTGACTGACCCTAACTTAACATAACATTTTGGTAACCTGTAATGACTTAGTCAGCAGGTTACACTGACAAACTCTTCGTTACCATACATAAAAACCAAAGTGGTGAAATTGTACAACCTTCACCCAGAAGAATCGAAAGATCTGACTTTCTGGGTCAGTCTGTGGTCTGTCCCGAAGGGCCTTGTGGCTAACCAGTGGGCAGAGGGCCACGTTTTATAGGGTCACGGCTGTAGAGTCCCTGTGTGTGTGTGTGCACGTGTATCAACCCAGGCTGATGATTGCTGAAGCTGGGCGAGGCTTACATGGAGGTTTTGTTTTTGCTCATGTTTGGAAATTTCCACAACATGAAAATTTGAAAAGTATGATATGAAGGTAATCGGCA
This sequence comes from Trachops cirrhosus, assembly GCA_028533065.1. Taxonomy (NCBI): domain Eukaryota; kingdom Metazoa; phylum Chordata; class Mammalia; order Chiroptera; family Phyllostomidae; genus Trachops; species Trachops cirrhosus. The sequence goes on from CM052539.1 coordinate 12,316,907, forward strand.
CGTTTCCACTAGCCAGACGAGTGACAGTGCTCTTACCCCATCTGCCTTCGCCAGGTGCAGGAAGTTGCCCTGCAACGACGTCGCCAGCATATCTGCAGAAGACAGAGCCTGCAGGTCTGCTGCTCCATACGTGCCTTGCAGCATATGGTTTCTGAAACGACAGTCCATGAGGGCTATAATGAAGTACCAGTGCACGAGGCAGTATCGTTGAGTAATTTTAAAAAACTGGTTCTGGAGCCAGACTGCCAGGTTCAAAATCTCCCCCTGCAGTGATCGGCCATGGCACCCTTGGGTTAGCTACTCAACCACCCCATGCCTCAGTTTCCACATCTGTAAAAGGGGAATAATTATAATGCCTATCTCATAGGGTCATTAGGAAGATTAACTGAGTTATGTAAAACAGTTAGCACAGAGTGGGCTATCAATGATGTTAACTGTTGCCACCCTGCGGGGAGGGGAGGGGAGTCCTAGAACACGCCCAGTGCTGTGAATCTGAAGGACCATGTGCCTTTCCTCCAAGGAACTTGTTCACAGTGACACCAGTAAGATACCATGAAGAATAAAGTACATAATACTTACTTTATCAGGGCGGGCATATTGCTCTTGGACAACCAAAAGTCTTTCTCATCTTGGTCCATGGCCTCAATAGCTTGTTGGGAAGGCACAAGGACAGTGAGGTTGGAGGCAGCTGCCAGCATGGGATGTAGAGAAGCATTCTGAATCACAGAAGGAAAACACAGTGGCCTGACTCGTATTAGGGGACAGACCGAAGCTGTCTTCATGTTTCGCAGAGATGACACTTTCCCTTTAATGTAATTTCAGGGACACTGGAAATGCCCAAAGGACCACTTTCCCAAATCCTTTCTTTTATTTAATTGTGTGAGCATTGTCAAAAGGCAAATTTTCCTGATCAAGTCACACTTTGAGTCCTTATCAGTCCTTTACCCTTTAGTCTAAATGAAGAGTCAGAAAACATTCTTGACAGGATTGTGCATGTGTGTACATGTATGTGCATGTATAATCCTTGGTAATTTTGGAATAGGATGGTGGGAAGATTACAGGAACAGTTTCAGCCCAGGAAAGACTGGAGGATTGAGATCCAACTTTGCCTACTTTCCATTCTTACCCAGAGCTAGTTGTGGATAAAAGCAATGGTGCACTTATGTTTAACAATTGGCTCTCCAAGATAAACAAGCAAACAAAAAGCCTTGGTTTATAGTGTTTGCTGATTTCTGCGGGGTCCACATTCCCACCATGGCTGACTTTAAGCTACCAACAAGACCGTGGAGATGGGAAAGGTGTGCTCTTGTGAGCTGGGAGGCGCTGGGTCCAGCACACCACTGGGCAAGCTTGTGCGTGTGAGGCTGGTCTGTGGAGAAATCGGCATGCACAACAGGACTCTCAGTCCCTGCTTCTCCCTGTGCTGGGGCCAAAGAGGCCCCACACAGAAGCAATTGGAAGGTGCTGACAGGACAGCTTCCCGTCTTTGCAGAAGCCTATTTAAAGGGGATAAACCTCTTGTGTGCTGGCTGGCTGACCTTGGTCCCCTCAGGAAAAGATGACAGAGATTCAGTCACCTGGGTAGGGTGGGGACGAGGTTCTTTGGTATAGAACTTTCCGGTATGTTGGGCTGAGAGCTAAGCACACACAAAGTTTTCCAGATTGCAACTATAAATCCCAGCTCTAATTCAGTGAGTTACTGTGATGAATTATGTTCACGTTTTCAAAAAGACCTCTGTCACGAATGAAGCTATACATGTGTAGTTGAATTGGTTGAAAAGTTGACCACCCCAGCTTATCATAGACCAGAAGTTCTCAGCCCTGGTTTCACGTTAGAATCACCTGGGAATCCCCTGACTCCCGGGGCAAACCTCTGACCAGTGAAATCAGTGTCTGGGGTGGGTGCCTGGGCGTGGCTCTTTAAAGGATATGTCCCATGTGATTCTAAAGTGCAGTTGGGGTTGAGAAACTCTGCTGTAGACAATGGCCCTCCCTCCTCATACCAGCTGCATTTTCAGTTTTCCATTATATGCATTCCAAATTTCTAAAATTATATACATCCCCAATGTTAAATTCCAACAAAGGTACTCACATTTATCCACTGGTTAAATATAGCTGCCGCAGAGAGAAACGACAATTCCTTATTCATCGTGCAAGGGAGGGAGGGGGAGAGGAGAGAGCATGTGAGCGAAGGGACAATGAGAAATATAATCACAGCACATTTCTGGGTAGCCTGCACTTCGCCTGCCTGTGCTAGGCGCGTTTTCCTCGCCAGCCTCCTTGATCCGACAGGAATGGGTGCCCCAGCTACTGATATGTCCTTGTTGCCAGAGCTGCTCGTTTCTTTCAGGCTCAGCGGCTCTATTGTCCTCTGCGTTTGAGGTAAAGCAGTAATTCCAGGAATGTCAAATGGAACAACTACCTGAAGGTCTTCCAGATCAGAATTTAGGTTGTAAGGACCGGCCGCCCAACCCTCCGAAGGGCCACAGAGCTCAGTAAAGACCCCCCTTTCAGAGCTGATGTTGAGCACTGCTTTAGAACATGGAGCCAAAGTTCCCTAAGCAAGTGACTTAATTTCTTTGGGCCTCTATTTTTTCATCTGTAAATTAGGGATAATAAAAGCTCCAACTCAGAGGGTTGATGTGCGAACTGGAGGAGTCAATGTTTTTAAAGTGTTTAGAAAGAGGCTGGCATGAAGGACAGGCTTATTTTTACTTTATCCCATGGAACTTATTCATGAACATATAAACCGACTGTGCAGTTGGTACCAGGCTGGACTGCAGGGAGATAGGAGAGATGCAAGGGAAAAGGTGGCTTCTGCTGTTACACAACTTACAGTTGTTCTAGGAAGTGAGAACTTGAGGACTTAAAAAGATAATCAACAGTACCCGCGGATCAGTGACATCCAACGTGTTAGAGGAAAGAAAGCTCTGGACTTTGAGATAAAAAAGGCCAGCTTCTTTTCCCAAGCCTGCCCTTTACTAGCGGTGTGACCTTGGGCAAGGCACTGACTGCTCTGAAAACTCAAGTGTAATCTGAGCAATGACCAGGATGCTGCCTTGCAACTGGGATTATAAATATTATGTGCATTAGTGTTTGAAAAAGCATTTTAAAGCCATTAAACACCATGAAAATAGCAATAACAATTATAATATGCACATTTTATAAAGACAATCAATCTCAGGGCTGTCTCAATTTCTTTTTGATAGTAGTTGAGGTTATTAAGTCAGTTAATACCTGTTAGAAAGTAAATCAGTGAACAGAGAAGTACAAGAGCTGAGATGCTCATATAATTCCTTCAAGGGGCAGCTTTAAGGGAGCAGGCGGCACGAGTTGGACCTGAACTGATGGCAGGAAGACCAGAGGCTGGTCCCTGGGAGAGGGAACAGAGCCGGCATGCAGCTGGAACGGCCACAGCTAAGCTCAGCTCCCTGCAGGAAAAGTGAGTTGAGCCTGTATGAAGATGCCCAGAGCATCAGGCTGAGGATTTGGACACCACCTCGTGTTCTGTGGGAGGAGAGGGACATGGTGAATGCAGAGTGTTAAGGTTTTAAGGTTTTAGGAAATGAGGCCCATGGACAGTGCAGAGAAAATGTCAGCTCTACGCTCCATGGTCTGGGAATCAGGAGATAGCTCCTGGGCCCGGCAGGGCGAATAGAAGGAGCAGTGGGAAGTGAAGGGTGGAAAGGACCATGGAGAGGCAGAGAGGCCAAGGGCCCGATGCCACAGCCAGCCTCAGGGAACAAGGACGCGAGCCTGAGGGAGGCGCTTAGTTTGGGTAGGGTGCAGGTCCTGGGGTTTGCCAGACCAGTGGTTTCAGCTGAGAGGAGGGACAGGAACCAAATTTGGTGAATTGATCAAAAATTAAGTGATGAGAAAATTTGTTGATTTACTTTATTTCTCTTTTCAACAAATCTTTATAAACCGTGGGAGTGAAGTAGGAACCAAGGCGAAGATGTGCCCTCAACAGTTTAGAGCCCACTGGAGGGGGGACAGAGAGATGTATGAGCAGTGACAATTCGATGTGACAGGTGCTACACTGATAGAACACCCTCCATGTGGTGAAGTGCTTGCGCTCTGCACTTCGCAGCTGAGGGGCCTCAGGCAAGTTTTCTCAGCCTCTTGGTTTCCTCATCTATAAAATGGGCATAATAGTAGCATTAACCTCAGAGGTTGCCATGAGGTTTAAATGGGGTGCCTGCATGTTAAGGACTTAGTAACATGCCTGGTATAAGAAGGTGTTCACACACACACACACACACACACACACACACCCCAGATGTGGTGGGTGCAGGCTGCTCTGGGTACCAAAAGGGGCACATAACCCAGACAGGAGCACACCAAGAGCTCAGCGGGGGCCAGTGAGTTGTCCACTTACGAAGTTTGGGAATGGAAAGAGGTAGAATGACCAGAAAAGGAAGCCAGGACTGCTGGGCACACAACAGGTGCCAAATAAAAGTTAGCTCCCATCAGGCTGTATAAAATATGTGACCCATGGGCCATATATACCATCTGGGAGAAGCAGCTGGCTTCATATAAAATCTCCTAGAGCACCTGGGTCGTACAGCACTTTAAAGGCATCCAAGCTCAGAGCGCTGTAAGAACGAGTCCTGTCTTCACCATTCTGTGCTGGAGTTCATCTCCGAGGACTTACCATCGCTGCGTTTCCATAGCACAGAAAGCCATCTCCTTCATAGCCCTCTCGACAAACACAGCTCCAGATGCCAGAAGTAACCTGACAGGTTGCCTGATAAAACGGAGATGGAAAATAATGGCCTGATTTTCTAACCAAAGAGTTCAATATGAGTTACATCTGCGAGACACCAGGCTCCATCTAAGGTGAGAACTACGAATTTGAGGTTGAAAGATGGTGGACGTAACCTGCAGACCCTTCTGGGTTGCAATGAAAGGCTCTGGTCTGCGTGTTCGGGGCAGCTCTTACTTAATCATGGCTAAATTCTTTTTTATTTTTTTCATCCCTGTCAGATGTAGCAAGAAAAACCACAGGACACACAACTAATTTGAACTTCAGATAAACAAATGTGTTTTAGTATAAATATGTCCCATGTAATACTTGGGGACATTACTTGTGGCTGCAAAAAGATTCATTATGTATCTAAAATTCATATTTAACTGGGAGTCCTGTATTTTATCTGCACATCATATGTTGGTTCTTCCAAGCTTTGGAATGGAGTGCAAGTTATAATAATTATTCCCATTCTGCTTAGGGACAGCCTTTGGCACTAAGAGAAATTCTGTTCCCATCTATAGGCTCACATAAGAAATAACCTAACTTTCTTTCTCAAGTAATTTTTTTTGTAAGACTAAAAGAAATCAAGAAACTCACCAGGGGATGACATTGCCCGGTTTGTTCCAAGCATGAAGTTATTGGTTCACATTCAATCCCATTGCCTCGAAATCCTTTCTTGCACTCACACTCATTCTGTAATTCCAAGAACAGAGCCAAAGGGATTATGGAAAACAGCTGCCTTCTGTGCCATGCCCTCGTGTGGTACTGAGAAATGAACCGTGGAAACCACAGCTCTTTGTTATACTTCAGACTCTGGAGCTGTTGATCATCCATATTCCACACTGAATTTCTCAGTCTGACAGTTTCTTGGTAATTTAATTATTTTTTGTCCTCACTGGAGGACATATATTGACTTTAGAGAGAGGAAGGGAAGGAGAGAAACACCGATGTGAGGGAGAAACATTGATCTTGCCTCTTGCATGAGCCCTGACTGGGGATTGAACCCGCAATCCAGACATGTGCCCTGAGCCACACCAGCCAGGGCTCATTTTGAATTTATTACCTGAGGACCATGTGGAGAGCCTCAGAAAACAGACTCCCAGGAGCATTGCATTGGAAAAGTTGGCCCCTCCATTTAAGAGGGAAAGATTAAGTGAGCCATGAGGTATCCATTTGGTGGAGCTCCGTGCCCAGGGCCCTTGTTAGACTAGAAGGCACTTTGTGCAATTTAAGATAGACATCCCTTCTGAGCAGGCAAATCTGAGTAAGGCACCACCTCTACATGGACAACCAGTACCTCTGAATGTGAACTTATTTGGAAAGAAGACTGTTATTATGTAACTAGCCCAGTTAAGATGAGCTCATATTGGAATAAAGTTGGCCCCTAATCCAACATGACTTGTGTCCTTATAAAAGAAGGGAGATTTGGATACAGACACACACAAAGGGGGGAATACCCTGTGAACATGGAGACAGAGATCACGCTGATGCATGCATAAGCCAAGGAACACCGAAGATAGCCAGCAAACCACCCAGAGCTAAGACACAGGCATGGAACAGATTCTTCTTCACTGCCCTTAGAAGGAAGCCAACTTGCCAGCAAGTTGATCTTGGACCTCTAGCCTCCAGAGCTGTGACACAGTAGAATTTTGTTCTTCAGCACCACCCAGCTAGTGACACTTTGTTATGACAGCCTTAGCAAACTAATACATATACTGAGAAATCTTTTTTTCTTTCTCAAATACAATTTGGCAACTCAGGTGAGTCAAAAATGAATGCCTTTTTTTTTTTTGCTAAATGCTTGGTGAGACAGGAGACTGCAGTGAGCTCTTCCATGATTAGTACTTTTTTGTTGTTTTTAAACCTCTCTGAGGATATGTTTGTTGATATTTTAGAGAGAGAGGAAGGGAAAGGGAGAGAGAGAGAGAAAGCACTGATTGGTTGCCTCTCATATGTGCCCAACTAGGGATTGAACCCACAACCTAGGTATGTGCCCTGACCGGGAATTGAACCCGCAACCTTTTGGTGTGTGGGATGATGCTCCAACTAACTGAGCCACCTGGGCAGGGCAGGATGAGTACTTTTCCATGGCTGCAATCCTAGTGCAGTTGTCATCACCTCTCCTGGACTGGATAAATTCCTAAGCAGTGTCTTTTTCTGCCTCAGTCCCCCTTAGATGAGGCTAAGTGAAGGTGATCGACAGACTGCAGTGCCGCAGAAATGTACAGCATGGTCGAGGGTGTGATTAAAGGGCAGCTCTGGAGTCAGACCGGGTGTGAATCGCACACCATGATTTATTTTCTGTGTGATGTGAGCAGAGTATTTAGCCTCTTTGTGCCTCTTTCATAAGAAATATTAATAATTGCACCTATGTGGCACCAAAAGCAAAGATTAACATGTGACAACATCAAACTAAAAAGCTTTATACCGCAAAGGAAACCATCAACAGAATGGAAAGACACCCTGCTGGGTAGGAGGAAATATTTGCAAGTCATGTCTGGTAAGGGGTTAATATAAAATATATAAAGAACTCATACAACTCAATGGCAAAACCCTAAATAATCTAAATAAAACATGGGTAGAAGATCGGAATAGTCATTTTTCAGAGAAGACGCAGAGACGGCCAATGGGCACATGAAGAGATGTTCAACGCCACTGATCATCAGGAAAATGCAAATCGAAGCCACAACGAGTGGTCACTACATACGTGTGAGAGCGGCTATCACCAAAAAGACAAGAAACGACAAGTGTTGGTGACGATGTGCAGAAAAGGGAACCCTTGTGCTCTGTTGATGGGAATGTAAATTGGTGCAGCTGCTATGAAAAAAAGTATGGAGGTTGCTAAAAAATTAAAAGTAAAACTACCATATGGTCCAACAATTCCACTTCTGGGTATTTACTGAAGAACTCAAAACACTAACTTGGAAAGCTATGTGCACCCCCCATGTTCCCTGCAGCATTGTTTATATTAGCGAAGATAAGGAAACCAGCTTCCACGTCCATTGACAGATGAACACTAAAGAAAATGTGAGACATGCATGCACACACACAGAAATATCATTCAACCATAAAAAGGAATAAAATCTTGCCATTTGTGACAATATGAATGGACCTTGAGGGCATTATGTTAAGCGAAGTAAGTTAGGGAAAGAAAGACAAATACTGTATGATCTCACTTATATGTGGAACCTAAAAAAAAAAATAAAACCCTCCCAAAACCAAGGTCATAGAAATAAAGAACAGATTGGTGGTTTCCAGAGGCACTTCTATGTCTAGAGGGAATGAAGCCTCCTTTGTTCTCTGCCACCGCACACCTACCTGCCCAGGGCCCACATACAGACAGGTGGCATTGTCGTGGCAGCCACCAGTGCTGGGCAGCTGGCAGTTGTTGATCTCTGAGCAATCTCTTCCGTCCCCGGCCCAACCCTGCTGGCACACGCAGGTGTGGGTCCCCATGCCAGTTTTGATGCATTTTGCCTGCAGGAGGAAATAAGGAAGCAAAATTTTGGAAAGCTCAGTCCAGCCACATGATTCCAAAAGCAAAAAAGGATTTTCTGAGGTACATTCTAGAAACACACATTTACATGGAATCCAATGGAAATAATTAAAGCACAAATTTGCATTGAGATCAACGGAAAAGATGAGATGGTTTAAAGAGCAAAATTGCTTGGAGTTGGCCAGCTAATGGCCACCACTAATATTACTGTCATTTTATTGAGCCAGGGACTCTTAATATTTTGTAGGTGTGTGCCACTTTTGAGGAGGGTGTTGTTATTGCAGATAAGCAAACTGAGGCTCAGAGGAGCTAAGTAAACTGCCCCAGGTCACACAGCTACAAGGAAGCCCAAACCCAGGTCTATATGATGCTGAAGACCAAGCTTCTAATCACTGTACCTTTTCTTCAGATGACCACATCAGGAGGTCAAAAAACATGGTGAGACAGGGTGAAGTGCAAGGTGAGTTGTTGAGATGAGGCTGTCTGAGGGGTGGGCTGGGGTGAGGGATTTGCATCTGATTTCATCCTCAGAGCCAGGGGGAGTAACTGAGGGGTTCTTAGCATGGGGGAAACATGATCTGATCAACTTCAGGCCATTCTGGCTGTGGGTGGACAACGAATGTACTATGGGGTTGGCAAGAGAAGCAGCAGGGAGACCAGTTATTAAACTGTGGGTGAGGGATGAAGGTCATGATGGCCAGGTGGTGGTGGTGCTATTCAAAAAGCATTAATGAAAGCAATGGTGGGTGAGGGATGAAGGTATTAGTGAAAGCAGTGGTGGGTTGGGCTACACCCTGACAATAATAAAACTGAGGGCGAGTCACTTAATGTCTCCAAGCTTCAGTTTCCTAATCAGTAAGATGGGGGTTATGAAATCTGCTTCATTGGGTCGGTGGAGAGTGAGATTGCATACAGTAGAGTTGCTTGGAAGCTGTAGCATCTGAATCAAAAATTTATTTATTTATTTATTTTAAAAGATTTTGTTCATTTATTTTTAGAAATAGGGGAAGGGAGGGAGAAAGAGAGGGAGAGAAACATCAATGTGTGGTTGCCTCTTGCGTGCCCCCAACTGGGGACCTGGCCCGAAACCCAGGCATGTGCTCTGACAGGGAATTGAACTGTGACTCCTTGGTTTGCAGGCTGACACTCAATCCACTGAGCCATACCAGCCAGGGCGTGGGTTTAATACCAAAGATCTCAATAGCTGATTCTCAGGCTGTGCTTTTAAGAGCCCCAACCCCCTGCACCTGTGGATTTAGGAAGTAGAGCCTCACAGAAGGTACCTGGCACCACCTTTAAAATGCAAAGTTCAAAGAAATGTGCTTCACGTGATGAATAGCCATCCGACCCTGCCTTTTGGAAGGTCTTCCTTCAGGATTTCCGCCCAAAACCAGGCAGTTTAGAAATACAAACCAACACTCACATTGCGGCTGCAGCCCCCCGGGGTTAATCCCATGCAAGGGTCCATCTCTGAACAGAAGTTTCCGTCCCCTTCATATCCTGGTTTGCAAACACAGCTGCAAGAAGGGGAATGCACACAATCAGCCCCAGAAATATAAGCACCAACCCCCCAGAAGATGGCCAGCCAGCCAGTGGTTCAGGGCATGACCTAGCACCATGGTGGTTGTAGGAATTTCCGGGGTCTGCAGCCAGTCAGACAGGGTGGGAATCCAGGCCTCATCTCTCAGCAGTCACGTGACCCTGGGTGCATCCCTTACCCTCTGGGAGACTCCTTTCCTCATCTGGAAAGTGGCCCTAATCATTTCACCTCCCTCCTAAGAGGCAGTTAGCAGGGCATTTGCACCTTATAAGGCTCAGCATCTGCCAGCTTTTCTGCTCATACAGGACCGGAATCTGCCTCTTTATAATTCTAGTTACTACCTCTGATTTGGCAGAAAGCCACTCTACCCTCTTTTCTATGCGACAGCCCTTAAACTATGTGCAAAGGACAGTCCCGTGAGACCTCCCCTCTTTCCCTCTTCTAGTCCCTCAGTTTTCCCCCCACCCCGCCGCAAACACAACATTCTCAGGTGCCTCACTCCGTGAATTGAAATGGTTTCCTGACCCCTTATCCTCTCAGACACTCCTCTCAAAATGTTCCACCATGATACTTTCACTATTAAATGAGGGGCCATTTGTTCAACCAATATTTATTGGGGGCTTTATGACAGGTGCTGGGGATGCCCTGTGGGTCTATCATATGCCCATGTTCCTGCTACAAATTGTGTGCTCACAAAAAATAAAAATAATATTTTTCATGTAGCAAGGCCCCTAGAGAAACTAAGTATTTTATCTGGTGCCTGAATGAAGATGTAGATTGAACTGTTCCAACACTGATTTAAACTTAAGTTTATATAGTCTATACAGACCTACGTCCATAGTCCTTTGTGGGTGATTTAGGAGGTTTTAGAGTAACTTTGATTACTTGTGGTTTTTGCCTCGTGCACTGATACAGATCCTCACCCCTAGGAAGGTGCATTTCTGTCGTGAACTGTGGAAGAGAAAAGACTGTCGCTGGCCCCAGGCTGCCTGCAGTCTGGTAGGGGACACAGGCCACAACAGGTGAGCACTTAGCTAAGTAATTACTTAGGAAAAGTGCTGTAAAAATAAGGCCAAGAGTCCAGACATGCTCTGCATTTCCCAGAATATTTTCAGGGTGGTGACTGACTTTGAACCAAATATGCTCGGGGAGGAAATTTTCTCTCTAGGCCCATGGAATATGTTACCGTTAAGGAAAAGAATGACCCAATGACCAAGGACCCACTTTCTTGTAAGATGCCTTTAACAGGGGAGTTATTATCAAGGGCCTTAGGAAACAAAGATGTTTTTAAAGGCTTGGAAAGTTGGTGGACAACTCCTTATTTCCTTCACATAAGTGATGATAATAATTATAGTTTCCACAACTAAACACTTATGATGTGCTAGCCCTGGTGCTGGTACACTCAGAATTTATGCCCTGCCAGATAGGTAGCATCACCCTTATTGCACTGAGGAAAGTAGGACTCAGAGAGGTTAAGTAACTTGCCCAAGGTCACACAGCTGATAGGTTTCAAAGGAGGGAGAGCAGCAATTTGAACCCAGCTTACTTTGAGGTTTTCTCCACAAAAGCCACAGCGGCAGTTGGTGAGAACAGGCCTCAGTGTATGGGTTGGGTCTGTCTACAGGTAACACAGTGGCCACCGGCCACAAAGGGTGGAGCCCCCCTTCCCTAAGACTTACCTCGCCGTCCCATTGCTGTATTCGCAGGTGGCATGGATGTGACAGAACTGCATGTAGGGCCCACAGGCTGAGGTCTGCTTGTGGCAGAATGTCCCTGCAGAGCCCTCCCTGCATGTGCCCGCGAGGCAGGCCCCATTACTGTCTACCCGGTTATCACACGTCCCGTGAATGCACGGACATTCTGAAAGAGAAGGAAGAGTGACATTCAGGGCTTGGGGGGCCAGCTTAGCCTTGGGGCACATGGGTCATGGAAGACAGGGGCCAGCTCCCCTGGTGTTCCATTCAGTCCTGTCAGAGGAGAACCGGAGGCAGAGCAGGGGGATGCTCGGGATGCTACTTCTTAGGGTCTCTTGGTGAGGCTGACCGTCCCATCAAGGATGAGTGAGAAAAACCTGGACTCAGAGCTGCTCTATATGTATGTGCAGGGTACCAGGGAGGGTTGCGATGGTGCTGGGAACAGCTACCAAGGAACTCAATTGTCACCTACTTCACAGATGGAGAGTTTAGTCTGGAAATGCCTCACCTTTTTGTGAGGACCTGTTGGAACAAATAGAAGTGTTTCTCCATGCCAGCACGGCCTCTGATTCCAGCTTGCACATTTCTTCTTCACTCTCCGTCACAGCAAACCAGTGGTAATGGTGGCCAATATTTGCCCACTGGCCTTCTTCCAGGCATGGGGCCAGCATTTAACCTGTACCATCTCACTAACAGCCACCCGCCTCAGGAGGTAGGTACTTTATCATCCCCACTTTCCAGATGAGATAACTGAGGCCCAGAGAGGCAAAGCAAATTGCCGAACATGCTGCTTAGTTCCCAAGCACGGACTTGAACTCAGGCCTTCAGTCCGTTTCTGTTAGTGACGGTGTGTAAACACAATAGACCAGTATACTCACTGGCATTGCTCTATGCCCGCTGTCATTTTAAACTTTAGCTGCTTACTTTGCTTTTGGTTCTAGATATTTAAGAACTGCAGTGTGAGCCAGCCCATCAGACTCGGGCTCCAATACGTGTAGGAGGGAATGATTCTCAGAGGGAGGAGGCAAAGATTTGGGGGCTCAGAACTGATCGGAAATGAAGGAACCTGTGGTTTTGCCCCTAAAGGGGCTGATGGGGGAGAAATTAGTCTGTGTGTTTGGAGCCAAGATCCAGGAGAGGGAAGAGAAACACGGTGAAGGCGCTGGAACAGCATGGCTGGATTTAAAACAAAAAAGATTTTTCATAAACTTTTAAGCAAGTCAGGGCTTAATTTGCTAGAAACAAGACCCCAGAAAGGAGGCCCCCCTGCCCGAGATGGCGGGCAGCCCCAGACCCTGGACGAGAGGCGCCCACACAGGAAGCCCGCACCTCTGTCCCACTGGTCTCATGAGAGTGTCAGCATTGGCAGGCTTTGGAATAAACCCTATTTTTCTTTTCTCAGAAAACTCATTTGGCAAAAAGAACACTGAACTAGGACCAGCAGCTCCAACTGCAGTGCTCTGGCTTCCTGTCCGTTTTCCGAGGTAGTTGTGAAGATCAAAGCAAGGTCAGAGGGGGAAGGGCTGTGCGTTTTGTAACAAATGAGTGAAGTTAGTAGTGACAGTGGTAAGAATGGCTTCATTTTTTTTAAAAAATTATTTGCTGGGTGCAAGCTCTGTGCTAAATCCCTAAATTATGGTTTGACTTAATCAGTGGTCCGTGCCCTGGGTACTGGTGTTAGCTTCATTTTAGGGATGGGAAAACCGAGGCTCAGAGAGAGACTTTTTCTAAGGTGGTACAGCCAGTAAGTAGCACAGTGGGGATTTAGCTTCAGTTGGGTTTGACTTCACAGCCAGCTCTAATCCGTTCCCTTTATTCTTGTTAAGTTCTAATCTTCGTTTAGAAGTATGTATCTAAATGTATTTACGTACATAAATATACACATACTGTCACTTGAAAGAACATAATGCATTTTCTAAGGTTATGTAATTGCATTTTTCATTGTCTATTGTTGTGGAACTTTCTACATTTTTTATAAGCTTCTTGACATTTTATGTCACTGAACTGAGAATAATAGTAACAGTGGCAACAGATAATGGATAATAATACAATATTATAGATAATAATAAGCGCTAGCATATTGCAGTGCATACTATGTGCTAGGCATTGTTCTAAGGCGAGTGCTTTCCATTTATAACTGGTACTCACAGCACGAGGTAGTCAGTACATCTCCATTTTATACACAAGGAAACGGAGCCCTAGAGAGACGTACTAACTTGTCCAAGGTCCCACATTTTGCAAAGGGAGGAGCCGATGGATGTGAACTGCTTGAAAGGCAGGGAGCGGGTCTGTTCCTTGATACGGAACCCACTAACACTTCACGTGTGTGGAGAAAGTATGAGACTGGTTTTGAAAGTTCGGTGCTTGGACCAGCAGTGGGCAGCCTTCCCAGGGAACTTGTTGGAAATGCAAATTCTCAAAAACCACACCAGGCCCCCCTCTCAGAAGCTCTGCGGGTGGGGCCCAGCTGTCTGGCAGGTGCTACTGTTTTCAGAACCGAACGCTTCAGAAGAGCCCTGGCATGAGGGCATTCACCAAGCAAAGGGGCACAGGACACCGGCCTGCTCCGTCGGCTTGCTGCAGTGCAGCAGGGAGCCTGGCTGAGGGGCAGAGGGAAGCTCTGGAAGCGTCACTTACTTTTGTCGCATTGAGGTCCATATTTGTTGGGGTCCGAGCAGAACTGACACCGGGAGCCCTGGAAGCCATCCCGGCAAATGCACGTTCCATTGCCACCGAGGCCGTCTGCGCACTGAGAGCAAAGACAGGGCATCACATGCCCGTCCCCGAAGGAGTCCCAGACCCTTTCACTGCATGACCTGACTTCGTGGAACTCAGATCCAAGCCTGCTTGAAATGACTCTCTGGGACTCTTTGGGACTCATGTTGGTATCAGGTAGGAAGCTTCGGTGACAAGCTTGGGGGTTCCAAGCCAGGATTTAGAACTTTAGGGGAAGTCATTCCAGTGAGAGGTGGGTTTGGGGAGTCATAGCGGGGAACTGGGAACCTCCAAACAATGGGTGACAAGACTCTGACCTCCAGAAACACCACTGGCTTTTCTTCCCAGACCCTCGCTTGCTCAGATCTGCGACTTCACACTGCAGTGTTTCTCCCTTCAGTGGGGAACATTTTGCCCTCCCACCTCCCCAGCCATTTTAAGGTTAGATTTCTAACGATTGACACTTATCAGAGTTGGGCGCTGGTGCCTTCCCCACCACCCAGCTACAGTGATTAATTGGTACCAGCTCTGCCCCCGCCTCTGCGCCTACGTGGTGTCCCCACTGTGGTTGTGCAGTTTTTCCTTCTCCTTGTAAGCGACATATTTTAAAATATGGATGTCTTAAATACACGCAACTATGCCTTTTCCATATGAATCACAACTACTTTTATTTTTAACCTTCGTTTATTTAGCTCTGGCCTCCAAGCTAAGTGAATTAAATGTTGGTCTTTATGTTTCATTGGATTTTGCAGATAGGTTTTAAAAAATCAATCACTGGGCAGTGCTATTTTTTTTTTTAAAGAATCATAGAATCTTAGTCCTAGAAGGAATCTTAAGGATTCAGCCAACCTACTATCTCCCATGGGAGGAAGTGGAGTCCAGAGAGCCTTTGTCAAATTGCCGAGGTCATGTGGTCAGCAGTAGAAAAGCAAAGACTAGAACTGACATCCCCCTACTCCACCCCCATCCCCTTTTCCCAAGAAAGCTTCCTTCAAATGCCTGTTCTTCTAGTAACTAATGTTTCATTTTTACTTCCTGGGAATAGTGGCTGGCACTGTATCATTTCTTGGTTCAGTGGTTTTAAAAATCATTTTTGGACTTAAGAACAGTCAACCTCAGCATTCATAAAAAAGTATGCATCAGGGACTGTCCTTATCACCTGTCCGTTTCCTGAGCACGGGTTGGTGAAGCCTCCTGGACACTGGTTGCAGCCCGGCCCATAGAAGCCTTTGCAGCACTGTGGTATCTGAGAAACAAAATGCGTTGTTGCCTTTTTCAAATCCAAAGCAGAGTGCCAATTCCTCAGTTTCTATTAGTATCATAAACAGCATTAGCCCCCTCCCCCACTATGAGCTCGACTTTCCTTTTGCACACGATGTCATGGCTGGTGCTCAGGCATCTGCTCACCACAAGTCTACTGAGGGCTGACCGTGGGGGTCTGCCTGGCTCTCGCACCTTGCGAGCAAGACAGATAAAGGCTTGTGCTCAGGTTCTATGTTCTGTCTAATCAGGAAGGGATAATAGAGAAGAAAGAGGAGGAGGAGAGGGGAGAGGGGAGAGGGGAGGGAGGAGAGGAAGCGAAGGAAGAGGGGAGGAGGAGAAGGAGGAGAAAAAGGAGGGAATTTCAGAGCTAGGAAAACAAAGTACTGTAATAAAGTGGCAGCACGTGAGGGCAGAGGTGGGGGAGACTGGGGAGGCCACTGTGGATTGGGTGGTGATGGAGGAGGTGAGAGTGAAACGGAGACTTGAAAGATAACTCAGCCCTAAGAGAATCTGAAAGAGCATTCTGAGGCTGGGAAGGCCAGTGTGCATGCTCTGAGGTGGGAATGAGGGTAAGAGGCAGGTCAGAGACAGAGGGTGGGCTGGGTGTGGGAGGCATTGAGAGCATGGGCTCTTCATTAAGAGCGAGAGGGCACCATGGGCAAGGTGGATGCAAGGAAGGTGGTGACCTGGCTGCGGTGCAGAGAATCTACCCTTCAATTCCCTTGCAGGAAGACATTGCCGAGGCCGCCCAGGCAACCTGTGACTGCACGGAACCTGGGGCCCGAGTGTGGCCTTGGCGCCTCCCAGCGCTGCTGGCTTCTGTGTGAGCCCTGGTGGCCTGGACGAGGGCCTGGCCCACGCACACGCTCCTCACCTTCACAGTGGTGTTACAGAACCGGGCGCAGCCACTCTTCAGGGCCTGTGTTCTGCCAGCGTAGACGCAGCTCTGTGTGAAGAGTGCCTGGAGAAAAGCCAATGAGAAAAAGCGTTGCTGTCTGCCTTTTGAGGTCTTTGGGCATTTCTCAGCGTCTACATACACTAGGCAGTCTACTTCCATTTTACCAGTGACATCAAGGAGCTGCTCTAGGCCACACTGGCACAGGGGGGTCCCCGTCAGAGCTTGGTAGACTACAGACCAGGGTTTGACCAGGACACATGTAACTTTGTGCCTCTGCTCAAGTGACGGCAGACATCAGGGAACACTTTCCTGTTCATCCTGGATATGTCTTGGCTTCCCCTTCCAGTCCATTGCCATCCCTAAGCTCCTCTTATGTAGAAATTTTGGAGTCAGTAAAGAGTCTATCTCTAATTTTAGAAAGATGCCCCCTCCCCCCCCACCCAAATAGTGACAGTCTGAATTTTCTCTCAGGCGTGGGGGCAGATGTAAATGCTTCCTTCCATTCTCTAACCCCAATGCCCACTCAGAATTCTCTAGACCTACAATTTATTGAGAAATTACTAGGGTTGGACACAGTACCCATAGGAGGTTATCCATCTTAACCCCATGTGGATATTTTTGATCCTTTTTTATAGATGAGGAAGCTGAGGCCCAAGTAGGTTGTCATTTTTCTAAGGAACACTGCTTCTAAGTGGCAGTTCCAGAGAATGGGACCTGCTTTACCACATATGAACTTTAGACTATCGGAGGCAAGTCACGTCGTCTCCATGGGCCTCAGCTGCCTAAGCCATGCATGAAGTGGGACAATCACACATCTCGAATTTTGTCAGAAGCATTAGTCCCTGGCTCAGATTGTATGTTAGATAAATGTCTTCATCTTAGGCTCTTGCTCAAGAAGAAAACATCAAGAACTTCACTGACTATAAAACCCGAAAGTCTTAGCTATATTTAGTGAGGAAGGAATATTCAGTCCTCTTGGTGGATCTCAGGATCAATAACCAAGTGTCAATCATGGAAGCCTGGGAGGGGCAGTTTCGAGGCTCTTTCGGCTCCAACCCAAGTGTCTCATCTCTCTTCTCTGCCTCCTCTGTCTTTGGGCTGAGGCAACGTGGGATCAAGGTTCTGTCGCATATCAGCTGAGGGACCTTGTGTGAGGCGTTGTATATTTCTTTGCCTTAGTTTTTGATGACACCGTGGTTATGATAATAATCTACCTACCTCATAGATTTGCCGCATAAAGCGTTTAGAACAATGTCCGGCACAGAGCTGTCCTGTGATACCGGCCAACACGGTTTCCTCCTTCCCTCCCCTCTCCCCATTCCCTGGCTGACAGTACACGGAAGGACTCAGGGGTGATGGCTTCATTAAGCAAAATACATATAGAACGCCTGTGCCGACTTAATTTTAATGTTTTCTTTATTAAATGCTTCATAGTAAGATTTCATTAAGAGCTCATCACCTTCCTGAATGATTTATTCTAGTGTTGAATGAAACTTCTGGCGGGGGAAGTTCTTTCTTAGGATGAACTTATTATAGGCAGGCATTTCTATCATCAGCTTAACCTTAGAACACTTTGCTTTGGCCACCAAGAGAGTACACGGCACATGGGTTATGAATTGTACAACTGTCTGTTTTCCTTTTAGATTAGAGCTCTCGAGACAAAAACAAGACAAAAAAACTTTCCTACTCATGTTTTTGCCCCCAGAACCAGCACTATACTCCTCAACAGATGTATATAGAATTCAATCAAACCTGAAAAGGTTTTGTTGGTTCCAGAGTCTTTTTTTGATATTTCTCTCCAGAATAATGCTTTGGAAGAGCAAATACAAATAAACGGTGGCAGAATATGCCATCCCAAAGTATGCCACTTTGACATAAGGATATTTGGAGCTAAAGGTACCTGAAAAGTAGGAGATACAAGAGGGACCCTCTGATTTCTTTTTTTCTTTCTGAAAAACGGAGATAAAACTCCTGTATGAAAGATGCCCTCACTGTACCAAGAGAGAAGAACTATCTTGTCACTATAAACAGGGATTTGAAGCCAAGAAAAGTCTGTACACACAGACTTTGTTAAAATGACTGATCTTCCCTTAGCCTCCCTATACATTTTAGTTGCTTTCCCAAAATTGCCATTCTTCGTTCAGCCTACTAAATAAGCATTTGGGTTCTGCCGATTGTCTGGGTCTTCATTCTACTATGCAGCCTCTCACTGTAGGTATAAAAATCTGTGAGCTTTCCTCCTATTGATCTGTTTTATGTCAGCTTAATTCTGAAGCCCAGCCGGAGATCCTAAGAAGCTGGATGTAAGGTGTTGCCTTCCTAACACAAACTCTGTGTTTTATTTAAGAGGGAAAAATAGAGAAGGAATAAACTCTTACTGAATGGCTCCTTGATTGAGGCATTGTGCTTGGGTATTTAATTTATGCTAATCCTATTGTTGTGGTTATTATTCTTATTACTTACAGGTGAAAAAATTATAGGAAAAAAGTTAAGCAGCTTACATAAGGCTAATATGTGAGGATTCAAACACAGATCTGTGGGCCATCTTTCTACCATCTCCAAGCTAGTAGGCTAAGAGCTAATCTTATAGTACCCCAGTTGGAGTTAACATCTTTTAAGAGGAGAGTAGAAAGGATGAGAAACCACACCAGTGGGGTGCTTGGGTGATATGTGCTTTCATGAAGCTGTCACACTCACTGTGGGTTCGGCATTGGCAGGACATTTGCTCCAGTGTATCAGGGAACAGCTAACACAAGTGCCCTGGAAGGAAAGACAGTGGATCAGCACAGGTGCCCCTTTAGGAGAGAGCAGGGAACCACTCTGTTTGGCTTCATGCTTCCTCCCTGCCAAAGGGATTCTACTAGAGTAACTCTTGGTGTCTCTCCCCATCCCCTACTGACTCAGAGAAAAGGAGTAAAGACAATGCAGGAGGGTTCTGGGAGAAGGAACTGAATCTGCTCAGCCCCTTCCTCTCCCTCTTTTGGGGTCAGACAGATAAACTCTCTGCTGTCTAGAGAGGCACCTGACCCTCAGAGGATGCTGTGGTGGTCCATCTGTGCCAAGGATAAAGTCTTAGGGTGAAGTTCTTGTTCTCCAATTAGCCTAGCAGTAATGAGGCGGAACATTGAAGCTCCACCTTTCGGTCCCCTGGGCTTCTTACTCCAGTGGTTCTGAATTCAGGAGCAAGGAAAGGGGTCTATGCCTCCAGATCTCTCCAGATCCATTCTCCGACCTGCTCTACTGGGCTCTGTGCTCCAGCAGGCAGACCTTGAAGGATAGTCTATTGGGTTTCCTTGTTCACTGCCAATTGGTCTTGGTCAATGGGAGGCACCAGCAGGATACTGATATGTAGGAGAACAAGGTCAAGGTATTTCTTCCCTGCTCTCTGTATGCTTAGGTACTGTCCCTAAAGCTCTTGATGGCATCACTTCTTCCACTCTTCCCATCAGGTAACTCTACTCCCCTTCTTGAACCCCCACCATGACTCTTTGGTTCTGGGGTATTAATGATTTCCTGCCATTGCCTCTCCTTGGATGCCCTAATATAACTTGTTTGTTTCCTTAGCCCTGCCCATCTCTCTGCATTAGATTCTTCATTAAAGTCTCTCCATTTGAACCTTTGGGATAAACTCTGTTTCCTGCAGGGACTCTAGACCTTAACAAGTACAGGACGCTATTTATTAAACCTCTAAAATCTAAAAGACATGCCCCTAAATCCAAACATATGTGGACAAAGGCAGCTATGGGTTCAGCCTGGTGAAAACTGAGACTTCTAAAAGGGGCCAGGAGCTTCTATTCTTTGCTAGCCCGCAATACTTTCCAGAGAATGTATTTGTGCTTTCACTAGACAATCAAAACCACCCTAAACCATATGGAGCACATAGATTTGACTTTAAACCCAGAGAAAATGGTTGAAGATTCCATTCTAAGACAGCTATTGCAAAGGTCTTTCTCCTATTCAAAATTCTTTGGGTTGTGGTTCAAAGCCACATCTTGATTCTACTCTTTCGGGAGATGGAGAACAAACTTTTGAACTTCCTGGAGTTAGGCAACCTTGAATTCAGTGTTGCCCTTGTGACTCCACAGACTTTTTTCCCTGAAAGTGAATGGCAGCTGCTTGAGGTGGAGGAGCTCTGGAGGAGTCTAATTACTGATTTCTTTTGACTCTTCTCTGCAGAGGCCATATTTTCCTAGTCTTTGGGCCAGGAATAGAGATTATTTTCCTCTGGCCTGTTCTGATCTTCATCCTGGCTAAAGGATTAAATAACTATCAGTACTTATTTAAGTACTTATTTAAAGGAGTGGACCAGAAGGAAGAAAGAAAAACAACCAAACAGAAAAGAATAGAGAAATAAGAATTCAAAAAAATGAGGAGAGGCTTAGGAACATCCAGGACATCTTTAAACGTTCCAACATCCGAATCATAGGGGTACCAGAAGGAGAAGAGGAAGAGCAACAAGTTCAAAAGTTATTTGAACAAATAATAAAGGAGAACTTCCCCAATCTGGCAAAGGAAATAGACTTCCAGGAAGTCCAGGAAGCTCAGAGTCCCAAAGAAGTTGGACCCAAGGAGGAACACACCAAGGCACATCATCATTACATTAGCCAAGGTAAAAATGGAGGAGAGAATCCTAGAAGCAGCAAGAGATAAGGGGACAGTAACCTACAAAGGAATCCCCATCAGACTGACAGCTGATTTCTCAAGGGAGACCTTGCAGGCAAGAAGGGACTGTGAAGAAGTATTCCAAGTCATGAAAGGCAGGGACCTACATCCAAGATTGCTCTATCCAGCAAAGCTTTCATTTAG